>OX031018.1:27341013-27941013 GCA_943736025.1 Tenthredo mesomela
GTACCCCCCGTTAAATTTCTTGAAACCTATATAGAATACCTCTGCAATTATATGATAATTGAAAAAAAAGAAAGAAAGAAAGAAAGAAAGAAACAAACAAACAAACAAATAAAATAATGATAAAAAAATTGAAAAAATAAAATGTTACGAAGAAGAAAATAGAAAAAAACATAATAATTACACGAAACAAATCAGAATTATCGAATATTTGACCGAAGCCTGCCCCACGTTACACGATACACGATCAACGTTATCACGTATATACATATATTATATATATTTAAAAAAAAAAAAAATTTCAATTTTCATTTTATATTCTATATAATATATTCTTTATTTTACAATATTTACGTCCGTAGTATGTTAAACGTACTGCGAAAGTGTAACAAGGTACTTATACCGAGTTTCGTTCGAAGACTCGATTGTTTAATTAATTAATTAATTAATTAATTGATTAATTGATTAATATATTATTTAAATATAATACAAATATATATAAATACTATACGATCACGATCGTGTTTTCGTCAGGGTGGGAAATTGCAGTGCCGGTGCACCCACGCCATTTATCATAATACCGTAATACCTACCATCCACCTATATATACGGGGAAGGGGGTAAATAAATAAATAAATAAATAAATAAATAAATGAATGAATAAATGAATAAATAAATAAATGAATAAATAAATTAAATGAATAAATAAATTAAATGAATAAATAAATAAAGTTATTTCATCACTAATTGAGTGTATAGTATATATATGATACAGATCGCATCATATATAGTAATTAATCGATAATTAATTAATATATAATATAGTTACCATAAATTTAAATTTTTATTTTTTATTCTTTCTCGTTTTGATCGTTTGATAAGAAATTATTAATTGAAGTTAAAATTTCACCAACTATACAATAGTATATACTTATAAATATATATATATATATATATATATATATATATATATATATATATATATATATATATATATATATATATAAAAGAGAAATATTATACGCAGGCGCTGATAATATTATTACATAATATAGTATAGGCGTGGTTTATATATCGACTATATAACAAAAGATTCTATTATTATGATATTTAAGTAATTCGTATATTATATTATTGTATTTTGAAAATACATATTGACACACACACATATATATATATATATAATATTTTTCTTTTCTTTAATTATTATTATTATTATTATTATTATTATTATTATTATTATTTTTGATCATTTATTTGAAAATATGATTTCAATTTTCATTTATCTACCTCACTATTGTCACGTTCTTCGCGCACGTATTTTTATTATAATTTTTTTTTTTTTTTTTTTTACTTCCTAACTTTTGGTCTAATATATTATATCAGTAGTATATGTATATCTGCTATTTTTCATATTTAGTTTTATTTGACTTTAATTTTCTTCTTTCGAAACTATTCGAATCGATTGAATATCTATTAATATATTGATCAGCCTGTATACATTATATATTATTGGTGATACGGAAGACGTGGCAATATTGATAATATATATATATATATATATATATATAAATATACTATATATATATATATTTATTATAATAATTAGTAACAGATAAACGTTGAGTGTAACACACTACTGTTTGTATAAATTAATCGAAAGAAAAAAAGAAGAAAACAAAAAACAAAAAAAAAAAAAAAAAATCGATTAGATTATTAATAATTGTTTAATTACTGTAAGAGAGAAAGAGAGAGAGAGAGAGCGAGAGGAAAAAAAAAAAAAAAAAACCTTTACCATTAATTATAAATTACTAAAAATTTAATTTCCCTGATTTATTCAATTTCCTTTCATTTAATAATTATATTATTATTATTATTATTATTATTATTATTATCATTATTATATTATACATATATTTATATATATATATATATATATATATATATAATATATATATAGGTATATAATATTATTACGAAATACCATAGTACAATCCTTGTACAAATTTACCCTTAGACATATATATGTATATATATATGATATATATATATATATAAATATATACAGAGTGTTTCAGATTGACCGCAATAAATTTTGTGGACAGATTCCTCGATAAATTTTGAAACGAAAATTTCTTAGCCGAAAATTTCTGTCATTGACAGTTTTCGAGGTGTACAGTATACAATTAGGTTGACCTATCACAGAGCTTATACGTAGTATAAAGTCAGTGCTGGGTCACGAACGTTAATAATATACTGGTGCCCGTGGCTGCTATCGAGTGTTCCGTTCCCTCTTACTATAGAGTTGCAATTTTTCGCTCGTATACAGGTGGGTTTCTCTTCGTAATTCTCGTCGTCCAGGTTTTTTTCCTCTTCATATAGTCTGCGTCGAACAGGTATCCCTCATCATGAGTTTTCACAGGAATTTTTTAACTAATTAATTTTTGTTTCAGAATTAATCGTGAAATCTGCCCACAAAATTTGTTGCGGTCAATATGCAGAAACACCCTGTATATACATAATATACTATATATATATAATGTATATGTAATTAAAAATAAAATACGCGGACGATAGATTATTATTATTATATATTACGTATCGATGATTATATTTTATTATATAATCAAGCTCTGATAATATATATATATATATATATATATATATATATATATATATATATATATATATATATACATATGTATACATATATCTGCGCCATTTTCACCCTATTTAATAAAATTTATTACATAATATATATATATATATTATATATATTAATATATATAGTTAAATTAAAAAAATTAATTAATTAATTAACTAATTAATTAATTATTATAGGGGGAAAATGATTAATATACGTTGTATATATTTATATATATATACAATATAACATAACAAAAGATAAAAAAAATAAATTAATTAATTATTAATATAAATATAATAATAATGTGGGAAGGGGGAATGGGGGTGGGAGGGAGGGGGGGGGGGGGGGGGGGCAGATTATTATTATTATGATGATGATGATTATTATTATACCCAAGTGAAGAAAGTCAGTGTGTAGTCAGACCGTCCATCTCAAAGATGATTACATATATAATTGGTGTTGATGGCTGACGATTATTAATTATGTATAGATGAAAAAATATTAAAAATATAATAAGAAAATGATGTGTGTGTGTGTGTGTGTGTGTGTAAAACAAACCAAAAAAAAAAAAAAAAAAAACAACTCACTTTACAGAAATACGACGAGTGTCTTATTTGTTTATCAATTGAACTTTTTACAATTTATTCATTAATTCATATATATACGATGTTGAATTTCGTTTAACCGCAGTGCGGAAGAGTTTGAGATTTATATTAGTTCGTAATCATTTCGTATAGCTGCACCATGATGAAAGATAAAAAAATTTCTTCAATCAAAATAAACTCAATTAATTATTGTACAGAATTGCAGAATAGTTGAGGAGGAAAAAGAAAGAAAGAAAGAAAAAAAAAAAAGAAATTAATATCACCTCCAGCTTTCGTCGAATCTCTATACAATAACTAATTTAACGAGACTATATAATATATAGAGATAATTTATTCCAATTTTCATTATCATCGTATAATATTTTCGTCGTCTGCATGCTGCAGTTATCACGTCCGTTGAAAATTATAGTAACAGATTGTGGCTCGTTGTTAATTTTTATTTTCTATTTCGTTCTCATCGAATGAATATTATCTTTTATTATAAAAAACCTGGATAAATTATACATAATAACGTGAAAAAAAAAAAAAAAAAAAAAAAAAGTAAAACACGACGATGTGATAACTGATGAATAATTTTATAGTTTTATAGTTTTTATTTGTCGTTTGAATAATATAGTGAGAAAACTTAATGTGTGAATTTAGGGAAATGGGTGAACGTAGATAAGAAAAAAGAAAAAATTAAAAAAAAAAAAAAAAACAGAATTTTCTAAGTGTGCGCAGCCCCTGACTTAATGAATATTCTACGACCGCGATTCTTGGTACAACGATACGTAACTGTAATATTATAATAGAGTTACGTGAAATAGTGATAGGGATGAATTTGAAGAAAAAAATAAAATTGAAAAACAAAAAAAAAAAAAAAAAAAAAAAAAAAAAAAAAGATGAGTAAGAAGAGGAAGAGAAAATTCAGCTTTGCACAAGCGATTGCATATAATTATAATAATCTTAATATGTGTGATAAAAAAAAAAAAAAAATGAAAATGAGGAAAAAAAAAAAAAAAAAGAACCCGCAATTAAATGTGTGTATATTTAGCAAAATGCGTGTGTGTCTACAGGGTAAATTACTAAGTCATGCAATTTGTCTATTTTTCGGATTATACGGTTTGGATTGACGTGTTTTTAGAGACTCCTATGATGTGAGTTTGAATTAAATAAAATTAAATAAAGTCTTTGAAAAAAATAAAAATAAATAAAGTAAAATAAAATAAAATAAATAATAATAATAATAATAATGCCTGTTCAATGTGCAAACGAAATTTACTATTCATGTTAAAAAAACCAAAAAAAAAAAAAAAAAACAACCCCCCCCCCCCCCCCCCCCCCCAAATACAAAAATAATAAAAAGCTGAAGATCAATGTGTCGAATGGACTATTCAATTTTTCGACGCTTGTTAAACGTGTCTTGTGTGCAGGGTAACGGGCGTTAAATATATCAGCTACCCCCATTCACATTCACATTTTTATTAACACGCGAATTTCCGGTTATCACTTATACGTTTACATTATCATTAAAGGAATCGAAGGTAAAATGAAAAAAATTCAAAATTATATAAAAATATATTTGCAGAGCTGAGAATTCGATGTCTGAAATTCTACGTCCGTTGCTTTATTTATGTATACCTACACTCTTTTTCTTTTCTTTTTTTCTGACATCGATGTAACTATATAGTATATATATGTTAGAAAGAAGAAAATCGAGGCCTGGGGAATAAGTACCTATCATTATAATATCGTTGCGTTAGTACGAGGTATTTAAGCGATATAATTCAGAGGAGAGAATTGCGACAAAAGAGAAAAAATAAAGAAACAAAACTAACAAAAGTTCATTATGCAATATTCGATGCAATCTTATTATATAGGCTTGGGGATAATCGAATTTTAATAGATCGCAGATTCCTGACAAAAATCATATAAAATTCAAACATTAGATAGGTACTTTGAAATCCCCATTTTCCCTGTAAATTATGGCTTACGGGGTGTGCATAGATTGGCGGAGGAACGCGGTTGGGGTGACTTTAGAATAACGGAGTTAGGGGTGCTGATGATTAAGGGACAAGTGTTGCTCGATTATATAAATACGCATTAGTGAAAAAAATGAAATGAAATAAAATGAAATAAAATAAAATAAGAATAGAAGTAAAAGGAGAAAAGAGAAGAGAAGAAAAAAATCAGAGAATAAAAGCAAAAAGGAAAATATAGATATAGAAAGAAAGAAAGAAAGAAAGAAGAAAACCAGTCGAGGTAAAATAATATTAATTGTTTACTTATCGCTGCGGGCGCAGATGGAGTGATCCATGTAAAATATATTCAGTAATTAATTGTGTCAACCACCTGATCGCGAGTCGTGTATCATAAAAACTGAAGAGAACAAGATGAAGAGAAAAAAATAAAAATAAAATAAAATAAAGAAAGAAAGAACAAGAAACAAGGTAGTGTGTTTTAATTTGCTTAGCAAGTATTGATAAAAAATAATTGTATATTATTGATTTAAGAATATACCTATAAGTTCGCGTTGTGGTTTTTGTCTTTTTTTTTTTTTTTTTTTTTTTTTTTTTTTTTCAAACTCTAGGTCAAAGAGCTGCGAGAAAACAAAAAAAAAGTAAAAGAATGAAAGAAAGAAAAAAGAGCAAAAATATTAATGATGAATTATAGAAATAAATATAATTATTATATAATATGTATATGTGTGTTACACTCATCTCAGAAGGATTAACGCGGTTGTTAATTAATGCTTTACAGCTGTGTTGCCTGCAATGTGTACAAATGCGAAAAATGCGAAGAATGAAATATGATAAAAAAAAAAAAAAAAAAAAAAAAATGAGAGAATAAATTTTGGAATTGCGGAATGAAATAAAATTCTTTGATTCTCTCACGTTATTCGTCAAACGAATGTAGAGACTGACAATATACCTACGAGTGGGATGTGTGCGGGGGATCGTTTGTTTTTGGGGGTGAGTATTGAGTGTAGCACAAAAATATTGATTTTGCGTTGCGACTGAAATGCTGCAGTTTCCTTCAAAAGTGCAAAACAAATAAGGCGAACGATGTGTCTGTGATTTTTGCAAATTGATTCATGAATTACAATTTAATTATATATGTATATTAATTAATTCGTGATCAAATAGCTAATATAATAATAATAATAATAATAATGATAATGATAACGATATTGTATAATTATTATATATATACATATGCTCTAAATGAAAGATAAGATAAGAATAGAAAAGTAAAGAGAAGTAAATGATGGGTGAAATAAGAGAAAAAACAAAAAACAAAAAAAAAAAAAAAAACAAAAAAAAAAAAAAAAAACAAAAAAAAAAAAAACCAAAAACAATTTGAATATTGTGTGGAAGTTTAAAAGTATAAAAACATAAATAATTATAAAATAATTAATGACCGAATTGGCTTTGATATGGGTAAGAAATATAAGTAAGGTATAAGGTAAGGTAAATCGATAATTGGTAATTGGTAATTGGTAGATGATTATAATATTGGTCCGGGGAGGACAGCGAAGTTAGAAAAAGTGTGAAAAAAGGAGGCGTCTTTAAGATTAACGGAGTACGAGTAAGCAGCTTAATTTAAGGAGTAGGAATTTGGGAAATTTTTCATACGGAGTTTAGATTTGACGTGAAACTTTTATATATATACTCAAAGGATAAATGATTGTAATTATTAATTAATTAAGTTTAAATGCAAGTTAATTAAAAACATCTTTAATAAGAATAAAATAAAATACAAAAAAAAAAAAAAAAAAAAAAAAAATACAAAAAACGAAAAAAAAAAAAAAAAAAAAAAAAAAATATAGATACGAAAAAATAAAAAAATTAAAACAAAAGCGAAGAAATACAATTTTACTTACAATTTTATCAACCATACCTAATATATTGTAAAAAAAAAAAAAAAAATTAATATATCATCAATTAATCTCATTGCAGTTGGTCATTATGCCTTAATTAAAGTCACGGTGAAAGAATGACCGGTTCAACAAAATTATGTATTTGCGTGTATAAGTATTATATATTACATAGTTTATATATTATTAAAATTTATTTGCCACAGATTAAATAAATACATTTTTATTTATTATAAACATATAAAAAATTGTGTGATGAATTTCTACGTTTTTTTTTTTTTTCTTCTCTCATTTCTATATAGTATGCATTCGATTATCAAATAATTTTCGAAACATGTGAAATGATTGCATTATTCATGGTTTATATTATTATAATGTTATAATCGTTCGTTCTTTCCCCCCCAATAATGAGTTATTGAAGTTTTCAACGAGTCAAAAAGTAAGCAAACTTACCGAAAAGAAAGAAAGAAAAGAAAAGAAAGAAAAAAAAAAAAAACAGAAAAAAACAAAAAGAAATTGAAAAGAAAATTAAAATTAAACACAACCAAGTAAAAAGTGATCGATATAGTAAAAGTATATTATATAAATATATGTATATTATGATTTGAATTGAAAAGCTGTGCCCGAGAAGATAATTGAAACAAAACGAAGCAGAAAAAAAAAAAAAAAAAAAAAAAAAAAAAAATGATAAAATGATAAAATGATAAGATAGGAAAAGGAAAGAAAAGAAAAAAACTAAAAAAAAAAAAAAAAAAAACTAAAAAAATTAAATATTATTATTATTGTCGTGTTTAAATATTTGGCAACAATATGGTTATCAATTAAAAGAGAGCACAACAATATGTGAATGGTGTATAAGCATTAAAGTGTACCAAAACAACACTAATAAAATTGTTGCAAAATATACTGAATCCGTTTGAAACCCGATTCACCATATATCATACTTTATCCCGAAAAAATCATATTAAAATTGACGAAATTTCTATGGTACAGTAGCGGGTATCTTGAGCCCAGCCAACCAAGATTTAGTCCAATATTGATTTTCCCGTATAATTTACACGTTTGAATTTTCCACACGGACTTTGTCCTAGCGAGCCGGAATATTACACCCCCGTCAATTTTATACATCCTGATATTTTATTCGGATATACTTATGTATATACATACATAATCTACATATTAATATATATATATTATTATATATTAATATATTAATATACATATTAAATAATATTATTATGTATCATATTAATAGACGGACCGATTTCTAGAAAAGGGTAAACCTAAGGAAGGAACGCTGCGCCCTATTACATGCAACCCGCGAATCATTTTATTATTCTGATCATTCTAGTTCCGTAGTTCGTCGCCCGGTGGCGCCACCAGCGTTCACTGACCTACGCAACGGCGTCCTTGCCCCACTTCACGCCTCAAGGCCGTTGAAGGCCGTCAGGGATGGGGTGCAGAAGCAAACCGGTCTAACCGGTTTCAGTTGCCTTCGTGGCGCCGACGAGTAAACACGTCTGTGACGTAGTGACATGTTCCTGGAGAAACTTACGCACCGAATTAACCAACGTGCGAGGAAATGTTTGACAAGTGGTACGCTGCGTCGTTACGCGTTTCGAGGAAACGTGAGTTTTAAATATTACGATCACCACTTTTAATATAACCATAAATAATTAAGAATTTTCAAGAAGAATCTTCGCTGATTCGTTTCGTACGGAAAATAGTGTACGAAACTTTTTCGAGATGTTATTTTACATGCCGCGTATTTCGATCAGCGAAGTAAGTGACGATTGGGGGCCTTTGATTATTATTCAGGGAAATAGGGAATCTTTCATTTTCAAGTATATAACTGTGTGAAAACTGAAAATGTACATTTCTTGCGAACATAACCTCTCCGATTTATTTTAAACACAAAAATACCAGGCGAGGGAGTTTCGTTTGATAACCTCGCGATAATTATCATCCTATTATATATTAACAATCATATAATTCCAAGTTCCTCTTCAATCGTTTGCTTTACGAGCATATTTTGCGCCTCCGAGGTTAAACTAATTCATGGTGTTATTTTAAGTTTACAAATCATTTCTCGGAGAATGCTTGTTCCCTGATTTAATCTTTTCTTCGATTCTTTGACAGCGTTATCGGTTGACGGAGATCTGAACAAGCGTCGCAGATACTTGAGATGCATAGATCCTACGTGCCAATTGGTCGGAGATGGACGCCAACCAACGCTATCTGGCTAGTCATGGATTAATGGTAAACCAAAACGATCATAAGCTCCATATCGTAGCAGCCAAAGATCCTGTATAACTTCAAATGTATGTCGATAAAACAATCAATGCTGAAAAGCATTTATCTCTGATACTAAGACAGTATCTATCTCTAGATCCAACAACGTTTGTTTTAATCGCAACAACATTCCCGTGTTTCAGAATTGGGAAGAGGAAATCGGATCTGGATAGATTACGTGCCCAATCATCAGTCCCATGTGCCTTTCCAACTATTCGTGAACAGTTGGCCAACAGTTATGGAGCATCACGGCAACCAAGCTGGTGATTGACCTCTAATTTAAGGGACCATTGTCAGAGGCAAGGAGGATAATTGGCGTTGAGGTAATTAATCTCTAAGATCAATTGACTTCTAGCCACCACAGGCTGCGTTGCATCAATTTACTCATGTTATTGAAATCGAATTGCCCCTGATTCGTTATTGTATTGCAAATAAATCACCTTTTTGAATCCATGTTCTGACGCTCACCCTTTTTGAATCCATTTGACGCTCACTCTGTACCTCTAGCTGGCTATGGACGCCTCTGGCTTACCTCTGTCATCGCTGTACACCAGATACTCTTCTGGCAACTTGGTTCTACTCAGCTGCGAGGGAAACTGTACGGACACGATAATAATGTATCCAAAGGCAACATAGTGACGCAATTCGTGTGATATTTGGATATCTTACTAGACGGTCAGTCTAAGAGATAAGGAACTTAATTTTTTGAAGCAATTATAACTTGCTTCCTTTCGAGGGCAAACTTGAATCTTTCTGTTGTATTCACAACAGTAGTAAGAGCTTGATAAGTCTCAAGAAAATTTTTTAATTTATTTGAACATAGACTTGGCTTGTAGTAGGGAAATATTTGAATAACGAGGATCGAGGCTTAAAGGTTTTTTGAATAAATACAGGTATAGATTACTGTAGGATTAATTAGGCATCACATTTATTTTTCAAACATCAAACACAATTCAATATTGGTGATAAATTACTTTCGAGTTCCATACTTTGGTTCTTAGTTAAGCATATTGGCTTGAACAATTGAGTTAATACATTGAGTTAATTTATCCCATGTAACATATGTTAATCTAGTTTTTATCTTGGCAGGTGTTGTTCATCGAGAGAAACGAGGTCCTGCCCATCTTCGACAAAACCTATTCAAAATTCATCAGGATAGAATTTACAACAGGGAGTGGAGCAGTCAAAGCACCAGGGGAATGACCCCAAGACAAGTCAGCGCCGCAAAGTGTTGATAAAGTAACATAAGCATATAGTTTCAGTGTAATCATTTGTCGGAGCTACAAGCTGTGATATATTAACTCGTTATTATACAGCACTCTTCACCTGACTAGTTCATACGAGGACTCTAAATACTTTCAATCTTACAGAATAGATGAGAACAACGTTATAATAACAGCCCCGTAACACATACAAATACGATATGCATACGTGAAATAATATTTCACTCCTTTGATTTCCTTGTACATACGGGCGGGTCAAAATGCACCAGAAAACACTACCGTGGATCAAAACCATTCTTTCCCGTTAGTAAAAAATGTGTATATTTGTTTTCCGGATTTCGGGACAGAACTTTTTTCCATTCACTATTTCTTTGACATTGTCCGCAATGAATAGAGATCATTCAGAGATCCGTAAATTATGACTCGTCATTAGTGTCTTTTAACAACAAGTATGTGTAAATTAACGAATTGTTTTACTGTGGTTCACGCGATAAAATTACATCGTCCGACTAATATTGTTGAAGGAATTCTAGATTCAAATAACAATTGTATTTTATACTCGCATCGCGCTGGGAGAAATAAAATGAACAGCTCACAGTATTTGTATGTATTATCGCGGCAAGAATTAGGTAGTTTAAAGTTAATTCAAAATGTTAGTATTGGCTGGGTGCACGAAAATACTAATACTATTTAATTATCAGTGTGTAACATATTTATGCATACTGTCAGCGCCATCTGAAATCATGCTCAGCATTTTTCCATGCTTAACGTATACACAATACACACTTATTTTTAAAGTAGTATATGTGCGTGCACCCAGCCAATAGCCCAATAATAAATTTCCTCGCTTTATATTAGACTGGAATTAGTATCTTTGCCGTATTGCATTCAAAACATATCTGATGATAATTTAGATCCATAACAATAACTCTAAACTAGGCGTTTGCATAATTTAGAGAAATTGCCGTACAGACAAAGAGACATAAACACATGTGTTTGGTTTTCCAACAAAGTAACGTTTTCTTTATATTAGTAGACTAACTATAATTAGCAAACCTTTGTCTATTCACATCTCTACAAACTTAGAGAACAAATACGTGATGCAATAGTCTAAATGATTATTACATACCAATCATTTCTAGAAGCTATAAGTAGTAACAGATAAACTCTTTACTGTACAGGAAGCTATACCTGACTAATTCATACGGTAATATTATAATCTAACAATGAAAAGACTTGTGATATCACAGAATAGATGAGAGAATTCGTGATGATATATTATGAACAATATGTTCTTTCTTATTTGTTTAAACTCGTTGTATTTGGGATAGTTGGATTAGCCATTACCGTATGAAATATTCTCAATATCTATGCAGGTAACAGAGCATAATACACGCATATACGATATACGTACTTTACTCTTTTGGAAAATTGTCCTTAATGAATAGAGAGGAGATAATTTAGAGATCCATCAATTGGAGACTCTCATTAGTATCTTTGAAAAACAACTATATATTTCATAGAGTCAAAGTATTATTGTTAACGAAAGCCATAATGGAAATAATGAATCTGTGCTCTATTCGTATGGTGGTCTGAAAAATAATCATAAACAGCTCGCTGTTTTCAACAAGACCAATATAAAAACTATCTGCTTCGAACATTGTACTTGGCATTCTGTAAAATATACCTTCGTACGTATATGCATGTATTATCGTCGCAACGATTGATTTAGAGTTTAATAATAGTTTTATTATAGCCTAATTATAGTTCTAGCTAATCTCGGAACTTTAAAAGTGCCAAATAGGTAGTTTTCAGTGATCTACGTAGTAAATTATACGTATTACAATCACATCTAGAATCATTTCCAATCAAATGTTCAGTGTTGTGAAAATTGTGATTAATTTTTTTTTTAATTACTCATTACTTTTGTAATGTGTAATTAAATGAAGTTTATTGCTTCGACATAACTTTACTTTATAATTAGTTTAATCAACTTTATTTTACAATTACTTTAAGTAACTTCACTTTATAATTAGTTCAAATTATTTTACTGTATCATTCGTTTAAACCACTTGATTTTATAATCACTTTTAAGTATTTTTACTTTATAATTAGTTCAAATAACTTGACTTCATGATTAGTTTAAATATCTTTACTTTATGATTCGTTTGAATAACTTGACTTTATAATTGGTTTGAATATCTTTACTCTATATCTTGACTCTCTAATTAATTCAAATATCTTTACTCTATAATTCGTTTGAATATCTTTACTTTATAATTCGTTTAAATATCTTTTTTATATAATTAGTTCAAATATCTTTACTTTATAGATCGTCAAATAACTTGACTTTATAATTCGTTTAAATATCTTCACCCTTTAATTAGTTCAAATATCTGTACTCTATTACTCTATAATTTATATATCTTTACTCTATAATTAGTTCAAATATCTTTATTTTATAATTCGTTTAAATAACTTGACTTTATAATTAGTTTAAATATCTTTACTCTACAATTAGTTTGAATATCTTTTTTCTATAATTAGTTTAAATATCTTTACTTCGTAATTCGTTTGAATAACTTTACGTTATAATGAGTTTAAATATCTTTACTCTATTACTCTATGATTAGTTTATATATCTTTACTCTATAATTAGTTTACATATCTTTACTCTATAATTAGTTTAAATATCTTTACTCTATAATTATTAGTTTATATATCTTTACTCTATGATTAGTTTATATATCTTTTTTCTATAATTAGTTTATATATCTTTATTCTATAATTAGTTTATATATCTTTATTCTATAATTAGTTTATATATCTTTACTTTATAATTAGTTTATATATCTTTACTTTATAATTCGTTTAAATATCTTTTTTATATAATCAGTTCAAATATCTTTACTCTATTACTCTATAATTTATATATCTTTACTCTATAATTAGTTCAAGGGTGTGTTCCAAAACTTACTACGTAGTAAGAGTACGAGTCTAGCAAGAGCTTGAGGAGAGCATGGTTAGAGTAATAAGTTATTATCTGGTTTTTGAACGACAGCTTTGGTCAACTACATGCTGTTAAAGCGATAAATCATTAATGGATTAATGAATTAATTAATTAACGACAGTTTTGAGATGTAAAAGACTCTTTAACTTGAAGTTGTGATCTGAGCATGCTACAAATCGTTCCGAAATTCAGAGTTACTATTTAGTAATGACGTAGATGTCGTTCCAAAATCTAGAAAGTGCACTACGAGCGTACTCTGGAGTATAGTTTTCTACCCATCTCAGCGAGGGAGGTACGCGTTACCCCCAGTTACCCCCCTTTCAGTCTGTATAAAGTTGCGCAAATCCCATTGCGCAAGACAGTATAACATTCGCATTGTTGAGTTGGGTGCACAAATTGTACTCTAGAGTATGCTTGAATATGCCATTTTCAGTATCATTAGTATGACTGAACAGCGACTCTGGGTTTTGGAACGTCTCTGAGTATACTCGGATCACTAGAGTAAGGTTTCGGAACGTAGCCCAAATAACTTGACTTCATGATTAGTTTGAATATCTTTACTCAATGATTAGTTTATATATCTTTACTCTATAATTAGTTTATATATCTTTACTCTATAATTAGTTTGAATATCTTTTTTCTATAATTAGTTCAAATATCTTTACTTTATGATTCGTTTGAATAACTTGACTTTATAATTAGTTTAAATATCTTTACTCTATATCTTTACTCTATAATTAGTTCAAACAACTTTACTTTATACCCAATTATCTTGAATTACTTTACTTCATAATTAGCTTGAATAACTTGACTTTATAATTACTTCAACTATTTGAATCGAGTTTAATTACACATTACCAAAGTAATGGGTAATTAAATGAGTAACTTAATCACAAAATGTAATAAGTGACTCGCAACACTGCAAATATTCATGTAATAATAACATTGTTTATGCAACAAACATGTATTATTATAGTAAATTGGCGCATTCTTGAATAAATATCTCTTGAGATTGAAAATAATCAATCGTTGAATCATTATCCCCTCTCCTTTCCTTGCCTATAAGTCGAAAATCATGAAAATCGCCTTTTTTCATGATTTTGAAATCATAAAGTTGCCTCACGGGGTGACAAATGGTATCGCCATCTCGCGGTCAAAGCCCCGAACTATTTTCCCCGTAAAAATCGCGATGCGCCTGACCATATGCAACCCGCATCGCATCCGTGTGCTGCAAGATTATTGTTGCCCATAATCAGGCGCCGCTGATTTGAAATACCGATGCGCCTTACCATATGCAACCCGCACTGCATCCGTGTGATGCAAGATTTTTGTTGCCTATAATCAGGGTTGGTTAAACTCATTTTTCGGCCGGCGGCCCGATATTCGCTCAAAAAGCGCCGAAAATTGAAAAAGAGAGAGACAGAGCGATGGGAAATCAATGAGTGCGAGAGAGACAGAAGATTTTTTTTCGGTCAAAGGGGGTACCCTTCCTAAAATTCGGGTCTCAACTGCCAGAATTTCGGAGTCGTTTTTCTGGCAGTTGAGACTTTATTTTCGGAGTCGTTTTTCTGGCAGTTGAGACCTTATTTTTAAGAGTTAAAATTCGATGTCCCAACTGCCAGAAAAACGACTCCGAAAATAAAGTCTCAACTGCCAGAATTTCGGAGTCGTTTTTCTGGCAGTTGAGACCTCGAATTTAGGAGTCGTTTTTCTGGCAGTTGGGACCTCGAATTTTAACTCTTAAAAATAAGGTCTCAACTGCCAGAAAAACGACTCCGAAAATAAAGTCTCAACTGCCAGAAAAACGACTCCGAAATTCTGGCAGTTGAGACTTTATTTTAGGAGTCGTTTTTCTGGCAGTTGGGACCTTATTTTTAAGAGTTAAAATTCGATGTCCCAACTGCCAGAAAAACGACTCCTAAAATAAAGTCTCAACTGCCAGAAAAACGACTCCGAAATTCTGGCAGTTGAGACTTTATTTTCGGAGTCGTTTTTCTGGCAGTTGGGACATCGAATTTTAACTCTTAAAAATAAGGTCTCAACTGCCAGAAAAAGGACTCCGAAAATAAAGTCTCAACTGCCAGAAAAACGACTCCGAAATTCTGGCAGTTGAGACCCGAATTTTAGGAAGGGTACCCCCTTTGACCGAAAAAAAATCTTCTGTCTCTCTCGCACTCATTGATTTCCCATCGCTCTGTCTCTCTCTTTTTCAATTTTCGGCGCTTTTTGAGCGAATATCGGGCCGCCGGCCGAAAAATGAGTTTAACCAACCCTGATTATAGGCAACAAAAATCTTGCATCACACGGATGCAATGCGGGTTGCATATGGTAAGGCGCATCGGTATTTCAAATCAGCGGCGCCTGATTATAGGCAACAATAATCTTGCAGCACACGGATGCGATGCGGGTTGCATATGGTCAGGCGCATCGCGATTTTTACGGGAAAAATAGTTCGGGGCTTTGACCGCGAGATGGCGATACCATTTGTCACCCCGTGAGGCAACTTTATGATTTCAAAATCATGAAAAAAGGCGATTTTCATGATTTTCGACTTATAGGCAAGGAAAGGAGAGGGGATAATGATTCAACGATTGATTATTTTCAATCTCAAGACATATTTATTCAAGAATGCGCCATTTACTATAATAATACGTGTTTGTTGCATAAACAATGTTATTATTACATGAATATTTGCAGTGTTGCGAGTAACTTATTACATTTTTTGATTAAGTTACTCATTTAATTACCCATTACTTTCGTGATGGGTAATTAAACTCGATTCAAATAGTAAAAGTAATTATAAAGTCAAGTTATTCAAGCTAATTATGAAGTAAAGTAATTCAAGATAATTGGGTATAAAGTAAAGTTGTTTGAACTA
Organism: Tenthredo mesomela; assembly: GCA_943736025.1. Lineage (NCBI taxonomy): Eukaryota > Metazoa > Arthropoda > Insecta > Hymenoptera > Tenthredinidae > Tenthredo > Tenthredo mesomela. Next base: position 27,357,522 of record OX031018.1, read on the forward strand.
ATTATAGAGTAAAGATATAGAGTAAAGATATTTGAACTAATTATAGAAAAAAGATATTCAAACTAATTATAGAGTAAAGATCTATAAACTAATTATAGAGTAAAGATATATAAACTAATCATTGAGTAAAGATATTCAAACTAATCATGAAGTCAAGTTATTTGAACTAATTATAGAGTAAAGATATATAAATTATAGAGTAATAGAGTAAAGATATTTGAACTGATTATATAAAAAAGATATTTAAACGAATTATAAAGTAAAGATATATAAACTAATTATAAAGTAAAGATATATAAACTAATTATAAAGTAAAGATATATAAACTAATTATAAAGTAAAGATATATAAACTAATTATAAAGTAAAGATATATAAACTAATTATAAAGTAAAGATATATAAACTAATTATAGAATAAAGATATATAAACTAATCATAGAGTAATAGAGTAAAGATATTTAAACTCATTATAACGTAAAGTTATTCAAACGAATTACGAAGTAAAGATATTTAAACTAATTATAGAAAAAAGATATTCAAACTAATTGTAGAGTCAAGATATTTAGTCATTATAAAGTCAAATTATTCAAACTAAGTAATTATAAAGTGAAAATATTTAAAAGTGATTATAAAGTCAAGTTGCTTAAGAGAATTATAAAGTAAAATAATTTGAACTGATTATAAAGTGAAGTTATGCAAAGTCATTTCAAAGTCAAGTTATTTAAACTAATCATTGAGTAATAGAGTAAAGATATTTAAACTCATTATAACGTAAAGTTATTCAAACGAATTATGAAGTAAAGATATTTAAACTAATTATAGAAAAAAGATATTTAAACTAATTATAGAAAAAGGATATTTGAACCAATTATAGAGTAAAGATATTTGAACCAATTACAAAGTGAAGATATTTAAACTCATTATAAAGTCAAGTTATTAGAACTAATTATGGAGTAAAGATATATAAATCATAGAGTAATAGAGTAAAGATATTTGAACTAATTGTCAAGTCAAGTTATTCAAACTAGGTAATTATAAAGTGAAAATATTTAAAAGTGATTATAAAGTCAAGTTGTTTAAGCGAATTATAAAGTAAAATAATTTGAACTGATTATAAAGTGAAGGTATTCAAAGTAATTTTAAAGTAAAGTTATATAAACTAATTATAGAGTAAGATATTTGAACCAATTATAGAGTAAAGATATTTAAACTAATTATAAAGTAAAGATATTCAAACTAATCATAGAGTAAAGGTATTTAAACCAATTATAAAGTCAAGTTATATCGAGGCAATAAATTGGATTCAATTACACATTACGAAATTAATGAGTAATTGAAAAAAATGTAATTACAATTTTCACAACACTGAACATTTGATTGGAAAGATTGTAGATGTGATCGTAATACGTATAATTTATTACGAATATCACTGAAAACTACCTATTTGGCACTTTTAGAGTTCCAAGATTAGACAGATCTATAATTAGGTTATAATAAAACTATTATTATACTCTAAACTAACCGTTGCGACGATAACACATGCATATACGTACAAAGGTATATTTTACAGAATGCCAAGTACAATGTTTGAAGCAGATAGTTTTTATATTGGTCTTGTTGAAATGAGTGAGCTGTTTATTATTATTTTTCAGACCACCATACGAATAGAGAACAGATTCATTATTTCCATTATGGCTTTCGTTAACAATAATACTTTCACTCTATAAATATGGTTCTTTTTCAAAAAAAATAATGAGTCTCCAATTGATGGATCTTTAAATTATCTCCTCTCTATTCATTAAGGACAATTTTACAAAAGAGTAAAGTACGTATATCGTATATGCGTGTATTATGCTCTGTTACCTGCATAGATATTGAAAATATTTCATACGGTAATGGCTAATCCAACTATCCCAAATACAACGAGTTTAAACAAATAAGAAAGAACATATTGTTCATAATATATCATCACGAATTCTTATCTATTCTGTAATATCACAAGTCTTTTCCTTGTGAGATTATAATATTACCGTATGAATTAGCCAGGTATAGCTTGCTGTACAGTAAAGAGTTTATCTGTTACTACTTATAGCTTCTACAAATGATAGGTATGTAATAATCATCCAGACTATTGCATCACGTATTTGTTTCTTAAATTTTTGGAAATATAAATAAACGAGTAAACTAACGAAACGTACAAAGGTTTGTGAATTATAGTTAGGCTACTAAAGAAAATGTTACTTCGTTGGAAAACCAAATGCATGTGTTTATGTCTCTTTATCTGTACGGCAATTTCTCTAAGTTATGCAAACGCCTAGTTTAGAGTTATTGTTATGGATCTAAATTATCATCAGATATGTTTTGAATGCAATACGGCAAGGATAATAATTCCAGTCTAATATAAAGCGAGGAAATGTATAATTAGTCTATACTAAAAGTATGATTTAACTTTAAATTAATCCTTGCCGCGATAATACATACAGATACTACATTCTATTTTTCCTACCGCGATACAAATATAGAATACAATTATTATTTGAATCGAGAATTCCTTCAACAATATTAGTCAGACGATGTAATTTTATCGCATGAACCACAGTAAAACAATTCGTTAATTTACACACACTTGTTGTTAAAACACACTAATGACGATTTATAATTCACGGATCTCTCAATGATCTACTCTCTATTCATTGCGGACAATGTCAAATAAATAGTGAATGGAAGAAAAGTTATGTCCCGAAATGCGAAAAACAAACAAACACATTTTTCACTAACAGGAAAGAATGCTTTTTATCCACGGTAGTGTTTTCTCGTGCACTTTGACCCGCCCGTATGTACGAGGAAATCAAAGGAGTATAATATTATTTCACGTATGTATATCGTATTTGTATGTGTTACGGGGCTGTTATTATTCATACATCATTCTCATCTATTCTGTAAGATTGAAAGTATTCGGAGTCCTCGTATGAACTAGTCAGGTGAAGCGTGCTGTATAATAATGAGTTAATATATCACAGCTTGTAGCTTCGACAAATGATTATCCTAAAACTATATGCTTATGCTACTTTATCAACACTTTGCAGTGCAGAGTTGTCTTGCAGTCATTCCCCCGGTGCTTTGACTGCTCCACTTCCTGTTGTGAATCCTGTCCTGATGAATATTGAAGAGGTTTTGTTGAAGATGGACAGGACCTAGTTTCCCTCGATGAACAACATCTGTGAAGATAAAAACTAGATTAACATACGTTACATGGAATAAATTTACTCAATGTATTGTTCAAGCAAACATTTTGAACTAAGAAGCAAATAATGGGACTCGAAAGTAATTTATCACCAATATTGAATTGTGTTTGATGTTTGAAAAATAAATGTGATGCTTAATTAATTCTACAGTAATCTATACCTGTATTTATTTTAGACACCTTTAATCCTCGATCCTCGTTATTCAGATATTTCTCTACTACAAGGTAAGTCTATATCCAAAAATTAAGTGAACAATTTTATTGAGATTCATCAAGTTCTTACTACTCTTTGTGAATACAACATAAAGATTCAAGTTCGCCATTGAAAAGAAAGCAAGTTATAATTGCTTCAAAGAATTGAGTGTTCATTGTCTCCTAGACTTACCATCTCATAAGATATCCAAGTATTACACGAATCGTGTCAATACGTTGCCTTTGGTTACATTATTATCGCGTCAGTACAGTTTCCCTCGCAGCTGAGTAGAACCAAGTTGCAATAAAAGCATCTGGTGTAAAGTCATCAGAGATGTAAGCCAGCGACACCCATAGTCATCTAAAGATACTGTGTAAGCACCAGATTTGCTTAGCGTAGGAGCTGTGTGATACATGAATTTGAAAAAGTGATTCATTACAGATGTATAACGGATCAGCGTCAATCTCATTTCAATAATTTGATTTCATCGATGCAACGCAGCCTGTGTTGGCTAAAAGTCAATCGATATCATAGATTAATTACCTCAACGCCAATATCCTCCTTGCCTCGTAACTGCTGGCATACTGTTTCCAAACAATTCAAAACGCCTATGGTACCGGTAACTCGGCATGTGAATTACCCGAATTTGATTATCCATCCCTGATTCTGAAATGCAGGAATATGATTACGATCAGAAGAAACGTCGTCTCATCTGAAGATAGATACTTTTTGGGTATCGAACAGATAAATGCGTTTCAGCATTGGTTGTTTTATCGATATACATTAATAGCCGTATCTCAATTGGTCAAAGGTGGTACCCTTGGTGTAAAGGTGTGTACCCTTGTACACTTGCCCTCACCACTAATCTATATATATATAGACATATCTCTGATGTATTGGGCAAGTGTACTAGAGTACCCTTACCACCTTTGACCAATTGAGATACGGCTATAGTTACAGATAATCTTCGGCTGTTATAATATGAAGCTTACCACTGTGTTCGTTGACTATTAATCCAGGACTAGCTGGATAGTTTTGGGTAGCGTTCATCTCCGACCAAGTGTTACGCAGGATCTATGCTTCTCAAGTATCTGCGATGCTTGTTCAAATATCAGTCGATCAATAACGCTGTTAATAAATTGAATCGTAGAATAAATCTGGGACAAAGTATTCTCGCAGAAAACATTTGGATATTCAAAATAACACAAGGAATGAATAATTTTAACCTCGAAGGTGAAAAATATGCTCGTAGAGCGCACGATACTAGAGTACGAGAAACTTGGAATTATAAGATTGTTAATACGATGAAATGATCGTTATTGTGAGGTTATACTATAAAGAAACTTCTTCGCTGATTTTAATTGTCTTTAAAATAGTTTTGAGAGGTTATGTTCAGATTTTCACTAATTTATTCGCGGTTAGTGGATAGAATATACTAGATAATGAACAATTACTGAAATTATAATAATATTCCGCTTATAGCGATAAAATTGTCGTCACACTTACTTTGTTGATCCGAAATACGCGTCACGTAAATTATGTCGAAAAAGTGAGACAAATCGTTATGATTTTTCTCGTTATATACAAAACAAGTTTTTAAGGTTATCAATTAATTCGTTTTTTACAAATATATGGATTAAAATAATCTTATTCTATCGAAGAACACACACGTTGGTTGATTTACCGCAAAGTAATCATCATAATATAAATTTTCACTTGTCTAAAAACACGTCTTTACTCGTCGACGGCGCGGAGTAAACTGAACCCCGTCACTGCTTAGATCACTCGCGACGGCTTGAAGGGGAGGGGGAACAAGGACGTTGTTGTCGTAGGTCAGTTTACGCTCGTAGCGCCATCTGACTTGAAACTACGGTATTATAAAGAGCGCAAATGATACGCGGGTTGCCTACAATACGGCGCAACGAATTATTATAATAATGTTATTATACAAAATTAAAAAAAAAAAAGTATACCATGTATTCCCCACCACGAAAAAGAAATAAAGGTAGAACAATTTTCTCAGCAGATGACCCCGGACTAACATTTAATTATATTTTGGCCATCAAAGGAAACGGACGTGAATTTATTTTCGGTGCGAATTTCTTTTACTCCCGTGCAACTCCCGGGTGATAAACTATTTTTTTAACTTCCCGTTTCTCTGTTATCAGAGAAAAAAGGAAGTTATTTTATTACTTCAGAATTAAATACATAATATAATCAACCCGAAAATGAAAAATTGAGTTTTTACTGGATCTCCACGTTTTGAGGTCCGGAGTATCACCTCCGACTATTTTGAGATTGATGCCTGGGTGCGTGTGTGCGTGTGTGTAATCAAATTTTTGTCCCCACGATATCTCGGAAACGAGTGAGCGGATTTTAATCAAATTAGTCTCAATCGACGCGGTTTTTCTCAACTTAGAACTGATTAGATTTTGGCTTCGATCGCTCCAGTACTTTTCGAATTATTTAAATAACAAAATTCTAGAAAATACAATAAAAATTATGATACCTTGAGAATGGATGAAAATTGGTGCCATGAGATTTTTTGGATCACTGATCACGAAATTGACATTGTGCTTCAAAAATTCGAATACGATAATGACATTATTATTATTATTAATTCATTTCGAAATGAGTTTGAAAACGGGAAGTTGAAAGGCTGGCCATTTCAGCCCCAAACCGCTTATTTTTTTTTCTTTACGATTGAGGAATCAAATATACTACTTGAACAACAGGGCTGTTAGTAGTCAAACCCCCTAAAAATATGATTATAGGACTGATGAAGATTGAAAAATCTGACCTAAAAATGATCGAACTAACATTTTGATTTAACTTTAAACTACCTAATTCTTGCCGCGATAATACATACAAATACTGTGAGCTGTTCATTTTATTTCTCCCACACGGAGAGAAATTTCTCGTAGAAACTACCATACAATTATTGCAGTTTGAAGACAGAACGGAGGTATGAACAGACCTACCATACTTTTCTCGTGGTTCGTCTCATAAAATGTGGTCTCAGCCGTGATATTATTGTGACTCGGACAAGATTTTGTTGAATGAACTACCAGAAAAATATGGTAGGTCTGTCTATACCTCCGTTCTGTCTTCAAACTGCAATAACTGTATGGTAGTTTCTACGAGAAATTTCTCTCCGTGCAGCGCGATGCGAGTATAAAATACAATTGTTATTTGAATCTAGAATTCCTTCAACAATATTACTCGGACGATGTAGTTTTATCGTGTGAACCACAGTAAAACAATTTGTTAATTTACACATACTTGTTGTTAAAAGACACTAATGACGATTTATAATTTACGGATTTCTGAATGATCTCTATTCATTGCGGACAATGTCAAAGAAATAGTGAATGGAAAAAAAGTTATGTCCCGAAATCCGGAAAACAAATAAACACATTTTTTACTAACGGGAAAGAATGGTTTTGATCCACGGTAGTGTTTTCTGGTGCATTTTGACCCGCCCGTATGTACAAGGAAATCAAAGGAGTGAAATATTATTTCACGTATGCATATCGTATTTGTATGTGTTACTTTATGTATTGACAAGTTATTCAATTTATTTAAGTAATCATCTTTCCCCCACTTCTGAACTTTAGTTAAAATTCATTACAAATTGAGGATTTCATTTGCATTCTCAAGTCTTATGGCAGTGTACTATATATGCATAACAGTTTTACGTAGAATTTATGTAGATTTTAATGTCCCCATCATAACAGTTTTATATTAAGGTAAAGATTGCCGTATTATAACGAGTTAATATATCACAGCTTATAGCTTCGAAAAATGATTACCCTAAAACTATATGCTTGTGCTACTTTATCAACACTTTGCAGCGCAGAGTTTTCTTGCGGTCATTCCCCCGGTGCTTTGATTGCTCCACTTGCTGTTGTGAATCCTGTCCTGATGAATTTTGAAGAGGTTCTGTTGAAGATGGGCAGGAACTCGTTTCTCTCGATGAACAACACCTGTGAAGATAAAAACTAGATAAACATAGGGTACATCGGATAACTTAACTTTATGTCTTTTTCAAGCAATCATCCTCAACCAAGTACCTAAGAATGTTTAATCGTGATCATACATCTGTGTGAAATTTGTTATAATATATTTCTTATGATTGATTTTGTAAGCCTGCCTGAACCATTTTTAAATGTGATATAATCTTTAAACTATCTTTAACAGAATCAAGAACGTCAATAAGCTTATCAATAGTGCATGCATGAATAGATTTTTCAATCTTTTGATTGTTATGACCGGTACCTGAGACTCGAAAGTAATTCATGACCAATATCAAATTCTGTTTGACGTTTGACAGAAAGATTCAAGTTTGCCATCGAAAAGAAGCAAGGTATAATTGCTTCAAAGAATTAAGTGTTCCTTATCTCCTAGACTCACGGTCTAGTAGGATATCCAAGTATCACAGGAATCGCGTCAGTATGTTGCCTTTGGGTACATCGTTATTGTGTCCGTACAGTTTCCCTCGCAGCTGAGTAGAACCAAGTCGCCAGGAGAGTATCTCGTGTACAGCGATGACAGAGGTAAGCCAGAGGTGTCCATAGCCAGCTAGAGGTACAGGGTGAGCGTCAGATTTGTTTAGTGGAGAAGCTGTGATACATGGATTCAAAAATGTGATTAATTTGCGATATAATAACGAATCAGAGGCAGTTTGATTTCAATAACATGAGTAAATTGATGCAACGCAGTCTGCGGTTGCTAGAAGTCAATCGATCTTAGAGATTAATTACCTCAACGCCAATATCCTCCTTGCCTCTGACCATGGTCCCTTAAATTAGAGGTCAGTCACCAGCTTGATCGCCGCGATGCTACATAACTGTTGGCCAACTGTTTTCGAATAGTTGGAAAGGCATATGGGACTGATGATTGGGCACGTAATCTATCCAAATCTGATTTCCTTCCTTAATTCTGAGACACGGGAATGTTGTTGCGATTAAAACAAACGTTGTTGGATCTAGAGATAGATACTGTCTCAGTATCAGAGATAAATGCTTTTCAGCATTGATTGTTTTATCGACATACATTTAAAGTTATACAGGATCTTTGGCTGCTACGTTATGGAGCTTATCATCATTTTGGTTGACCATTAATCCACGACTAGCCAGATAGCGTTGGTTGGTGTCCATCTCCGACCAATTGGCACGTAGGATCTATGCATTTTAAGTATCTGCGACGCTCGTTCAGATCTCCGTCGACCGATAACGCTGTCAAATAATCGGAGAAAAGATTAAATCAGGGAACAAGCATTCTCAGAGAAATCATTTGTAAACTCAAAATAAATTATTAGTTTTATTAGTTTAGCCTCGGAGGTGCAAAATATGCTCCTAGAGCAAACGATTGAAGAGGAACTTGGAATTATATGATTGTTAATATATAATAGGATGTTAATATATGATAGGATGATAATTATCGCGAGGTTATCAAACGAAACTCCCTCGCCTGGTATATTTGTGTTTAAAATAGATCGGAGAGGTTATGTCAGCAAGAAATGTACATTTTCAGTTTTCACACAGTAATTCGCGGGTAGAGATGGAATATACTTGAAAATTAACGATTCCCTATTTCCCTGAATAATAATTAAAAGCCTCCAATCGTCACTTACTTCGCTGATCGAAATACGCGACATGTAAAATAACATCTCGAAAAAGTTTCGTACACTATTTTCCGTATGAAACGAATCGGCGAGGATTCTTCTTGAAAATTCTTAATTATTCATGGTTATGTTAAAAGTGGTGATCGTAATATTTAAAACTCACGTTTCTTCGAAACGCGTAACGACGCAGCATACCACTTGTCAAACATTTCCTCGCACGTTGGTTAATTCGGTGCGTAAGTTTCTCCAGGAACATGTCACTACGTCACAGACCTGTTTACTCGTCGGCGCCACGAAGGCAACTGAAACCGGTTAGACCGGTTTGCTTCTGCACCCCATCCCTGACGGCCTTCAACGGCCTTGAGGCGTGAAGTGGGGCAAGGACGCCGTTGCGTAGGTCAGTTAACGCTAGTGGCGCCATCGGGCGACGAACTACGGAACTAGAATGATCAGAATATTGAAATGATTCGCGGGTTGCATGTAATAAGGCGCAGCGTTCATTCCTTAGACCATATAGGATGGACTGAGCATTGTAGTAGTGGGGGGTGTTGCCGAGTAACCCATAAGCGCTACTCCCGTTAGGGACTATTGCTTCCTTGTCCGACGAACGATTCAGTATCGTGCGTTCACGTCTGTCCTTTTCTCATTACCCAGCAACAACCTTACAATGCTTCAGCATAGGCAATGCTCAGTCCATCCTGTATCGTCTAAGGTTCATTCCTTAGGTTTACCCTCTTCTAGAAATCGGTCCGTCTATTAATATGATACATAATAATAATATTAATTAATATGTATATGGGGTATTACAGGAATTTTCGAACGGTCCCGAACCCTCACCCCCTCCGATTTCGAAATGATTTCTTTTGATCGTAGCCCTAGATCTTTGGAAAGTTTATGTATTTTTTTCAGATTTTTGCTAACATCCGTTCGGTAGTTGCAAATTTTACGAAATTGTATATTTCGAAATTGATGAAAAAAATTAGATTTGGTCTGCATTCGATGTAAAAATTAAAAATATATCGAATGCACACCAAATCTCATTTTTTTTTTTTTTTTACATACGCGGTATTACGGGGAGCTGGTGATTTTTTTAATTGCTAATCAATTTACCCTTAAGCTATTATACCTTTATATCTACTACTGGCCGCAATAGACCCATCGAACAGATTTTATGCTTAGGGATTCAATTAAAAAATATAGAAAGAAGCTGTTGCTTTTTATTACTAGGCATCAATAAACTTTGATTCCCGGTAAAAAAAAATACCCCGGTAAAATTGTAAAAGGAAAAAAAAATAAATAAATTGGACAGAAAATCTATTTCAGTTATAATTAGCGTCAATCATTTCGATCTATATATCTTCACACATATTATATATGTATGTATGTATATTGTATATGTATATATATCGGCGAGATATCTGTCTCCACTTTCGGTGGTCCACGATCATATATATATATATATATATATATATATATAGTAGGTTGAGAAATCCGGAGTCCCGGTCCCAGTGGATCTTTCGCGTCCCTGTCAGACTTGCAGGGTATGGTTGTATAGAGAGAATTGTATACATAGATATATATATAAATGTAGTCGCAGCTCGTAGTCCTCGCAGGTACATGCGCGGTGCTATCAGCTGGTCCAGCTGGGTTTTGAGCCCCGGTGATATTAGGGGCTTTAGTTCCAACTGAACCCGCAACGTATCGTTACCCTATCGCGGTACACATTATAAAGTATGTAAATATATAAGCATGTTATGTATCAGTCAATTTTCATCGACTGATACATAATCTATACAACATTATACATACACCTATACTATATAATACAATAATATAACAACTGTAATTAAAATTTCAAATTATATATTTACCTGCAGGTCAATCAGTAACAGCTATAAAGAGTAACAGAAAATAATAAAATATGTACATATAGACACAGATATATCGCGTCATTAATGCCATAAGGTCGAAAGCGCAAAAAAAAAAAAAAAAAAAAAAAAAAATTACGTGTTTTTGGTGGCAAAATTTTTTTCGTGCCATATAACATCGTTTGAGAATATCCGCAAAAAAAAAAAATTTTTTTGGCGCTTACGACCTTATGGCATTAGTGACGCGATATGATATGATACCTTGTGTAATAGTCTATGTATATGTTATAATATCATTAATTTATCGAACAATAATATATTAATTATCTAAAAAATATATATATGCGTATATTATATAATTATTAAATATACAATATTTATATAATTTAGGAAATTGCACGTTTGATTGCAGTTTTTTTTTCGTTAGTATATAGAATACGTGTATCTTATAAGGATTGGGGGGTGTCCGCAGGGTTGATTGGAATAAATTTTCGGTTCTATAGTATAGGTATACATACATACAGGGATTTTATGATTTATATATATTAACATATTAATTAGGTACGTATATATAGACGGTTATTATTATTTGTATTTTGTAAAATTTAAAAACTTTCCACAACACTTTTAGTTACGTCAGTTCCTCCTCGTTCCCAAGTGTCCGCCAAAGTAACGTCAGTCAACTCCTTGATGCGGTTGATTCGATTTTATGTAACTTACTACTTCCCCATTCTCTTCAGTTATGTATATATATAGGTATACCTATTTATACCACTAGGCGATGACAAAAATTATACGCAGCTGTATAAATATTTATACGTAATTAAAAAAGAAAAAAATCAATTAGTATAGTTTAAAGAATTGATTTTTATTATTATATAATGGTTTATTATTATATATTATATTATATAGCTGAATATAGATAACAATTTATTTTTTTTTTTTTTTCTATAATACCTAGGAGGAGTTCGATTTTGATTTTTAGAAAATGATTTACGTCCGGAAATTTTTATAGGAGAATTAGGGAATGAGTTTTGACTAATTGTTAGTAAACTACATCAGGTAGCCTGTATTCCCAATCCTGTTACCTGATTAATCGTTTTATGTAGTATTGCCAGCGCAAGGCTGCAGCACCCACTATTTCACTAGCCTTCGATTTATCGATCTATAATATTCACTATCCGTGAATATACATATATATATATATATATGCTTATGAATTATAATATCTACAATTTATTATACTAAATCCTGTAGTTTTGAAAATATCTTTTTTTCTTTTTTTTTTTTCTATTTTCTTTATTATCTTAATAATATAAACCTATTAGATATATGTTTGATAATTATGTTTCAGATTATTTTTCTAAAATATAATACGCTGGCAGCGATATACCTAGACGCGCGCGCGAATATCAACGATTTATTATAACAAATTGATCAAATTATTATTAATAATAATAATAATAATAATATAATTAACAGTTAATTTCACACGTGATGTATCATACTTACTAGGCTTGTATATTATACTGCAGATGAATTTTAAAAATTGTTGCAGTCTTGTTTCAGTAATTAATTTTTTTATAATACCTACATAAATATATTTATACACACATTTTTTTTTTCTTTTCTTTTTTCAATTTTTCTATTTTTCTATTTTTTTTTTTTTTTTTTTTACACCTCCGCGATCGAGTAAATGGGAACTGTTGTTTGCCTGCCTACAACCGGGGCCGAGAGTCTGGCCCGACTTTGCTCCGGATCAGCTGAATGCCTTCCTCTCCAAAGCCGGAAGACAGGATGTCAGAAAGGTGAGTCGTTCGTGTTTAACGAGTAAACGATTATTCTATAAAGTCTAAACGTACTATATTAAGTTTAACAATATAAAAGACAGAAAGAAGAAACAAAAAAATCACTTGGCTGTACATACACATTCTCTATGGTCAAAAATAACATGATGATAGAGGTATAATATATTCAATAAATTTAAAAACGCGAAGAAACAATATAAAAGGTGTTTTTTTTTTTTTTTTTTTTTTTTTTAATTTTTCAATTATTTTATTATTATTTAACGAATAAAAGTCTTAAAAAAAAAAAAAAAAAAAAAAATTAATTATACCATGATATCCTACAAGGTGTGTTACAAACCCTTGAAGGTAAGAATTTTTACAGAATTATTCCATCCAGACCAAAATATGATCCGCTTAACTCTTAAGACTCTATAATTTAAGTATAACGTAAGTAGAAAAACCCGCTATAATCAGACGCGATTTAATACGTCTGACTATATAAACTGTGTTACTACTGGAACGCAGCTATAGGACCAGAGTATAGCGACTAGCGTAACGTAAACGTACGTAGTACGGCGTATAGTATACGCTATACGAACGACGAACGTCTGTCTGGATTAGTTCTCATTGACTAACACCGGTGTGTTAATTGATACAGAGGTTTTAGTTCAGTTCATGATGTAATTAGCTTGTCGTTGAGGCATTGTGTATCGGTAATAATAAATTACCCTTTTTTTTTTTTTAGTAGTAACTACGCGATAGATACAATAATCTTATATAGCTATAATAATATAAAATACTAGAATAGCCTGCAGTTTTCCAGCTAAAACACATACGATCGATGGAGAAATTGATATCAATGATGCAGAAAAAGTGCATGATGCTCTTGGATTTTCAATAAGTGGAAAATGTTTCGGGTGTTTTCCATATATTTATCAAGTACAACGTTAGCAGCAACAACGATTATTCGTTACAGAAAACTCTTGATATAGAAAATTGTACATTTTATTTTCGCTTTTTCGAAATCCGCAAGAGCATCATGGCCCTCCGTGCAATTTTTCTGCATCACTGATATCAATTTCACATAGATCGTATGTGTTTTAGCTGGGAAACGGGCTGCCAAAATTTCATATCGCCGTTTCGCTTTAGTGATACTAGTTACAAGTTTATATTGTTTTTCAATCATTTATTGCCTCCGAGGTAGGTAGGTAGGTAGGTACTCAGATTGAATTCTTTTCTATATTCAGGTTATAGAAAATCTATTCATATACATATATGAATAGATATTCTATATATAGATATACATATCTATATATACGTAGTATATAGAAAATTTGTGAAAACTGCTCGCGGCGTAGTATTTTTCATATATTATATACACTGTAAAAAATTGATGCATTAAAATCAATGAAAAGTGCATGAAGCAAAAGTTATGAACGCACATGAAATCAAATTAATGTTCATCTTCAAAATTTTGTATAATGTATAATAATTTCAATGTCTGATAATTAAATTTCATGCATTCTTGTTTTGCGAGATGAGCGCGTAGTTTTATGTATTGTATATGAAAATAAATGTGCACCACAGAATCTTTATATATGAAATTATGTATTATATTATATATATATATTTATATATGAGTATATGAAAAGCGACACGCACTTCCTGAAAGATGAGAAGTACACGAAATCAGAGTTAATTATCAATCCTTTTTTATATGTAGTATTGATTTCGATTCATATTTTACGTTACATAAGAATGAAAGTAGAAGTCCTTCAATATTAATTGCCGAGTACCCGAAATATCTTTCATTCACTTCAATAAATTTACGGTACATAATCATGGATTTCAGTGCAAAGACATTGAAAATTGTGCATGAATTTCAATAACATTATGACAAAAGTAATGTGAGAGTAAATTATATTTAATGTTCATGTACATCAAGTACCATTGCAAGCACTGTACTGAATTTTAGTTACCATATTTATCATTTTTCATGCACAAGATCATGAAAATAAATGTATACCTGTGATTTTTAATGTAAATGCACATTAATTGATAATTTCTGAACGTGTTCTTCAAAATTAATGTGCAAATGTGCATTAATACTGCATTAAAAGTAATAAAAATTTTTTTACAGTGTATATAAGTATATATTCTTCAGTTTCTTTTTTTCTTATCTTTCTTTTTTCTTCTTATTATACTTTTGCGCACCCCCCCCCCCGTTTGTATAAAAGAAGATGAATTTTTCCCACCGAGAAATAGATTCCGATCTCATGTTATATTCGATCGATCTATTCTATTATATTATTATTATATACCTTATACATCGTTATATAGATAAGTGTATCTAGCTGTATATATATTATATATATATCTTCAATCATTCAGAATTTCTCGATAATAATATAGCATTGTTATGTTATCTTTCTATATAGTAGTACGCACATAATATATATATATATATATGTATACGATATTATAGGAGGAGAAAAGTTCGATGATAGAACTTTATTCGGAAGAACGGGAAAAAGGAGAAACAGAACAAACAGCAGTAGCAGCAGTACTAGTAGCAGCAGGATTAACGATAAAACAAAATTCGATGTTCCAAATTCCGGTGAGTCGCATGTACTATATGAGAGGTATTCCACGCCGTTTCGAACGGTCGAAAAAATTACCGCTTCAAAAAAAAAAAATCAGAATTTTGTCTTATGACACAACTTATATGGAAAGAATTTATGTGAATTTTTTTCAGAATTTTCGGATTGCATTTGTGGATTTTTTTTCGAAATTCAAACTTTTTCTACGAACCTCGAAGCTGTTTGATAAATAAATGCGAATAGTAGCATATTTCCCGATTTTATTCAACGAATATCGAATCGCGTTTATATATATATATACATATACTTTATATTATACTATATAGATTGTAGACAATCTCTTCCATTGGTGATGTATATATATATATATATATATAGTTTATATACCGGGATCATCGACCCTTATAGAGGTTTTCTTACTCTCCAGAGCTTTTAGCAATATTTGAAGACGCGCGGGTAGGTAGGTAGGTATGGTATAGGTAGTTATAAGGTAGGTAATGCGGTTTTTTTGCAGAAGCAAACCTTAGGAGTATCTCTCAGCGAAATAAGAGACTAAATATAAAAGTAAAAAGTATAGTACTAAGAAATAAGAAAAAAGGGACTTGTGTGCAAAGCACTTTTTTTTTTTAATCCCTTTGATCGGCGAAGGGGGTTGGTTTATATATTATAGAATGAGGCAACGAACTTAATTCGCGTTGCTACCCCTGTAGCACAGAAAATACTAGCTATAGATGCGAGAAATCGAAATCCAAATCGAAACGCAACGCAAAGCACCGAATCTCTTCGATTTCTAACGCTATATAGAAGCGAAAGGTTGGTGGTTTCCTTAGATAGATTACGTTGCGTGTTCTTATCGGGGATCAGAAACGACCCATCGCTGCCCTTGCACAAGGGAATCCTTCACAAGACGACCAGAACGTCTCGGTTCTTCTTCTTCTTTTTTTTTTTTTTTTTTCTTCCTTTCTTTCTTTTTTTTTTTTCTTCTTCTATTTTTCTTCGATGTTGCTTCTCTTTCTTTCTTCTTATTCTATATATGTAGTATATCTCTATATATATATATATATACAACCTTTGCACACTACACTTTCTCCAATCTCTATAAGATATCTCTTATAGAGTGGCTCGAAAAATCCAGCCACCATTCATCACTTTATCTCTTCTTGAAAGATTGTTGCCCTCATCCCTTCTTAATACTTAATACGCTGCACGCGGATTCTAAAGCTAGGTATAGGTATACATACATTTATATCTAGATTTTATTATACAGCTCAGTTTCCTTTTTTTTCCTTTTTCTTTTCTTTCTTCATACTTTTTAATATTCTATAGTATCACCGCTCGATTATATTAGGTATACATTTTTTATACTATTCTTCGGTGCTGCTGGGTAGTTGTTATTATTTTTTTTTTTTTGCATTTTTCTTTTACAAAAAAAAAAAAAAAAAAAAGAAACAAAAAATCGAAATCCACAACGGAAAAGCTGTCTTTATTTTTGTATCGACGTGATTTATGATTAATAAAATCAATTTCGGGATATAGCAACGAAACGTTGGCTTAGGTACGTGACCAAGTAAGCTCGTTTTATGACAAAAGTGGTGAGCAGCAGCAGCAGCAGCAGCAGCAGCCTTGTTGGTAATTAACATTACCAGGTCAAGCAGTACTAGGAAAAAAGAAAAAGAATAAAAAAGAGCTAGAGAGAGAGAGAGAGAGAGAGAGGTAGAGAAAGAAGCTTGGGAGTGCATTAGGTAGGGAAAAAGAAAAAGAAAAAAAAAAAAAATAATAATTTTCCGCGAATATATGAGATAAAAAAACGTTTACGTAGGTAGGGGAGAGTGGGGTAATTGCGAACGCGGGGTAAATCCGAACAGGCCATTTCTCTAGTTTCCTCTACCCAATCTCCGCAAACCGGTGCATATGGAGAGCTGTCTCAAATTGCAGTGTTGACGCCCTATCAGATGTAAAAAAACTCGTAAGATGTTGGAGCTAATAACCGTAAATACATTTCAATGAATTTGATCTAATTATTCTTAGGTGTTCAAATCGATGAAATGACCTGGTTTTATGTAATATAGTGTTGAATATTTAGCTTCAGAAAGTAAAATCCATGACGATATCATCGCCCACCTTCAAGTTCAGAATGTGAGGCCGTGTTTCTTTGCAATGTTACTTTCTTTCGATTTGATCGTTTGGGGTAATTGCGAATTGCGTAATAACAGGTTCGCAATTACCCCGAGCTGATATTTCTTCACCATGTGTTGTTGGAATATTGATTATCTGTAGGTATTCGGTTGATTTTTGATGTTTTACGCCTATTTATTATCGAATTTATCTCAAGTCTAGTCGTCCGGGATACCCCAAGTGCTGTTCGCAATTACCCCAGGGGGGTCGGGGTAATTGCGAAATGCAAGGGTTTCGTATTTATTCAATATTTTAACCTAATTCTTGATTTAATGATATAAATTGTGATGGATTGCCAAGATAAGATATCATAGTTGAGGTTGCAATAAAGAAAAATTTCATAACTATGTGATTTCCTCGGTTTTTTTCCAATCTCCCTTAGGTGTTCGCAATTACCCCATCTTCCCCTACATATAGGTACGTACGTGCGTGTTTTTATAGAAATAACTCGAAAAACTGATAGCTCCTTGGTACGTGTTCTGAGCGATGTATGAAAAAAAGAAAAAAAAAAAAGAAAGAAAAATAAAAAAGAAAAAATAGGGAAAGGATCCCAACGCAGCAGACCCGAATATATCGGTGCGAGAAAGTAAAGGGCGCGGGAGATAAATATAAAGGAGTCGATAGGAACGCGGTTCAGCGAGGAGATGAACATAAGGGAAGGGAACGAAACGGCGAATATATACGCCATAAGAATTATTCATTATTCAGTTCGATATTGGAGATTCCTACAGGTCGATTCCTCGAATACCAACACAGAATCCTAAACCTCTATAACCCACCACGATATTAGAGTTTCCTCGGATATATATCGCTATCTGCTTTGGTCTTTGCACCTATTTATATATATATATAAATTTATATATACATATATACATAAATATTCCTATTTATTTCCCTTAATGAATAAAAAGTCCTGACTTTTCAATTCATATACAACGGATAGAAAATAATTATCACGTTCATAGTATTATTTATTCCTCCCTAATCAATTTTTTTTTCTTCTCTTTCTTCTTATTCTTCTTATTTTTCTTCTATAATTTATATATATATATATATCCATCCTATACACGCGGGGGTTGATCTCCCCTATTCTGATCCTTAAAAAGTGTGTCACTGAATTGAGTATCGGCGCGGAGTATAACTATCCGTGTGTGTTTCGCCACGATCTCATCGGCACCGCGTATTTCCAATTCACTGGTTCAAAAGCGCTTTTCTTAAACTCGCGTCTGGTTCGTAGAGATAAAAACTCCGAAACTTTTTCTCTTTATTCTCACCCCTACCCCAGCTTAAGCTAGTTAGTTGGTTAATTTTTAATTTTTAATTTTATTATTTTATTCCAATCGATTTGAATTATAGAGATGAAAATAAAAAAAAAATAAAAAATAATTATTCTTCATTCTATATTATAAGGCATAGAGAAATTTCACTATTTATTTATTCATTATAAAAAAAAAAAAAAAAAGAAAAAGCTATAGCTATAACTCTGGTATATCAATCGCGAGGTGAAGGAAAATTTAATTAAAATGATAATTGAAACTGGACAGAGGTTCGGAGAGGCAATTGAAAGGCCTGAAAGGATCGAAAGGATTAAATATACTGAAAGGAAGGAAGTGGGTGTATTTAGTAGCTTGCGAGTTCTGACTATAATAAGCTGTTCGTTCGTTGGTTCGTATTTCATTTTACTCCATTATCACGATAATTCTTTACCCCCGCAGCTGACTATGGTTTTATTATATTATAGTACCTGCGACAGTTTATACAATATATCGAAACTTAAAACTTTTCGCAAACTTTTACCTATGACCTCGATGTAAATATATCTATATACACCGATCTATGCAATATATCGTAAAAGTATTTTTAAAGGTATTGAAAAAGTTTCGTATATAATAATAATAATAATAATAATAATAATAATAATAATAATCATAATAATAATAATAATAATGCATTCTATCGATCGATTTCTGTGTATTATATTTATTTATCACTGCAGCTGCTGCAGGGTGGAAATTTTACGTTCTAATCACTACGGTTCAAAAAGTTGAGAAAAAAAAAATAAAAAAAATAAAAAGAACATTTTTGTAGATTATATTATATTATATAGTCGAGTCGACCGAGAAAGTTGATTAAAATTGTGATAAAAGTTATAGTCAAGTTAGTGTAATAACTCTGTAGGGTAGAGAGTAAAGTTATGTATAAAAAGGCAATTTATTAACTTTCACACATAATTCGTTTAGGTACAATTTTCATTTTTTTTCTTTCTTTATCATCTTTATTTTTTACGACGTACTACTGCTCTCAAAGCTATCGAATTTTTTTTACCCTTTTTTTTTTTTTCTTTTTTTTTTTCGAGCTCTTCATAAAACAGAAGAGAAAAATTTGAAGAAAAAATGAAAAATTAATAGTTATAGAAAATAGAAATAAAGTAAACGAGTTATAAATTTGATTTGATAAAATTTCAATCAAACCCACGCGTTTCTTCAATCGCGATGAATATAGGGGAGGCGAAAATCGCGGGTGCGGGTTTGCATCATTTCGCGTCGTTTTCCCCACGTTGCCTGCAGAAACTGCTAAAGCTCTCCGATGAAAGCAACTTTTAATCAAACTCGTCTGTGCCGAATGACTTTCTCTCTTTTTCTCCTCTTTCTCTTTCTCTCTCTCTCTCTCTCTCTCTCTCTATTTCTTTTTTTTTTACGTTTTTCGTTTTTCTTTTTCGAATTCTATCTGGGAGGGATTTGAGATAGGGCAGAAATCCGGCATTCAACGCGTCATTGACTAACAGGGGGATAGGGGGATAGGGGGATAGGGGGTAAGGGTTGGAAAGAGATAGATACCTATAAGCTATACATTCGGAGAAAGCTCTAAATATGGGGATCCGAAACGAGAAAAGGAATCGGGGAATTAAGGGAAAGTGCGGAAGGAGCTGTATGCGGTTCTTTGAAATCCGTATACACTATGCATATATATTATGTATATATATATATATATATATATATATATAAGGATATCAAAATTTACTATACCAATTCGCGAATTTAGTCTATTTGAAGGAACAAAAAAGAAAAAAAAAAAGAAACCACAAAATATATATTTATATGTAAAAGAGAGAAAGAGAGAGAGAGAGAGAAAGAGTATAACACATCGTAAGCACATAACGCACGTGATACCGTCCGGGTTGTTTTTTTTTTTTTTTTTCGTATTTTATTCCATTCTTTTTATTTCCTTTCTCTCTTTCTCTCTATTTCCCCCATTATTTCCTTCTTTTTTTTTTTTTTCTTCTTCTTCTTCTTACTCGAGGTTGGTGAAGAAGGTTCGCATATACCGGATATCAGATTAATACTTCACATTTTTTTACCGTGAATAAGTGCCGGATCGTGTCTACAACCCAGACACTCTAAAATATACATATAAGGATGAATATATACGGTAGTAGCGCAGTAGCATTAGTACAATACTATTTTGTCATACCATATAATATATATATATATATATCTATGCAGGTGACGAATTATTATATATATATATATATATATTTTTTTTTTTTTTTTTTTCTGTTTTTTACCTATAAATTAGATTTTACAAATTTGAATGAAAATAAAGATTTACTCTCGATTGCATTATAAATTTGCAACGATGATTATACGATAATATTTTTTCCTTTTTTTTTTTTTTTCTTTTTTTTTCTTTTCTCTTCTACTCTTTCTCTCGCACGATATAGGGATATCCTCTTTAGTTGACTGGCATTTCCGCTCGTGCAGTATGAGTAGGTAGATATTAGTACCATACCAGTATGTATAACGTATACCTATATAAGTTATATATACACATATTAGGTACCTACCTGTACACGACATACATACTACATGGTCGTATGTATTTACCTATAGTATATAGACCGGTCTTACGCGTCGTTGACTGACAAAGCAAACGGTGCCTTGGTTCAGTGTTTACCTGTCTATGTGTGTAGAGTTTATAATGCGAAGGGTCGAGTGAGAGAGAGTACCAGGGGCTTACAAGCTTAACCAACGATGTCAAAAATAATAAAGAAAAAAAAGTGACAAAAAAAAAAAAAAAAAAAAATTTGCGGTATAAAAAATTCAACGAAATTGATAAAAAAAAAAATTAAAAAAAAAAAAATGTCATAGTATGTAAAAAAAAAATTTGATCTGTTACACTATTTTCTTCTTTTTTCTTTCGCGTCCTATATTTAGTCTTGTTCGTTTTTTCAAAATAACAAAAATTCACATTTCTAGTTCGTTTTAGGATTCAAAAACGAAAAATTCTAATAATTGCTTTTTTTTTTTTTTCGTTTTTGTAAATTCTGATGGTATATATATATATATATATATATATATATATATATACACATATAGTATATAGACACGGTAGTGACGCGCATGCCGGATTTTACTCTCTGGTTATCAGAGAGATGGAGCAGAGCTGCGTTCCCGCCGTCAGTTAGTCGACGCAGCCCAAGGCAACGCCACGTCTTTTATAAGACAGCCGTTCGATCGAACGTGCATCGTCGAATTTATATCTATATATTAATTAATTAATTAATTAATTATTTATTATATATATATTTAATTTATAATTATATAGTATATAAAAAATAAAAATAAAAGAAAGAAAAAAAAAAATAAATAAATAAATAAAAAGTAATAACAATACGGTATTTGCGAAAAGTAGTACACGTAAAGTGCAGCTGGATAATCGCGTGTCCCTTCTTCCAACCCCCCTTCCAGCACCGTTGGTTGCATTTTTTTTTTTTTTTTTTTTTTTTTTTTTTTATATTACTCCGAAATTTCGCACACTATATCATATCATCTTAACGATCTTTATATTTTATTTTATTTTAATAAATTTTATTTTATTTTGTCTAAAAATTTTCTTGAAATAATTTGACAATATTTTCGATAGTCATGTATATATTATATGTATAGTATAATACGTAATTATAAATAAGATCGATCTCTTTCCTCTACTAACGAATTTTTTATTTCTTTACAATTTATTCTCATCATATTTAATTGAGATACGCTTACGATTTTATATTAGAACAAATAATAATTGACTATACCTTTACTCATAGATATAGATACGATCCTACGTGAAGCAATTAATAATATCTATATATGTAAATAATTTTTAAACATTAGCAATAAAAAAGAACAGAAAAAAAAAGAAAAAAAAAAAAAGAAGAGAAGAGAAAGAAAAAAGTAAATTGCTACTATCTCAACGATGCATAAAATCGCAGAGTTTATTTTAAGCTTTTAGATATATATTCAAATATTTTATGACTTATTTTTATTATTATTAATTATTGTATAGAATCGTGGGAATATCTGACTGTTCTATATATATATTTGAAAAAAAGGAAAAATAAGAACGGAATTGAGGGAAATTGTTATTTGCTCCTCCATCTCTCTCTCTATCTCTCCTCCATGCCAAAAATGATATCTTGATTTAGCAATCGGGTATTTATTTTCTATCTCTCTCTCTCTCTCTCTCTCTCTCTTCCTCTTTTATATATATTTTCTTTCCACGATAATAGAAAAAAAAAAAAAAAATGAAAAACTAATGAAAGAAATAAACCAAGAAAGTAAATAAAAAAAAAAAAAAAAAAGAAAAAAAAAAGCAATTAAATTAGAATTAAAAATTGTTCATATAGTGTGATCGATTAGTAAAAGCTTGGAGAAAAAGAAGAAAGAAAAAAACGAAAAAAAAATGCAGTTTAAAAAGTGACGGAAATAAAAAGAAATTAGTGCTGAGCCCCTGCCAGGATCGGGGCCAACGCGGAAGGAAGAAACCTGTCTTCATCCCGACGCGGAATAAAAATTGTTCAAATATATTTAACAGACGGGCCATATATATATATATATATATATATATATATATATATATATATATACATAAAAAAATAAATATATATATATATATATATATATATATAAGAAATGGAGGAGTATCGGCGTGCTGTGCAAGGTAAATGAACAATAACAAAAAAATTATACATACTACATGCATAAATATAAAAATTGACATTACCTATATATCAAAAATTTAATTGAATTTTTTTTTTTTTTTTTTTTTTTGCGAACCTTGTCGTCTTTATCTTTTCATTTTCTTCCTCATTTTTATCGTACGACGATTTTAATGTTAAGAGGATTTGATAATATGACATATCCATCGAAGCATATTAAACTGCAGGTTTTATAATAATAATAATTCATTGAATTGAATCGAATCGAATTGAATTGAATTGAATTGAATTGAATTGGAAAGAAAAAGGAATAAAAAAAAATAAAAAAAATTGGAAAAATGAAAAAAACGAATTGAAAACGTAGTACAGAAATTCGGTAGAGGCAGTATTATTGCAGTTTGTATTTCCACTCATATAAACCCATATATCGAGATGTATGTATGTGTGTACGTATATATATATGCGGGTAGATATACCTACTAGGTGTATAATGTATGGAGATATAAGAGCAGGCGTGTATTATACACGCGAGTAATTGGGCCCCAAAGCGAAGCGGCGAAGCGAGCGTCGTATACCAGATAGGTATCTATCTACAGTGTGAAGGGTGAAAAGAGAGAGAGAGAGGGAATGAGTGAGGGAGAACCAATGTTGTAGGGTAATTGGGGATGGATCGAAATTGCCAAATTATACCTAACAAAGTTATCAAATTACAATTTCCGTAGTGCAGATATAAAGAGAGGAGTTCTCTTACACTACGTATTCTGCTTCTCAGGTTCAGATTTAGAAAAAAAATTTTTTTTAATATAGCTGAGGCAAAAGAAAGTTAAATAAAATACAAATTTTTCTATATATATTATACAATACATAATTCATATATTAAACATAACGGATTTTCTTTTGGTGAATTTTCTTCTTCGTAGAGTTTTTATTTTTTTTTTTATTTTCACGTCTTAAGTTTTTAACTCTTATAGAATACAGATTTTCTAACGCTTCTGGTTTGGTTCTCTAACCATCCCGAACATCCGCGTGTATCGGTAAACGATAATCTCACCAATCTGTCGCTTTTGCTCGGGGGTCCTGAGACACATTTGGCGTGATATTCGTTGAACCGCTCTGATATCGGTTTTGGCAGCAGTCTCTTCTCTCATCTCATCTCCTCTCTTCTTCTGCTCTTCTCTTCTCTTCCTTTACCCTATATTTCATTACTTGCCATCTTGCGGATGGTCGTTATCATCAAAGTGACCTACTAAAAACTCTGTCCAAGTATGAGGATAGCCAACCATATTATCGTCTTGCAGCTGCGGTATAACCGATATTCCAAAATATATCCATGCCTGACTGCGGTCGAACCAATAATCTGCAACCTACAAGGGTGGTTTTTCTTTCTTTCAGAAGAAAAAAAAATAAAAAATAAACAAAAACAGATAAATCATTCTCCTCATTGATCATTTTTCTCGTGTCAATTTCAAAGTTTCGTAAGAATAAAAAGAGAGATGTACCTACACACCTATGTGAAATTTATAATATTGAACGATCCTTGTATTTTTATTTTTTTATTTTTTAATTAACTTCACGTTTGAACCCTTCGATCGTATTTTTATCACATTCATCGTTAACATTTTTTTCTTTTTCGTTTCAATGTTTTTTCTTTCTCTTTTCTTCTTCGACTTTAATTCGTTAGTCTCCGTTGTTATAACACCACGTCATTCCCACCTACCTAATTTCAACTTGTACACCGTGACAGATTGAGTGATCTTTCAAACCTTGAGTTTGCTGTTAGGGGGACAGGGCTTTTTACCTTTTACCTTTTATTTTTATTTTACTTTTCTTTTTTTTTTTTTTTACCCTCTTTATTTTCTCAAATCACTTAGGCGTCGCATAAGATTTCATCTCTTGGATCGGGCAAAAGGCGATAATAGGATGTAAGAAAGGCATCTCACTTCTCGCGGATAAGTATATATATATATATGTACCTATATACACAGGTATATGGTGTAGGGTATATAGGTATTCGCGTGTAAAGTATATAATGAAAAAAAAACTTTTACTATATATAATATGTGTACATAACAAAGCCAAAGAACGTGATTCTTTCCAACGCTACTACTTAAACCACCCCTAACTAATTTTACACCGATTTTCTCCTCGAGTTTTTCTCTTTTTTTTTTTTTTTTTTCTTTCTTTTCCTTATTATTTATCGGATTATTATTTTTCTTTTTTTTTTTGGGAGCGGGGGTATTTTTTTTTTTCCTCAATCTTGTTATTTTTAATTCACGATCAGAGATTAGATGAGTAACAAACGACGCGATAAAAAAAAAGGGATAAGATTGAAAGAGAGAAAGAGAGAGAGAGAGATAGATAGATATATATACCGAATGCCATTTCCTATCGATTAACGAATGTTATATATATATATATATATATATATATATCCAAACACTCTTCAATCTCGGACCATTGCCATTTCTGTTTTATTGCAGCTTTCAACGTATTTCACGATGTATATATATATATGTGTGTATAAGTACCTACATATACTATCGTATATGTATATTTAGGTATATATTATATATAGTATATAGTTAAAAATTGGCTATATTCTTCGCAAGTAATTGGTAATTATTTTATTCTGAGTAGGTATATATTATATACTATATAACTTATTTTACCCACCCACGTACACTTCGACGATCAGAACCGTGTCCAACCTTCGCCAATAAATCTATCCGAGAGGTTGCTATATTATATATAGCTTGCCAGTTTTCAAATTAAAACGATAATTTTCACTTTACGTATAACGCGTATAGCTATAGAAGAAGAAGAAGAAGAAAAAAAAAAAAGGTTTATCAATTTTTAAATTCAACATTTCGTGACAAATTTTCTTATCTTGATTTTTTTTTTTTTTTTTTTTTTTTTTTTCTCCTGTTCTATTCGAAGTTTCGCGAATATTATATTAACGAACGTTTTTAGTATTTAAAATTGTGACGTATAGTTACAGTTATAGGTAGACGACAGACGTTGGTGCGAAAGCTTAAGCCACTTAGACCGAGCTGGAGGTCGGCTTCAGAATTATATTATTATTATTAGATTATCGCTACTGCAATCTCTCACACCAATGTAAATTTCTTTTAAGGTGTGTGAAAGTTTTATTATATTACATATGTATATTTATATATATATATATATATTTTTTTTTTTTCTCAATTGCATCCTTACTTTTCTTTTTCTTCTTTGTTCATTTTATTATTCTCTATTCGTCGCCTGCTAAGTTTTCGCGAGAAAATTTTTCTTCTAATTTTTTTTTTTTTTTCTTCTTCTTCTTCTTCTTAATTCCTCTTCCTATTTCTCTAGCTATATATATACAGAAACGTAGTACTCGTATAATAGGACTACTAGTTTAAACAACTCTTTTAACACCTTTATTATGTAAGTGGATTTAAAGTTTTATCGCGGCTACATAGAACTCGTATAAAAATGGGGGAAAAAAAAGAAGAAAAAAAAAAAAAAAAAAAAATGAATACTTATAAATGATGAAGAAAAAGGAAAAAAATAATGAAATATAAAAATTAACTTGATTATATACTGTGAATATTTTATTCAATCCCTTATGGTTTTTTTATCTCGCGTTTTAATCGCCTTCGATAGGTACCTATTACATTATTGCGAGCCAAAGTGAATGTAATTTTTCTAATGCATGCAATAAACCGAAAGAAGTGTGATTTAAGAAAGAAATGAAAATGAAACATAGGATTTTTTTTTTTTTTTTTTCTTCCTTTTCAAAAAGAAAAATAAGAAGTTTAGTTTCGGTTTAATTTCCGCGCATAACTACCTCGGAGAGTTTAAACTGTTTTATCTTTAATTGCTCCGAGGTCCAGGAGGAAACTGCAGGTCTCGCGAGTTAAACTATGCAGAGTGAGTAAATTTCGTTTTTTTTTTTTTTTTTTTTTTTTTGTGGCAAAATCTTTTTCATGCCATATAACATCGTTTGGGCATATCCGCCAAAAAAAAAAAAAATATATTTTTTTTTGGCGCTTACGACCTTACGGCATTAGTGACGCGATATGGGATAGAAGAAATGCTTAGAAAAATTATAATATCTTAGTTAATTATAGGTATTAGGTATTTTGAACTCGTCACTCTTATTCTGTATATTAGCCAGCCGTTTTAAAGGGATACATGCGATTATATAAGGAACATCGCACACCCAGGGTGTCTGAATTCATATTAAGATTAAGTTTGTGCGACTAAATTGGTTTCTAGATGGATGAAATTGCTGCAGGTCTAGTCTCGAAGAGCTCTGAGACGACGAATATGACGATATATACGTATAGGTATAAGGACGAGGATCTAGAATCTTAGTACTATATGTAGGTGTAGAATATAGGGCCCCGTGTAGGTATATAATCGTTGCTTAGGGATGATAAATGCCAGGCGTTAAACGCTAAGTCGACCCTAATACTACGGAAGCCGGTTAAAACGACTAATTACAGGAGTTTCGTGGCATCCCAAGGGCTATAATATTATCGTCAACACCCCAAAGCTATTCGGAATACAGAAGATGCTTTTAAGTTTTTAAGCGAGAAATAAAGCGAAGAAGTTATTCGATATCTCGCTTCGTTTCTTATTGTTTTTACACGCTAATGTGATGAAGGAGAAGAAGAAGGAAAAGGAAAAGGAAAAGGAAAAGGAAAAGGAAAAGGAAAAGGAGGAGAAGAGTCCTCTGTCTTTTCTCTTATCATCATCAGCATTATTATTATTATTATTATTATTATTATTAGTATTCTTTGATTTCGTATTATTATAAAACCAGAGAGAGAGAGAGAAAGAGAGAGAGAGAGAGAGAGAGAGAGATATCACCCCTCTACGAGACGTTGATATTAATATACCTATACCGCACTCCGAAAATATAATTTTCACAATTTTATTTTCCAATACTTTTGGGAATTTGATTAATCGATTAACTTTAAAACTACGTACTATACTTATATTATATATATACGATTTAGTATAATATAATCATAATTATAGAATTAATGAAAAGGAAGGAAATTCAGTTTTATAGCGTTTTATTTTTTATTTTTTTTTCTTATCAATCGTATATATATAACGTGTGACGATTTATACCTACGGGGGTTGGAGAGATAGAATAAGAAATCCGAACCCTTGTTGTCGTTTGTGTTTATTTATATTTGTTCGGCCCCTCGTAATCCGATATCCTTGAAGATCTAGGATCCTGAAAATCCGTAAAATGAGGAAAAGAAAAGAAAAAAGAAAAAAAGGACTCGTGTTTTCCCCTAAACCAAATCGAATATTTCGAAAAAAAAAAAAAAGAAACGATTCATTCGAATGCATCACATACGTTTTCAAACAGTTCTATATAGTTACAAGTACCTGTTTAAAAATTTAAAAAATAACAAAAATAAAAAAAAAAAACTTGTAGAATTTAAAACTTCTCAATCTTTTCGTTTTGCATTTTATACTCTAAGGGGTTATACCCTGATTTCAGTTTTATTACATTCCTGCGTTAACGTCGTATACCTATCTCTATGGAGGAGGCAAAAAAAAAAAAATATATCTCGAGATTTTCTTTTTTATTATAGTATATATATACAAGCTCCCCACGTCAGTTTCCGAGACGATGATGACCCTGCAGATTTTCAAGATTCTATTCTAATGTCAGTCATCCATCACTAGATTTTTCTGTTTTTCCATATACTCTATGTGGGTGAAAAGTTTACCAACGAACGTAGAAAACATTTTTTTTTTTTTATTTTCTTTCTAAAAATATATATATATATAAGGGAGAGCGGGGCAAAGAGTGCAGCGGGGCAAATGGGGCACCTCGGCCAAGAAATAAAAAATTTCTTGGAAAATTTTCAACTTTTTTTTTTTTTTTTTTTTTCAATAAAAATTGTTTCCCAAAGAAATTTGATTTTTTTTTAAATTTAATTTGGAAAATTTGGCCGAGATACCCTTTTTGCCCCGCTCTCCCTATATGTGTACTAGGTATATATTTTCACTCTTTCAATTTTTATTTCTTCTCATTATAATAATTATTCTATCCTATCATAATTATATTTATGATCAATAATTATTATCGCGTAGGGGTTGAAGTCTTTTTCCGAGATGGCGTTGTGTACATGGGGGGTAGGGGGAGTATAAGAAACCCTGTTTTCTCCCATAGGATGCTGGCTGCTGGTTTCTCCGCAGTCGGTAAATTATCGTATACTACCTACGTGGGGGTTGCCTGCAGTACATCCCTTGCTTATAGAGGCGGTGGTATAAGCGGTGGTGTTTTGATTTTTCTTTACCTCTCTTTTTCACGAGCAAGAGAATCTTCTTTCCTGTTCATATCTTTGGGGGAAGGAAAAACCAAAAATACCGTTGGTTGATATCGCGTGTTATGAGGGGGGGGGGGGGGGGGGGGGGGGCAGAGGAACAAAAAAAGAGAAATAAAAACATCCCCCAAAGAAAAATCTGTCCTCTCTTCATATATTTTTGCCGTATATTTATCTCGCGTATATTTATTAAATAAAATAAAAAGAGAAGACGTATTTCTCAAGAATTACTACTATATATATATATATATATATACCTAGATCTTCAAATCGCTAAGGAATGTTATGAGAAAATTCTTGGCACGACATTGCAGACTCAGTTTTAGAGTTTGCGAATCGTATATAGTACTTAAATATTTCGGATTATTAAAACAAATCGAAATATTTAAAGACTTTCAAACATATTTAGGTACATGAAACTCGCGACGCAGGAATTATAGCTATGAATTAATATTATAACACAAATTTTAGGTAACAAATAAAAGAAAAAAAAAAAAAAAAAAAAAAAAGAAAATAGAATTCTGAATTCTAATACGAAAAAAACATAAATTCTGGATTTTTTTTTCAATTTTTTATCATCTTCAAATTACAAAAGAGATCGACTGGAAGGGTGAATTTTTAGAAGGAATATTTTTCTCTTTTTAATTTCTCATTTCAAGTTAATTACAAGCCGTATAGTCCATTTTTTTTTTATAAACCTAATTATACACTCTCTCGCGAGTCTGATTACAATTCTGGTACAGAATAGGCACATTGTTATATATAGTTATACCTACGAGGTATTGGAGGCGTGAAAAAAAAAAAAAAAAAATGTTTAACGCTGATTTTACTTTTTTTTTTTTTTTTTAACTTTTTTCACTTTTTTACTTACTTTCTTTATTACATATATTTATTTTTTAATTTTCTTGCAACTTTTCTCTTGTATATTATCATGTAACTTCTTTCTCGTCAAACGATTCTCATATGTCGATTCTCATACGTTATACGTATATATATTATACATATAGGTATATATATATTGGGTATACTATGTGAGTGTCTGTGAATCTGTATAGAGAGAGAGAAATAGAGCGCACTTGCACTTAAGTACTCAGAGTTAGGTATATATATATATATATATATATATCGCTGATCGTCAGACCAGACTGCAGAAGCTGTAGACTGCAGTTTGCAGACTGCAGACAGCCGTGGAGCGATAAATCGCTACTCGGTTGCGAACCTAGACATGTGTGCCACAGCCCATCTCTCCACTAGCTAGATAGAGAAAAATAAGAAAATAAGAAAATGAGTTATGATAATAATTGAAGATAAGATAAGAAAAAAAGAAAAAGAAAATACGAAGTACTTACGTAGAATAATGAAAGAAAAATTGATTAAACTTGAGATAATATATTTTTGGAATGAAGTTTTACATCGATATTATTCGATTGAATATATTTGAATAGTTATTTTATCAATTTTATGTATTTTTGGATTTGAAAAGAGAGAGAAACTAGAGAGAGAGAGAGAGAGAGTGTGTAAAGAATGTTCAAACAGTTTAGTTGAAGTATGTAGGTAGGTATGTATTATATATATGGGTAAGAAAGAATTCGCGAGGTATTTCAATTCCGCGGAGGATGCGAAGAGCTGGTAAATTTACGTGCATACGACTCGCGACTTTATTTGCAAAAAAATGTATATAGAAATAATAATAAAAAAATAAAAAAAATAAAAAAAAAATGGACTTGAAATGAGAGAGAGAAAAAAAACAAAAAAAACTGAAAGCTATATTTTATAAATTTGCAGTTTCCTCCTTTGCTTTTCTCTGTATATATATATATATATATATATATATATATATATATATTAGGGTGGGCCAAAAAAAACTTTTAATTTTTTTTTCTTTAGTTACCATGAAAATATTGTTCAAGATGATGAAAAAAAAGTCCTCTCAAAATTTGAGCTCTTAATATCAATATTAAGAAATGCCTCATCGCGATTTTTGATTTCCCATTTAAATAACACAGGAAATTTTATTTTTTTTTTTCATTTGGAATTTTATTCCGTTCCAACGAATCATCGTGTTATAAAAATCAATATATATTCTTGTAGGAAATTAAACGATCTCCAAAAAAGGTCTGATGTGATTTTTTGCTAAGTCGAAAAAAAAGTCGTCATACACCGTTTGAGGTTGAACTTTAACCTTGAATAACTTTGAAACGAGTGAACTTAGCGAAAAATTACATCAGACCTTTTTTGGAGATCGTTTAATTTCCTACAAGAATATGTATTGATTTTCACAACACGATGATTCGTTGAAACGGAATAAAATTCCAAATAAAAAGAAAAAAAATTTCCTGTGTTATTTAAATGGGAAATCAACCTCTTAATATTAATATTAAGAGCTCAAATTTTCAGAGAATTTTTTTTTTCATCATCTTGAACAATATTTTCATGGTAACTAAAGAAAAAAAAATTAAAAGTTTTTTTTGGCCCACCCTAATATATATATATAATATTCCGTAGTTTGAAGAACAAAATTAAACTTCGAATCAGAGTAAAGAGAATTTATTCTTTTTAGTCACTTGGGGGAAAAAAACGAAAAAAAAAAAAAAAACAAGAAGTTTCACAACGACTTTGATCTTCTTCAAGTTTGCATTATATACTATATATACTTATATATGTACGAATTGACTTCATATTTTCTTCAATCTCGTTATTTATTAGTTTCTTTTCCTAATATATACCTCATAGTATATACTGAAATTACGTAGCTATATGCGGGGTGAAGGAAAAAGTGTTTTTTATTTCGAATTTACAAGTGTTTCATGTTTTTTTTTTTTTTTTTTTTTTTTCCTTTCTTTTCTTTTACACCCATACATATATAATTATATATAATGATAATAATTACACTAAAACATAGGCTATACACGGTATATAGTATAGTAGTACAGGGTTAAAATATATATAAGAGCAGAGTATAGAAGAAGAAGGGGCTTGTGGTAGTAGTGAGTGCCACCATGCTGTAGATATATATATATATATATATATATTCTACTACATATCTACTGTGCGAAGCCCAATAATGCGGAAAAGCTTGCGAGCGCATTGAAGCGTGGCTCTTACAGATGAGGGAACATCCCTACTCCGAAGGGTATATATCCATAACATTGGTTAGAAAATTTGCAAAGCCACCAACCAACCAACCAACCAACCAACCAACCACTACGTTATATATATATATATATATATATATATATATATACACCTATCTATCGACAAGATTTATAAAAATGTAGAAAAAGAAAAAAGTTAAGAAAAAAGAAAAAAAAGAGGTCCTCTAGGTAGTACCTAGTATAATTATATACAAATTTTTACCTCCTTTCGTTGCTTTTTTTCAAATCATTTTACATATACATACATAAGTAAGTATATATTGTTTCATCGTTCGTTTGATGTATATAGTAGGTAGGTGTATATATTATATAAATAATAAATGTGCAGAAAATGAGTCGCTGAATTATCGCTACAGAGGTAAATTCACATCATGGATACTGTAGTGAAGAAAATTGAGATTTTCTTATCATTTTTTTTTTTTTTTTTAAAATTTTTTTCTATTCATTTTCTTTTCTTCGTCTTGTTATAACGCGGGGGTTTTAGGTATTACTATATACTTTAGAGTATATAAATATATAATATATATAGTTTTTGTGTACGTGTGTAAGAGAGGGACGGGTAAGACGATCATTAACTCCCTGGTCACGTAAACGGCTATAGAACGTTGGTATAGAGGATAATACAGTATCTAATCTAATCTCAGTTAATGGCAATCAGAATCCGGAAACAGTATAATCTGTGGATTATTAAATGTGCGGTTCGTACAGACAACTATATAGATATTCTCATTATTTTCGCTGCAGTCTCAAATAATATCAATGTTTTAAAAAATATTACAATAATCTTATAAACCTGCTAGAGAATCCAAAAAAAAAAAAAAAAATGTATCATTCGTTAATTTGAATTGAATTGAATTAATCAATCAATCAATCAGTCAGTCATTTCATATACGTGATTAACGCAATTTCTTGTTCTTTTCTTTCTCTCTCTCTCTATTTCTCTTTATCTTAATAAGGCAGTAATCCAGGTACGAAACGATAGCGAAATATAATTTCTGCAATTCGCGACTTGCTATTCGCGATTATAATTTCGTTTTTGTCTTTATTAATTTAGTTTTTGAATTTCAATTGGGCGTTAATTTTTCTCTGTCTATATATAACGTCGGGTGTATAACGTTGATCTGGATATGAGCTGCCAATATAACATCAATATCTGTCAACATTTGCACCCAGTTAGCCGCGAATACTCGTGGGAAATTTTCAATAAAATTACTACGCAATTTTTTGACGCTCTTCGTCCGATTGCTGAATCTGAAATACGCGTATATATGTATACGTATATACATATATACCTATATTATGTACACACCTACATATATACATAAATTTTTCGCGTCTGCGCAATGTTATTTATAATTCGCGGAGTAGGTATAGCCAGACGGTGAAGCACCCTGGAAACGCCACGGGGATGACAGACCACGTGGAGACGCGCCCCGAGAGGACGTCGAGCGTCGGTATTACCCGATATTAATATCATCGTATTCAGTATATATAATAAAATTTGAAAAATTTTATATAAATAATAGTAAAAATAGAAGAAAAAAAAAAAAAATGAAAAAACGCGTATATTAAAATTCGCAATAATTACGAAGTGACGCGTTTGGGACATTTTATTTCGCGAATGTGATTCCGTTTATAATTATAATAAGAGAAGGAAAGAAAGTAAGAAAAAAAAAAAAAAAAAAAAAAAAAAAAAAGGATCGAAAGGAAAGAAGAAAAAGAAACAAAAAAAAAAAAAACCTGTAACAAAAAATCACGCGAAAGTAATCTGCGGTGCAGTGCGCGACACGAATGTTCAGTTTTACGGGTCACAAGCTACGGTATAGAAAAATAATTGATTAATTAAGGCCAAGTGTTCAATTAGATTTTATCACAGTATAACACGGGGACGACTGTACACTTGTGGAAAACAAAAGCTTCGGTGTATACGTATAGTAGTAGTATACCTATACGTAGTATTATTGTGTACCTATTATATTCTCGAATCCTCTCTTGCGGAATGGTTATTTTATTTTATCTTTTTTCTTTATTTTAATTCAATCAACGGTATCAGTTCTTCATACGTAAACGTTAATTGGGGGGGGGGAGTTGATTTTCGACGTTTCAAGAGAAAAACGGAGAAAGAGAAAAAATCAAGCGTATAAAAAAAAAAAAAAAAAAGAAAAAATTCTTTCAATTTATTCATTTCTAAAATTTTCGATTTCATTTCTTTCTTTCTTTCTAACATGTTAGTATATACTATTATATGGATCGCGTATTTTCTCATTTTCATAACCGTATAATAATTGACGGCGAGTAAATATTTAAAAATTCTTAATCATCGACGGACGTATAGAATTTTATTACAACAGGTAAAATTTATGAGAAATTTGAATTACTGTAATAATTATAAGTAGGTACATACATATATACAGTATACACACATTGTACAACCGAGTTGAGTTTAATGGTCTGCTATAAAATACGATAGAGTCTAATTTTCGACAGTTTATCACCGACCTATATATTACTATAGTTTGTTATAGTTAGCTAGATAGTATATGGTTTGTTATTTAT
Organism: Tenthredo mesomela; assembly: GCA_943736025.1. Lineage (NCBI taxonomy): Eukaryota > Metazoa > Arthropoda > Insecta > Hymenoptera > Tenthredinidae > Tenthredo > Tenthredo mesomela. The sequence goes on from OX031018.1 coordinate 27,393,051, forward strand.
TTTTTTTATCTACAAGCATCTATATATATTAATTTACTGTAACATTGATAGCTTCCGCCGTTTCGAATAAAACTATATAGGAAATCCTCCCCCCACCCCCACAGCCCACGTTTATACTGATGAAATAGTATTTCGTGACTAGGTGACGTTAGCCCTCTATCCCCATACACACACGATCGATGGTGCAAGTCGAAGAATCTTCACCCTATACCGTAATAATACGTATAGTATAAAAAAAAAAAAAAAAAAAAAGCGAGCTTTTTGTGTTTTTTTTTTTTTTTTTTTGGTTTTTCCCCAAAAAATTAACGATACTATATTATAATATATTGTCTCGTATTGAGATTGGGAGACCCACATCACGTCGTATACCTACATACAACTAATTATTCTCGTTCTTCAGATGTACATATATAGATAGATAGATATGTATGATGGATAATAATTAACTTGAAATAATCATAACTCCGTGATTATTGCCATCACGAACAGAACAGAGCAGAGTTTGTAATCTGATAAATTGACGTTGTGAAATGACAATGAGAGGGTACTATGGTATAACATTACTTAATACTGACGTTCAAATTGGGTCCTGACCCTATGACATTCGACTTGATAACGACATGCAATGTGATGCAGGCATAGAGGCACACATTTCATGTAGTACCTATGTGTATACGTATCTCTACAACTTGGTAATATAACGTATAGTGGTATAGAACGTGGGTTAATTTGCCAAATTCATTATATAGACTGAACACAATTCTACTCGACTCGACTGAACTGAACTGAACTGAACTGAACTCGACTCGATGCTTAGCCTCGATTTGCGTTTGACGTTCGTTCGCTACTGGATTTAAACCCTCTTTGTAGATTTCGTGCGTTTCACGTCGAATACAGACTTTGAAATTTCATTTGTATATGTGAAAGAGATTCGAGAAGAGAAACTGGATAAACGGTTTTATCGGAGTTAAAACAGTCAACGTTTCTGTATTTTTCTTTCGGCCTTTTTTTTTATTTATTTTTTTTTTTTATTTTGGGGATCGATGAGTACATCGCGTTTAATCTTTATCTCTTTTTCCTGGAATTCACAGTTTACAGTCTTAGTATAGTATATATAAAGCATTCTTTTTTCTTTTTTTTTTCTACTCTCAGGATTTATAGATAATATATAGCAGCTGCGGTATACCGATCGATTATTATCAAAGACTTATCAAACACTGGGTCCACAATTTTTTTTTTCTATATAAAAAAATCGGTTTAAAATAATGTGAAAAATATTTGACTAAAATATGAGTGATCAGAACATTAAACGATCAGTTCCTAAGACCGGAATACGAGGTCCACCACCACCTCCGCCGCATCATCCTCATCCCAGATTATTCAAGAAGTGTAAAAGCGCTACTTTTCAGATCGACGGTGCGACCTACACCATAGGTATACCTTTAACCGTATAATTAGTCTTTAATATTTTCACAGCTTTTTCTTCTTCATTTTTTCTTTTTTCTTTTTTCTTTTTTCTTTTTATACATATAATTAATAATCAATATTTATGAACCGCGAGGCGTTAATTAAATATTCATTTACTTTCTTAATCACGAAGTGATTTTTTGGCATGAATTAAATATATATATATATATATATATACACTATATTTCATTTTCATTATTAAATATTTTTATAATATAACATCGTTATGTATAATAATAATAATAATAATAATAATAATATATACTATATAGATATTCATATTACGAACAACGACAGATGTTTGTTGATGATCGTATCATATTATTTTATCGCAAATTACATCGTTGCGTTATTAGGGTGTACTATATAGTTTTATATATGATGGTTTTTTTCTTTTTCCTCTTATTTTCTACACTTCATACTCTCGCTTGTATATCTAGATTCTAGATAATAAGCAGTGTTCTGTATTTTTTTTTTTTTTTTCTCCCACCCCGATCAGGTATCACAGTATAATCGGTAAATTTCTTAAATCTCAACGTTTCTGTCGAGAAAAAAGAAAAAAAGAAAAAAAAAAAAAAAACGAATTCGAATTTATGTTGAATTTTTGTACTGAATATGCGATCTCTATATTATACTATACATATAGGTAATTAATTAGTTCTATTAACATCGTTGAATGATTGATTGATATTTTGTATAATATATAGATTGATATTATATTGTTGAGAACAACAAGAACAAGAACAAGAAAAAGAACAAGAACAGAACCCTTCAACGTTACGTTATAGTTATACCCTAAATTTTGTCGGTCGATACGGATACTCGTCGTGTGTAACGTAATTTGATTCGACTATATTATATACCCTACAAAGACCAAATCACGTTAATTTTAGGCTCGGAGGTGTGTGTTCCCCCCTGTTCCCTACCTTCTGTCAGCCCTATATAGATACACACCTATATCTATACCTCTATCTACTCTCTACCTACCTGATGCCCCTGACAGAATGTAGACAGAAAGGGAGGCCCAGGGTAGCAGGGAAAGCTCGTCTGCTTTGAGGTGTTCTTACCCTGTTACCTTTTACCCTGGGTGGTTGCCTGCCATGAACGCGTCCGAAACCCCCATAACCCATCCCCATCCCTTATTCCTCTCTTTATCTATATTTCGTCGCTCTCCGTGAGACCCTTGCGTATATAGGTACCTACCTACCTACCAAACTACCTACATATTCTCGGAAAAGCGTTCAAAAGCCTGTGCTGTTTTCGATGAAAATAATGTGGAAACAAAAATGTTATTTTTGGCGTATAAAAAGAAAACAAAACAAAATATATCTAACTAGCGCAGCGACGAAAGTATACAGTTAATATTCGTATACACATTGTAGTATATTTTAGGGTGGTTCTTAATTTGATCATTTTCGAATTTTAATCATTCCATGTGTCAGGCATAGAATTGAGATTGGAACCTGGGATTTTTACTAAATTCTTTTTTTTTTTTTGTATATATTTGGAAACGTTTTTTTTTTTTTTTTTTGGCAACAAAAAAAAAGCAAAAAAGGGAGGCTGGAAATTTTATCACTTCTTTGTGACACTTTGAAGTAATTCCAGTGAAAATTTCAAGGCGATCCGTGTGACCCTTCAAGTAGAAACAAAATAGAAACACATATTTTCCAAGTTTTACATGCTTCGCCGGTTTTTGGAAAAAAAAAAAAAAGAAGAAAAACGGAAGGTTGAAATTTTGATCACTTCTTAGTGCCACCTCGAAGTAATTTCGGTGAAAATTTCAGGGCAATTGGTGCGACCCTTCAAGTAGAATAACAAAGAAATGGCATATTTTCAAAGTTTTACATGTTTAAGAATTCCAAAAATAATTGAAGTTCTACATATTTCGAAGGAGCTCATTTATGCGCGTAGAATGCACTATGGGAAGTTGTGATTTTGTTCATGCATGGCTGAGATAAGTGGAGTTGAAAATGTGGTAATTAAATTTTTGGTATAATTATGACAGCGATATAAATTGAACCAATTATTTTCATGCTCTGTAACTGTTGGGGGCATCTCATGTAGTAACAAGTAATCTGAATCTCGATTGGCGTCAAATTCGATGACCACAGGCCAAAAACCGATCCGGTTCACGTGGAATACCACATATATCTTCTCGTTTTTCCAATTACACAATTTGTGCTTTTCCTTTTCTTTTTTCTTCTTCTTCTTTTCTGTTCCGAAAATAAACGCATGTTTTATAGAAACTGGTATAGCTATATACGTAGGTATAATTGAATTTTGTATAACGAATTGCGGTTATTACATCAAAGTTTCTGCGAACAATAGAAAATAACAAGACTCTCAGCTATATACCCTATACTATAGTACCTTACTTGTCAAAAGGTGCGCGGAAACTTATTTCGCATATATGAGAATTCTGGTTATTTGTTACGGTTACACAACCGCGAAAGCACGATGATATTTATCTTATGTAAGTATATACAGAATTTTCTCTTTTTAGACAAACGCGTTTATAAATCTGAATAGAATATAAATATATATATATATATATATATATATATAAAACTATAGGGAGATTGTAGTACTATATACATATATGTATCAGAATCTGTTTTGAAATCTGGGTGAAAATTAATCATTTATTCTAGTTTTTGATATTTTTTTTTATTTTTTTGTTTCTGTTGATGTTTTTCATTTCACTTACATAAAAAAAATGAAAAAAAATAAAAAAAAAACCGTGAATATCCCTCGTTTTAAAAAATTCAATCAGCATATATATATATATATATACATATATGTAGGTATGTACGAACCTCTCTCATCCTACTACGTGTGTACTGAGTTAAATCTCAGTGTATGTGCAGGGCATGTATGTATATATATGTACCTCACTGCCTAGCTACGTATAAATACGTAGGTATATGTATTTAATACCTTGTATCTATATGTTGAAATAAAATAAATCCCCGAGTAAAAAGGAACTCGAATATTTTCGAAACGACGATTATTATTATTATCATGTTGATGGTGATGATTATGATTATTATTATTATGATGATGATGATGATGATGATGATGATATAACGGCTTAAAAACTCTCGAGTAGAAAGAAAAAAAAGTCTCTTGTGAATATATTTGCCGTAGGTATATGTACCTACATAAAGGATGAGAATCAGGAATATGAAATTTTTCTCATAGTAGATAATATATACTATAATGCACAAAGGTGCGTTTATAAAATACATATTATATTACCCTACACGTATGTATATTATATTATATATTGTATGTAATTTTTTGGCAAGAAAAGGTTTTTGAAACACGTGTATGTACATCTAGGCAATGCAGAGATAGTCGTCGACATTAATTCTTGAACTTGTGTTGAAAAGCAATAATTTTATGACTGCAGAATAGAAAATGGAACAATTATTGTCATAGTAGCTAGAGTCGCGATTCGCGAAGTAGCGTTATATGTATAAGTTATACGTATTTTATTGTCAGAAAGAGAGAAAGAAAGAGAAAGAGAGAGAGAGAGAGAAAGAGAGAGAGAGGGAAAAAAAAACAACACTAGATCTGCTTTTACGATTATATAGGTATAATAACAAAGTGCGCAAAAATGAAATTTTTGTCATTAGAATTAATTTTCTATCATATTAGTTTATATATATTAATTTAAACAGAAAACTATATATTAGCCTGGGAATTTTTATCACCGCGGTTATATATGTTACGGGGGAAAAGAATAAAAATAAAAAAAAAAAAAAAAAAATTGATATCCCTATAGGGTTATTAAAGTACCATAAGTACCTATGGAAAGTTGGAAAAGCCCAAACTACTCGGATGTTCCGCAAGCTCCTTACCGATCCCTTGGCTTCGGGTATAAGTCGGCCTTCTGGGAACGGTGCGAATATGTTAACAAAGATTAACCTTTACGGTTGAAAATAGATAATTAATTATAAATATAGATATACAATATACAATATAAAAAACGTAGAATAATCGGATTTAAATGAGGGATAATATTAACATTATATAAGTAAGTTGTTATTTAACATCGCGTTTATTTCCTTGAGTATTTAATCAAAGATATAAATATTAATGATTCCAACGCGAGAATGACTATTAGAGTCTAACGGTTCAATATTATTTTGAAAACTATGATATTATGAAGCTGGAGATCGCGAAAAAAAAAAAAAAATCACGTTTTTTTTTTTTTTTTTTTCAGGCAGACTAATCTCTATGTATACCTGTATAATGTATATATATAATGTATGAATATTTAACGAGAAGAAAACTTGACATTTTTTTTTTTTTTTACATTCTGTGACCTTAATCTATCATTTCCTATATATATATATAATATATACATATGCGCGAATTTTCGCGACCTGGCAGAATCGCGTCGGTTTAATGTACCGAAAATTATTACCTATCGTTTTATATCATAGCGTCTCTAACTTTGCTTCGGGGATGGTTGGAATGGGGGGGGGGGGAGGGGATGAAATAAAACCCGATTCTTTAGTTATATTTTTCTTCCTTAACTCCACTAGTCTTATATATCTTATATATACACAATAAATATATATATACTAGCTCATCTCGCGCGCTTCGCGCGTGTCTTCTGCTTTTCTGAGTTCTATTATCTTATTGATTATTCACGACACTATTTGATTTAGAATTCAAATAAATGAGAGAACTAAGAGGATACTCGAAAATAAATTTTGGAATACTCGAAAGCACTGAGATATATCAGTACCTATATATAACACCGGTCGACACGATTTTTGGGTCTGACTTCTGAATGTCAAATTTTGGTTTCTTCTACGTTACTAAGAGAGGGGAAAAATAATTTTTTCGATCAAAGTTTGCTTTTGTACCACCACCTGCCACACCTGCTGCTCGTAAAATCAATGAAAATCTTCAAAATTTATTATCGACGTAAAACAGACAAAAGAAAACTTTAAAAGTTAAGAATGGATATTTTGGTGTTTTTCGATGCCTAGCATCAGAATTTATGCATTAAAACAGAAACCCAAGAAGAAAAAGTTTTTTTGTCGACCTGTGTAATATATTATGTCAGTGCTCGAAAGCAACGTGAACACAGAGAAAAGGGTTTCTTTATAGTTAAAGAACATATATTTGTATATAAGCAAATAAATATTTATTCATAGTTAACAAATATCAGTTGATCTAAATGATATTCGGTTGAGTCAAACATGATTTGATAATTATATTTTTCACAACCGCTGTCCTGTCAAAAAAGCGACCACAAGACTTCTATCAATCAAACGAAAGCAGACTTCCTGTTAAACAACTTTAAATGGTTCAAATCGTCTGAAATTAGGCCCTCAGCACGTCACCGCTGGCCAACCGACGTTTCGGAAAAGCGGTGACGGAAATGCGAGGTTCGATACACGGAGAAAATTTTATAGGAGAGATTCCCATACTACGTATAGTTGCGGTGGGACATACTTGTAATATGGCGATGGTTCCGATACTTGTACTTAATTTTCCATGAAAATAAGAAAGACATTCCTATATTCGTGGTGACGTTTGGTATACAGTATAGGGACGATCGCTATATTGCAAGTATATCCCACCGCAACTATACGTAGTATGGGAATCTCTCCTATAAAATTTTCTCCGTGCATCCATCACTTTTTTAATATACGGATATATATATATATTTATATATACATATCTATGTATGTATGTATACAGTATATGTTTAGCTTTCTGAAGTGAGGACCACTTATTTTCTCCATATATATATATTAGCTGCGGTATTTACTTTTTCTTTATACCACTGACTTTATTTTCTTATATACTACCGTTTAGAGAACTGGCATTTCTATATATATACAACACCCCAGCTGTTTCTTCGCCTCCGTTAATATTCATTAAGGTTGAAGCTTATATACCAGTATTTATATCTTTTATACTTATATATATATATACCTACTTATACCTTTTCATTATTTATTGCCAATGATTTTTACTTTTTTTTATTTTTTATTTTTTTTTTATACATTTATTTCTTTTCAAACGAAACGCTGCTATATACATTTTATTTTTATTTTTATCCTCATTTTTATTTTTGTCCGTTTTTCATTTGATTTATTCATCACATACACATAATTATATAGGTACTACTATTTTCTATAATAGGTATATATGTATTACAACTGAAACGCATCGCGGAGATAATATCCGTTGACGTTGATTGTGGCTTTTGATTAAGCGATGGAAATTAAGCCAGCGTAGGGACCTACTCCACGTTATTAGAATTCCGTAATTAGACAGACGCTGTAAACGGGGTGAAAGAGCAGCAGGTATATTTTCTTCTAAATTTCCTTTCATTTCGTTTCTTTTCTTTTCTTTTCTTTTCTTTTCTTTTCTTTTCATTATTTTTTCTTTTCTTTTATTTTTTCCCTTCATTTTTCACTTCAGTTTTCCTCCTTCACCTACTACTCCGCCATTTCGATCAGTTGTTTCGACTATTCTTATGCCTTTTCCCACGGGGCCTCTTTCTAAGGTCGAGGATGCCATTTATCCAGGGTTTCGTTGGTCGAACGAAAAGAAAATCCCCCGAGATTCTAGAACAGCTTATTTCCCGAACGTGCAGCAACAGCAGCAGCACCAGACCGACGTTTTTCTTCTATACCGTTTCCATTTTACTTAAACTTCACTTTATTTTTTTTATTTTTTTTTTTTACGCGCACGCGGTTATATTTATAATACAATACAACTCTATAGAGGTAAGAAAAGTTCAGCTTAAAATCGAAATACTTCTTTCATTTCGACTGCGGAGAAGAAAAAAAAAAAAAAAAAAGAAAAAAAAAAGTAAAAAGTAAAAGTAAAATTGAACGGCAAAAAGGTCGGATAAACTGTTAACTCAATTTCTGAATATACTTTGAAGATTCCCAACGATTCTATCGGCTCAATCTCGTAACGGGGGTTTACCCTCGGGTCTGAATTCTGACCTGTCGTTACCTCGACCTAATGGCGACTATCAAACCTCGAAGGGAGGGTCTTCGGAGCTCGTATGATAAGGTTTCGACAAAAAATAAAATAAAAGAAGAGAAGAGAAGAGAAGAAGAGAAAAGAAAAAAAAAAAAAAAAAAAAACGAGAATATCTAGCAGATAGATGCTCGGTTATCCGGGGTTCTGAGATTGTGAGATAATCAAATTTCATAAGACCGTTGAAGTCTTTCTAGAAAATTGACGGCCCAACCCGCTGTCTTCAAATCCAATAACGAAGCAACGAATCTCATTTTCCATACCTGATACTATACCGAACGCGTATTATACGACATACACGCGTTCACTTCCCGAGAAGATATGCAGAAGCGAATCGATAACGAAATAACGTTGAGCTTTATGCAAAATAACTGACTAATATTTCCCTTCTTTTGCTTTTTTTTTTTTTTTTCTTTTTTTTTTTTTTTTCATACGTAAAGAAGAAATGCATTCGTGTCTCTATAGACCTTTTTTCTTTAATCAACCGGAGGTCAAAGGTCTTCAATGTGCTTTTTTTTTTCTTTATTTTTTTTTTGTCTTCTGGTTTTCGATGACCCGCGAAATCTCCGAAAGGAAGCGTAAAACTGACAGAGACATAGATAAGGCGTGGTCAGGGGGTGTACAAAACGGTTAGCGAAATTATGGGGGAAGAATTCACATTCCCACCATCCCCTTAGAAAAGAAACTTTATTTTTATTATATTAATTTTACTTTCTTTTTTTTTTTTACATTTCTCTATCTATAATTAGGTACTATTTTTCTTCAACGTGTGAAACCATATACCTACTTATCTATTATTATATAATTAATGCGTATAAATACGGAAGCTAGAAATTTTTATCGATATAAGAGTCACGACAATATGTTGGTTATGCGGAAATGAGAAGACAATTTACGATGATTTTTTTTTTTTCTTTTTTTTTTTTTTCTCTCTCTTCCATTAACAATCAATTCTGTGTAGAGGTCGCAAATGTATAGGCACCGCTATCGGTCGAGCTAAAATTTTATCGATATCGAGTAATAAAAGTTGAACTGTGTTCCTCCTCCCCCCCCTTTCGGAATTCAGCTCACCACCTCCTTTGAAGACAAAGGCAGAGGCTTAATTCGATTTCGGGTATTCTAATTGGAATAATAATCAACTTATGCCTTGAACCGTTGAAAACTGTGCGACAATATGAGGGGGCTTGAGAATTTCTAATAAATGTTATATGATGTTGGGAATTGGGGGTAGTAGGCATATATGCATAATTCAGTCATTTTCTTCACCTCAACAAATTTCTTTTTGTTTCATTTTTGTCTTTTTTTTTTTCTTCTTCTTCTTCTTTTTTTCTATTTTATTTTATTTCAATATTGAGATAAATTGAGAAAAAAAGGCAGATTAAAGGGTGTGCAATTCCTCTAGATTTATACCCAAGTATGATAATCTGAATTTTTTCTCAAATAGTATCACTAATGAACACCAAAATCTCGCAGTTACAGATTTTTAGAATAAAATTATGTATATCCTGAGAATATGACCGAAACACGCGTGTATTTCAAATGGGGAAATCCACCCTCATTTAGGGAAGGGTTGGAGTTTACATAAAAATCTGAAAAAATTAGGGTATTGTTTTTTAATTATTTGAAGTCGATTAAAAATGAGGGCGTCTGATCAAAAATTCGTCCGAGCCCAAATTTAAGGACCACCCTAATATATATATATAGGTAGGTACCTATATAAATCCTCTAAAAAAAATAATATATCATTTAGCACTTTCTATATACGTACATAGGTAGTATTTCTATAACATATGTCTTCTTGGAAGGAGCAGAGAAATTTCACATGTCGTTATCAACGGTGAAGTAAATCTTTCGTGTTCTATCTCCTCTAGATATGTGTGTGCTAAAATGAATGAGAATTGCGGTTCTCCGTCTTGTCGCTCCTAAGCCATTTGGGTTCGCCTCAGTTATCCGCAAAATCTTGCCTCGAATCAGCAAACAACGAACCAGTTACTGCTCTCTCGCTTTGTCACGGCCATGATACTGCGCTGCGGGGATTTAGGTACTACAGAAAAAAAGATACATATATGTATATATATAGGTATAAATATATGAGGTATTCCATACCAACTCGACCAATGATTTTCCCTCACCTTTTTTCATTTGGTTCATAATTTTTTCTACGGTTACTCCAACTCTAACAACCACTCATGAATTTTTTCACATTTTTTACATTAACCGTTATTTATTCATGATTTTTCGAATCTTCGAACAGTGCGACACCTTCGATTTTTTTGAAAAAAATCTCAAAAATTCTACTTTCAAAGACGATCATTTTGACCCCCAGTCGAAAGTGGAAACTCTTTTCCTTAGGTTTATATTGCTTATTTAAGAAAAAATTATTTCGTAAACGTGGTGGATAATGGCTCCCAGAATTTTTTCAATGCAAATGAATTGTATCTTCAGTATAATGGGTTGTAACCATCAGAGATACGTTTCATTTTATTTTCGAAAATTATTATTTTTATTATTATTATTTTTTATTTTAATCGTCGTTCGTTGGAAGGATTTTTTTTTTTGTCTCACAATGAATTATTGAAGCACTGTAAAAAAGAAAATTGTTTTTCGTGTTTGAAAAATATTTAAAATGCCCCCCCAAAAAAAAAATAACCCAGAAAAAATAATAATAATAATAAAAATAATAATAATAAAAACAACAATAATAGTAATAATAATTTTCGAAAATAAAATGAAACGTATCTCTGAATATATGGAATACCTCATATATATATTAATCTATATAATAATATTATATATTATGTATTATATATATTATTATACATATTAATATTCGGCTATCCTCGGCCATCCTCGGCTATTTTCGCCCTCTCCCCTTTCCTGGGCCTTGGACCGAAAGGAGGACCGGGTTCGGCTCCCTTCGGCTATCTTCGGTTATCCTCGGTGATTCTCGGCCGTCCTCGGCTATCCTCGGCTGTCTTCGGCCATCCTCGGCCATCTTCGGCCATCCTCGGCCATCTTCGGCTATCTTCGGCCGTCCTCGGCAATCCTCGGCCATCCTCGGCTATCCTCGGCTATCTTCGGTTAACTTCGGATATCCTCACTATCTTCGGTTAATCTAGGATATCCTCGGCTATCTTCGGTTAACCTCGGACATCCTCGGCTATCTTCGGCTTTTCTCAGCTCTCTCCGGTTCTCTTCGGCTCTCCTCGGCTATCCTTGACTATCTCCGGTTATCCGAATCCGGTTAGCCGAGGATAGCCGAGGATAGCCGAAGATAGCCGAAAATAGCCGAGGATAGGATTCTTGACACGGCGGTGGCGGCGATATCTTTATATAATATAGTACGATTATATATTATGTATTATATATTATTATATATATATTAATATTAATATTATAAATAGTATATATAATATAATATATAGTATATAATATGATATTAAATAATACATAATATTAATAACATTAATAATATAATATAATAATATAACATAATATAATATTATATTATATATGGTATGATATTAATATTATATATGATTTTGAATCTTGTTTAAACTCGTTGCTATGGGCAACGGCCTGTTAACCCGCGTGAAGTTGCATCTTGTTTATTCGTTGCTATGGGCTACGGCGAGGCGGTCAGACTCCGAGGGCGCTGAGATGCTGCGTCTTTATTAACGCTTATTATTATTGTTTATTGAGATTTGAAGACTAAAAAACTGTTCTAAAGGGTCGTTGGTATTATAAGGTATGCTTTTTTTCTTATATACAGCGAATTAACGTTCAATAAGTAGGTATAAATAGTATATAAACAAACTTCGCTTGCCGTTGACAGAAGATTCCAACTTTTCTAAACTCCGCGTACTATTGTTATAACTTTTTCTTGTTTTATTTTTCCGAAGGATCTTCTATACCCCGTTGTTTAAACTAATTACTATCTCTGCTACGTTGATTAGTTATATATAATTCTCTCGATTATTATTTACGATCTATAATGTGTCTTAGGCATGTTTGTGTAATATTAATATATATAGTTTTCGTGACGTAGTATGATATTAATATTATAAATAGTACATATAATATAATATATAGTATATAATATGATATTAAATAATATATAATATTAATAACATTAATAATATAATATAATAATATAACATAACATAATATAATATTATATATGGTATGATATTAATATTATATATGATTTTGAATCTTGTTTAAACTCGTTGCTATGGGCAACGGCCTGTTAACCCGCGTGAACTTGCATCTTGTTTATTCGTTGCTATGGGCTACGGCGAGGTGGTCAGACTCCGAGAGCGCTGAGATGCTGCGTCCTTATTAACGCTTATTATTATTGTTTATTGAGATTTGAAAACTAAAAAACTATTCTGAAGGGTCGTTGGTATTATAAGGTATGTTTTTTTTCTTATATACAGCGAATTAACGTTCAATAAGTAGGTATAAATAGTATATAAACAAACTTCGCTCTCCGTTGACCGAAGATTCGAACTTTTCTAAACTCGGCGTACTATTATTATAACTTTTTCTTGTTTTATTTTTCCGAAGGATCTTCTATACCCCATTGTTTAAACTAATTACTATCTTTGCTACGTTGATTAGTTATACAATTCTCGCGATTATTATTTACGATCTATAAAATAATTTGTCTTACGCATGCTTGTGTAATATTAATATATATGAGGTATTCCATACCAACTCGACCAATGATTTTCCCTCACCATTTTCGATTTGGTTCATAATTTTTTCTACGGTTACTCCAACTCTAACAACCACTCATGAATTTTTTCAGATTTTTTACATTAACCGTTATTTATTCATGATTTTTCGAAACTTCGAACAGTGCGACACCTTCGATTTTTTTGAAAAAAATCTCAAAAATTGTACTTTCGAAGACGATCATTTTGACCCCCAGTCGAAAGTGGAAACTCTTTTCCTTATGTTTATATTGCTTATTCAAGAAAAAATTATTTCGTAAACGTGGTGGGTAATGGCTCCCAGAATTTTTTCAATGCAAATGAATTGTATCTTCAGGATAATGGATTGTAACCATCAGAGATACGTTTCATTTTATTTTCGAAAATTATTATTATTATTATTATTTATTTTTATTTTAATCGTCGTTCGTTGAAAGGATTTCGTTTTTTGTCTCACAATAAATTATTGAAGCACTGTAGAAACAAAAATTGTTTTTCGTGTTTGAAAAATATTTAACCCCCCCTCCCCCCCAAATAACCCAGAAAAAATAATAATAATAAAAAAAATAATAATAATAAAAAAAAACAATAATAATAATCATAATTTTCGAAAATAAAATGAAACGTATCTCTGATCGTTACAACCCATTATCCTGAAGATACAATTCATTTGCATTGACAAAATTCTGGGAACCATAATCCACCACGCTTACGAAATAATTTTTTCTTAAATAAGCAATACAAACATAAGGAAAAGACTTTCCACTTTCGACTGGGGGTCAAAATGATCGTCTTCGAAAGTAGAATTTTTGAGATTTTTTTCAAAAAAATCGAAGGTGTCGCACTGTTCGAAGTTTCGAAAAATCATGAATAAACAACGGTTAATGGAAAAAATCTGAAAAAATTCATGAGAGGTTGTTAGAGATGGAGTAACCGTAGAAAAAATTATGAACCAAATCAAAAATGGTGAGGGAAAATCATTGGTCGAGTTGGTATGGAATACCTCATATATAGGTATAGTATCTTTGCACAAATTTTATTATCACTCATTAGTCAATTTTTTTTTGTTTTTTTTTTTTTTCTTTTCATTTCTTCCTGTTTGTCTAACAAAAATAAAATACTCCACTCCATAGCCAGCGGGCTTAAATACGGAGTTTTGGGCGTAACAAAAAAAAAAAAAAAAAAAATTAAAAAAGTAGAAAAAAAAAAGCGAAAAACCAAAAGACTGAAAAAAATTTCTGACTTTCTCTTTGAGTCGTGTGGCTTGTGTACCTACCTATATATACATAGAAAGTGAAAAGTTCGGGAATTATATGATTATGATAAAAATTTACTATAGAACTGATGAAATGAATTTAAATATTAATTTTCTTATACATATAGGTATAGGTACAACGTTGAACATAATGCAAACGCAAATTTATATATATATATATAATATATATATTTTTTTTTTCCATGGTTGAACAATTTAATATTTACCTATATGAGTCGATTTTCAGTTTTGAAATAAACTTTTATTTTACATCGTGTTTGTTATACAACTGGGGTGGGTAATGATTTTTTTTTTCTCTCTTCTTTCATAAATTCATCGTTCAATTTTTTTAATTTATATATTGTATACGTTTTTGCGAAAATTCATTCAATTGAATGAAGCACGCAGGTACCTATATATCTATTATATTGAAGTATGACATTAATAAGATTAAAAAAATCGTTGAAAATTATATACGAAATATATCGAAGAAGAAAGAAAGAAAATAAGAAAATAGAAAAACTCGTAGAGAATTTAACTGAAATCTTATCCGCAAAATTATATTTTCGTAGGATTTTCGTAGGCATTGTCTTAACTAGGTATGGGTTTTTATAAATGACTTTGAGGGTAAGAGAGAATAATTACCTTAAAGTATACCACTAGAAATATATAAAGGAGCATAATTCCCAGTTTATCGTACCAATTTATTCCCCCCATAATCTCCCGCGAATCTTTCGCGACTAATATCTCACGAATTTTCTGATTTCCCCGCCACCCTCATAAAATACTTAATGCTCTTTTCGTTTCTCTGCAAACACTTGATTTTCTGTTCAATGAAAAGAAGGGAAGGAGAAGAGAAAAGAAACAAAAAAAAAAAAAAAGAAAAAAGAACAAGGAAAAAAAAAAAAGAAAATAAAACGTGGGAGAAGATTTTCACATCTTACATTATTTTATCCGTCAGGTTGATCAGTCCGCTTTTTCTTTCTTTTTTTTTTTTTTTTCAAACCCGAAAGCTCCAGCTTCTCGTCTCTCTTTCTCTCGCATTCTTTTATAGAAGAGCTTTTTATATCGCGCTTGTAAAACTTGACACGTAAATTTTATCTAGATATACATAATATGAAAAGAGGAAAGAAAAGATTGAAAGGCGAGATTGTTACAGTAGTTTCTTCTTCCTCGTTTATCTTCTCTATATTTTTTAATTTTATCAATTTTTTTTCTTCTTCTTTCTTTTCTTCTTTTATCTCGAATCGTTATGTAGCAGCAGCGTGAATGAATTAATAAATGATATTGCATTTCATTCATTAATTCCGGGTTTTCGGATTAGGAGAAACCCGAGCCAGTAATATTCTCGGGTTTAAGGTAAAATTATAAAGCTCAAAGGTTCTCAAGCTTATAACTACGTGTCTAACTATTATACTCGTTAAACAAATACATACACGAATTTCCTATCCTGAAATCTACTTTGCGTCAATATTCACAGAATTGTTTATACAGGATGTTAAATTTAACCGAACTGTATAACAAGGCGATTTATACCCCTTGCCTAGACGGTATAACTACTTACTTCCTCAATCTCTAGTCTCTCGTATCGATATATCTACATACGTATACGTAGGTATGTTTACTCATCGAATTAAGGTAGTGGAGCCTTATTTGCATAGATTTTACCTGGTATAATTATTCATATCGGTAATTAATTGGCTTCGAAAAAAAAAAAAAAAAAAAAAAAAAAAAGGAAGAAAAGAAATTAAACTAAGAGGTAGTATATAGAAAGAATATCTTCAGATTATATAATTAACGCAGAATCGAATTATTGCATATATTTTCTATTTTATTTTATTTTATTTTATTTTATTTTATTTATCATATAAAGTTTGAAATAGATATTACATAGATTGATATAGTAATGAGAGAATTAAACAGAGAAGGAGGGGGACGACGCCGTATTTATTTGGTTTAATGATCCTTATTTCAAGGTAAATGAGAAATTTACTATATATATATATATAGAGTAACTAAACTACGGAGGGAAATATGCTATTCGAGTTTAAACTGTACCTACGAAAAAGCTACCCCTTGCAGAGTTTCATTTGAATATGCAAATATACGTTTCGAGGTTTTCCCCCGAAATCAGTAATTCGACTATATACTCTACTAGCTGGTATATATATTATATGCTAGGCAGGGTGCGCGTTCGAGCGTAGAAATATTCGAAGGATAAATAGAAATTTCGTTGTCGCATATTTTATAAGTTTATAGAAATAGACGAAATTTTTATTCGAAATAAAATATCAATAGAAATAGGATTAGATTTTTTTTTTGTTTTTTTTTTTTTTTTTTTTTTCGTTTTGTTTGTTAAATTTATATGCTTTTGCCTTTTCGCATTTGCATTCACGTTTGCGTTTGCGTATTTGCTTTTACCATTGCCGCTTCTTCCACACTACCTACCCTATAATACGATGAGTCGACGTTGGCCACTCGCCAACTGAACCCAAGGAGACTTTACTGCAAGCCCATGTTCAATCAATACCAAACTTGTATCGATCCGAGATAGACTTTACTTGTTACGACAGTTTTAACACCGTGGTAGGTATAGAGAGGGTACACAGGGTAGAGTAGGAGTATACAAATATTCCAAAAAATTGTTGCAAGAAATGATGAAAAGGGGGTTCGGACTGTTGGAAAGTTCCCAATTCGTTTTATATATTATACGATTTCGATATTTTTTTTCGAAACGTACAAGTAATTCAGTCGAACATTAAAATTCCAAAAGTTCAGAATGCGGTTGGCTAAAAACTCCAAAAGTCCAAACGCACCCCCCGGAATTCCAAATATTCGAAAAGTTCGTTCTATTCAATTCCTGCGAGGATGTGCGAAGACGAAAAATAGTCTGTTCTGATCGATACCATTCTTATATACGGAGAACAACCCGTTTAATCCACTTAAATCGATATAACATTATCATGCGTCATAAATAATTAACAGAATTTTTATAATCTTCATTTCGAAATATAAGTAGATATGAAAACTATAAATATCTGTGTGTGAATTTCGAAACTTCGGTGATCTTTATAGTGTCAGTGTTTTTTTTTTAATTGATTTCATAATTTTTCTCCCAAAAAAACTGTGACTCGATGATATTTGTTAAAATTGGTATTTTTGTTTTTACCGTTCGGGAAATTTCAAAAACTATTTTTTTTTTTTTTTTTTTTTTTCTTGATTGCTGGTCATACCTATATTGGGTCGTTTTAAATTGCTCAAACAATTTATCATCGCGTGATTGGTTTTTGATTATTTCCGATACGCAAATCTGGGACAATGCATGCAAGGGTTGGGATATTTCTATTTGTCCGAATGAATAATAGGTGCGATAAAATTTGCCGGAAATTAGGAACTTTGAATTGACGGCTGGTCCAGGCTGCACAACTGGTGGCCCATCCGAAGTAATGTAGAAATCTGTTTTGGCAATCGGCTGTAGGCAAGAAACTCCACCAGGGGGTAAAAGCAGGTTGTGATATAGAATAAGCCAGCGAGCTGCTGTAGGTTATTCCCGCGTAAATTCTAAAGTGGTGGGTAAAGGCAGAATACTGCGAAATAGAATTATCATTAACAATTTTTAATCAATTTTATCAATAATAAAAAAAAATTATATAAAATAAAATAAAATAAAATAAAATAAAATAAAATAAACAAACTTTAGCTTATATATATTAGTAAAAGTCTATAAGAATTAATCTTTAATATATCATCATTGATTGATATTTCGGTCTGAATTGGGACGAATTTTTTTTTTTTTTTTTTTTTTTTTTTTAAATCTCTCTCTCTCTCTTCTTTTTCTCTTTTCATTTGATTAAGCGACTTGTGCTAATTATGATTGGAAGAGGGTAATTATTACACAGAGCTATGATGTATCGAATTCAAATATAGTTTATTATATTATATTATAAATGAGGTATAGGGATCGATTGCGGTTGATAATAATCGCGCATACTAGTAGTTATAATTGAATTCGTGGAAAGCCTACAGTGTCAGAGAGTTTATAAATTTTTCGAAGCTTTTACCAAAACGCCCGCGCCGCGTCGTTATAAGATCGGATTATCTTTGTAGATTCAGTATATAGACAGCGCGACGATGACACAATGCCATTATAAAAATTGACGAGTTCAAATTATGGTATATCAATCTCTGCATAAGTTATTTAACGCGAAATCGAGTTAGATGGTGTGCAAAAATAAAAAAAAATAAAAAAAAAAATAAAAAAATAAAAAAACGATAAAGAAGGAAATGTGTGACAATTTTTTTTCATTTTATATTCGTATCAATTCTTCGAACAATCAAAAATAAGTTCTTATTCAAATTTGGCGAATATCCGCGTTGTAAAATGAAATCACTTCTTCAGGATATTATAGGTATGAGGAAAGTCAACAATATTCGTTGTGATTATATCTCGTTAAAATTTTAAAAGCAACTCTCCCGCACGTATAGGTTTTTAGGTCATAAATGATCTCGAGATTGTTATGCCTCGTGATATTTATCATAAAACAGGATATTTTTGAGTGTAATAAAATTGGATCTCGTAAATTGCTAAAAACCTACTTTTAGGTGGTTGAAAATTACGACATTGCGTTAAATAAATTTCGCTTTTTATTATATCAATGATCCAAGTCCGAAGTTCAAATGATATTTTCATAACGTTTAATTTTTTTAATCACAACGAATTAATGAACATTTTTTTTTTTTTTTTTTTTTTTATAACGAAAGTCATTTTCGAGTAAACTTAAACTTAAACTTAACCGAGTTGGGTAAAGTTTCGTGTTAAATTTTACGTTACTTTTCGCACCTTTATTTTACGCCTTCAAGTTTTAAAGTTTCTCTCTCTCTCTCTCTCTCTCTCTTTTTTTCTCTCTTTGCTGGGGGTAGGTATAGGTATATAGTTGGGTACGAGTATAATCCACCACCCAGTTATATATTCGAGGAATACTCGACTGCGGGAGTTAAGAAAATTGACAAAGAAATTTCTTTTTATATATTATTATATATATATATATGTATATATAAACAGTTTTTCACACGGGGGTTTACGAAATATCTTCATTTCGTGGAATAATTATTTTAGATTCTTTTATTCAGGTTTCTAATGATGAAGAGCTTAAAGTATCCGAAGGAACATTATTTCTTTTGATTTATTTATTTATTTATTTATTTATTTTATTTATGGTTTTTTTTTTTTTTTTTTTTTCATTTATTTCTTTCAACGAGATCCAAAGAGCCTTCATTTGATTGAAAAATAAATATTTACCAGTCAAAAAAAAATATATATAATATAATATATAGTACTATACATATATATATATATACATTCAGCATCTCATCGTTTGAGCTGCTTTGGAAAATATATACCAGCTAGAGAGTGTGAGGATTTTTGAAACGTACCTGGCAGACGTACTTATATATTACACTAACATCAAAGCAACGACAAATAAAATATATTACGTAAATGTGCGACTTACCCGAAATAAGTGGAAAATATATTCTATAGGTACGAATAAAATTCTGGCTTACTTCAAAAATCGTGTTAGAAAAAAAAAATAAAAATAAAAATAAAAATAAAAATAAATGGATTTTGAACGGTGAATAATGAATCAATTTAATCAATCTGTCTAATCACAACGGAATTCCCTGTTTGGAGTATAATTTTTTTTTTTTAATTTTTTTATTTTTTCATCCTTCTTATTAATTTTTTTATTTTTATTTTTTTCTTACTTTCCTAGCTACCATTCGTACATCGATATTTCTAGATAATAATCATCACTACCACTCCCTGCACGCCACGCTGCATGTGTCATATAATTAACATACGTTGCTACGTGTGTAAAAAGGCTGTTAAAATTTTTTTTTTTTTTTTCTTTCTTTCTTTCTTTCTTTTTTTTTTCAGCCTTTAAAAATTTATCAGATGGTTACAGTTGGTTCAATTTCCTCGAAATTTATATATGTAGTATATAATATATATGGAGGATAAGCCTTGGCTGCAGTCTGTACATTTTTTTTTCTTTTTTATTTTTTTTTTTTCATAAATATTTTAATTTTATATACTATATGAAACAACGTATACTACCCACTTACTTAGTCAGTTTCGAACAACGCGAGGCACCTGATTCTATGAATTTATGAAATCGGGCTAATGGCTTTATCAGCGAATCTAATGAACGCGTACATGTATTTTTACTCTTATACATATATATATATATACCCTGTTAAAAATTAAAGGGATATATATATATATACGTCATGACGTTCCGGTACTGAGAAGATAAAGCAAACCCCTCTTGCTTTACTTTCAACCCTTCGTTTTATAATGAGCCTTGAAGAAAAAATTGTATAAAAATTGTATAAAAATTCATCTGAAAAGAGAAAGAAAGAAAAAATAATAGAAAATCACATTAATATATTGTTTTCTTCAATTTTTTATTTTTTTTTTATTTAATATATAATTTGATTAGAAAAAATATGACACCTATACCTACCATGCTTGTTTCTCTACCCTTAAATATCGCGTCATACCTATATGCCTAAAGTCTACACTTACTATATCCCCTTAACCTGGTAAAAGCTGCTATCTACTATATATAATACATCAGGGTATATAAGGTAAAGTTCGAAACGGATTATGGACAGCGCGCTTACGACACCGTTGACAAATTACATTCGTTAGTTAATTAGCGGTCGAAGTTTCTGAATAATTATGTATACATAGGTATAATAAAATTCTTCTCATATATATATATATATATATATATATATATATATATAGTATAGCGGTTACGAAAATTATCGTTATACCAAAGACCAGAAAGTTTTTTTTTTTTTAACTCTCGTTTAACGATAGAGACGTCGCAACGAGGTAAACTTTTCTTCTTTAGCTCAAGATCTTTTCCTTATACTTTTCCTTTCTTTCTTTATTCTTTTTTTTCTTTCAAACAACAGTTGTTTTTATTATTATTGGAATTATTCTTGTAGATATATATATATATATAGAGATTCAGGTTTTTTTTTTTTTTTTTTTTTTTTTTTTTATAAATTGGACGATTTAAGTTAAGTTTGAATGAGAAAACGTTTTTTTGTTTTTTTTTTTATTTCTTTATAATTTAGTGATAAATTGAAATTACGAAATTATATATATTATATATATTTATATATACCTTATATAAGGGAAAGTGATTAATTTTCAATACTCACGTACTTCGAATGCAACTATAAATCATATAATCCAAGAACGTCGTGCGACGTATATAGGTATATATAGGGTAATTTCTGACGTTTCCTGAATAATAAGGAACTGAGACATGGCGTAAACTGGGTGGGGCATCGATCACCGAGTTGTGTCTCTCGACAAAACTTCGTTAGTTTTCTTTCAGAAAATTTCTATATGCGTATATATATATATGGCCTAAAGTATACGCAATTGTATAGTTCACCTCGTGAGCAAGAAAAAAAAAAAAAAATAATAATAATAATAATAATAATAATTTATCACTCTGTTAAAAATGCGAATCTTTCGATTCGGAGTAGCTGATTTTATTTCTTTTTTTTTTTTTCTTTCACTTTTCTTTCTAGTCCTGCGACAAGGATATCGAGGCGATAATATAGGCGTCGAAAAATGATTTCAAGTTATTTGAAATATCACTAGTAAAGAAACACACGGTTGAACATGAGCTAGAACCCTTGTCAGGGGGTGATAAATATCAAGAAGAAAAAAAAAAAAAAAAAAAGAAGGCGCAGAAAAGGTATATAAAAGTCTTATCCCCGAGAACTCACACGCATATATCCATATATATTATATCTATACGTTATCCCACTCGAGAGAGGCGCAGAGAAAGAGAAACAGAGTTTGAAATTTTGATCCTCTCCTCTCGAGACAGAAGAAAAAAAAAAAAAAAAAAAAAAACAGAATGAAAAGATAACACTCGTGTGTGATTATCTGATAATAGACGAGAGTATAACATAGAATATATACATGAGCTTTTCATTTTATATAAATTAAAAAAAATTAAAAGTCGAAAAGCTATTCGTCGAAGTTTCGAAATAAGTGGAAAAATAAAAAAAAAAATAAAAATTTGTAGGTAGGTACGTCGATGGCTCAAAGCGCTTAAACATGTTTATAGAGATCAAAGTCAATCGCTATTTTAAAATTTTCATAAATATTTGAACGTTTGACGTGGGTGCGGATTCTACTCTATGTACGATCGGGGCATGGTATGGTGGTCTTGGTATTATCATACGTATATAAACAATTTTGCCGCGACGCGTTTAACCTGCGGTTTACTATTTTCATTTCAACCTCTTATTTCCTACTTCAATCTAATAGTAGATATTATTATACTGATTTTTGAACGATGAAAATTTTTTTTCGTTTTATTTTTATTTTTTATTTATTTATTTTTTCTTTTTTACTTCTTTGCTCATTTTTCACCTTAGAATTCGAAAAACATCGCCAGAGGCTCGAGTTTTCTCATATTATACTATATGTATGTAAATATATAGTTTTCACGGTTCATTTCACCCTCGCAGACATACTATTCTCAGAGTCTATATTTGTTTGATTCGCATAAAAATAAATAAAATAAAAAATATAAAAAATATAAAAAAAAAAAAATATAAAATCATGTAAATTATATTATAGATATTATGTGCAATAAAATTTCATCACAATTTATGGTCATACATAAGAAAAGTACATTGGTTTCGGTCGAAAAGTGGCTATTCGCTAATTTCGACCCTCTAAAATCCGAAATACAGGTTTAAAAAAAAAAAAAAAAAAAAAATGTCGGTCTGTCGGATGAATCCGCGCAATGATCTGGAAAACGGCTCGATGAAAATTTCTGAAATTTTGAGAATTTTACACATTCGAATAACCGGAATGAAAAATTGCCATAATATATCCCATTGAATTTAAACGTTCGCTATTCTTCTATAATTATATGTAGGTATATATTTTTCTTCTACTTTTCATTTTTGATATTTCCAAATAAAAATAAGGTTTTTTTTTTTTTTTTTTCGAATTCAATCTAATTTAAGGTAGTACCTACTGTGTTAATATTATACATTATGGTTTGTAAGGTGATGAAAAGTATACAGCGAAAAAACACTGTACTTTTTAACTTTTTATCATTATTATTAATATTACCTGGCCAGATCTCTCATATGGATAATAATGTTTTATAATTCAGTATATGTGTAGTATATATTATAGTAAACGTATATAGTACGCGTTAGTTCGTTTTTTCACTTAGCATTACGCGGAGTTGGCTGTTATAACGCAGAACTACTATCCGCTAATTAATTTATACTTGCAGTCGCACTAATCTCATATAATGGATTAATATTAATTAATTAATTAATTAATTAATTAATTAATTAATGTTCATTGAACGATGTGTAAAAATAGAAAAAATATTTCTCAAATAGTATTTCTAAAATATATATCGTACTATATACTAATATACATATCGTATTAACGCATAATCATAGTATCTTCTTTCTTATCGCGATATGAAATTGAAATTGAAATTGAAATTGAAAAAGAGAAAAAATAATAATAATAATAATAATTGCGATAAAAGAGAGTAAAAAAAAAAAAAATGCTAATTATGCGTTTATCGGATAATTGGATGGAGGCAGGTTTATAAGTGGTATTTAGTTGACCACGTACCTTATAGTCACAATGGGACTTTATCTTGTCGCGGTGTTAGGTAGGATATAAAATATGTATAACTATACTGCAACTGCGGGAGTCTTAATTATCGATCAGAAGCCTTACGTCATAAGTATACATATATATATATGTTACATATTGTATTATATATTATACGTTTTACGCATATATACGAGGTGAGGCGTGAAAAGAGGACAGGAATATAAAGCGCATAATATATTATTATATAGTATATAATATGTAAAAGTCTTTGAGTAACTTGACTAATTATACAGAAATTTTCTGATCTTTTTTTTTTTTTTTTTTTTTGTTTCTTTTTTGGTTTTCGTCTCTTGGCTTGACTTCACTTGACTTGACTTGACTTCACTTCACTTCAGTTGAAAGATTTATACTATATACTACTTTCAATTGAACATCTGATTCTATATAGAGGATATATTATACCCGCTAATAATATATATTGCAGACTAAAAATGGTATCGCTGTTTATACTCCGATTCCTCGCACGCCATGCCATGTGCGATCGTTTCATATTTCAAAGTTTCACATTACGTAATTTACTATATACTATATAGTATGGCCAGGTTATGCCACTAAATATTAACGTATACCTACCTACCTATTATATATATATTATATACCAATATATACCTCTATATCTATATGTATGTATATAAATTTATATACATATGACTAATTCGTTGATCGTATAGCTAATATTTCGAACGGCTCTATCTTCCCGTACCTAACATCATATTATATATATATATTACTTTTTTTTTCATATAAACACAATATTATATATTTCATATATTTTGAATATATTTAATATTCAACGCCGGGCCTCCACAGTCATCGTCGCTATATCCTTCGCGAAATCTCGCATTCTTTTCTCTCATCATGTGAACTTTGTACGAAAAAAAAAGGGGCAAAAAAAAAAAAAAAAAGGAAAGAAATAATGAAAACGGTTTTGCTGATATGATAAATTGTACCTTTCTTCGAATCCATAAATTATACATTTTTATTTTCATATAGTATTGTAAAAAAATATATTCTTCTCTTCTCTTCTCTTCTCTTCTCTTCTCTTCTCTTCTCTCTCTTCCCTTCCGCTCGTATTTTTCTTCACGTATAATATGTTGCGTGATAACGTATATATATATATATATATATATACATATATAATAGAAAGAAGCGACTGGCGATGGAAAATGGTTTCCCGAATTCGTTTATAATAATATCCTACTACGTCTACGACGAAAAAGAAGAAGAAGAAGAAGAAGAAGAGAAAGAAGAAGAAAAAAAAATCTCTTTCTTTCTATCTTTAATAACGGAAGAACTTGCGAGTTAAATACATATATATATATATATATCTGAAAGGGAATCCCTTCAGGCAAAAAATAAAATAAAATAATAGTTGATGTAATAGGTAAGGTTGCCAATATCGTAAACCCCCTCCGGGCCACCCTCACCTATAAATCGTATACCGTTTCAGTTTTGGTAATGTTTTAGTTTTTCTACGAGCGTATACTATATAATATCTTCTCGATTTTTAGAATAAATTGTACATCCGTTGGCTATTAGAGAAAAAAAATTTATACAAAATCGATGAGATCTATAAAATTACCAAACTGAAACGGTATATATATTAGGGTGGGCCAAAAAAAACTTTTAATTTTTTTTTCTTTAGTTACCATGAAAATATTGCTCAAGATGATGAAAAAAAAGTCCTCTGAAAATTTGAGCTCTTAATATCAATATTAAGAGGTGCCTAATCGCGATTTTTGATTTCCCATTTAAATAACACAGGAAATTTTTTTTTTTTTATTTGGAATTTTATTCCGTTCCAACGAATCATCGTGTTATAAAAATCAATACATATTCTTGTAGGAAATTAAACGATCTCCAAAAAAGGTCTGATGTAATTTTTCGCTAAGTTCACTCGTTTCAAAGTTATTCAAGGTTAAAGTTCAACCTCAAACGGTATATGACGACTTTTTTTTCGACTTAGCGAAAAATCACATCAGACCTTTTTTGGAGATCGTTTAATTTCCTACAAGAATATGTATTGATTTTTATAACACGATGATTCGTTGGAACGGAATAAAATTCCAAATAAAAAAAAAAAAATTTCCTGTGTTATTTAAATGGGAAATCAAAAATCGCGATTAGGCACCTCTTAATATTGATATTAAGAGCTCAAATTTTCAGAGGACTTTTTTTTCATCATCTTGAGCAATATTTTCATGGTAACTAAAGAAAAAAAAATTAAAAGTTTTTTTTGGCCCACCCTAATATATATATAGACGATTTAGTACTGTGACAGTATACAATATTAGCAATCTTACCCTCTGTGAAATTTGTCACATCAATTCCCCCCCCCCCCCCCCCCCCCCCCTCTCGGCCGTACAAAAAAAAATAAAATAAAATAAATATAATCGGCACTTTAACCCTGTATACTGACATGAGTTCACGGGCATAGTAGTGCTGAGAAGAGCTAAGGGTAGCGGGGAAAGAAGGGTTGTACAGTTCAGAGCGCGGTCGCGACGTGGGAGTAAGTCTGACAGTCAGTCGTATCGCCTCCGTTGACCGGGTCGCACGCGAATAAGTATAATATAATATAGCTGTTTGAATCGTATAGATAGGGTTGTAGTCATAGATAATATATATATATATCGTTTTTGGCAGAAACAACCTCTTGACAGAAATAATCGAAAAAAAAAAAAATAAGGAAAAAAAAAAAAAACAGTAAAGATCCAAAAATGCCTGCGAGAGACTGCTGCATCGTAGTAATGAAAAAAATTCGCGAATTTACATTAGCTTGTAAAAAAACTATAAAATAATTTTTTCTTTTTTTGTTTCGGTCCTGTTTTTTCTCTGGTCTGAAAAACGCCCAGTGTATATTATGACACGTTTTAGCATTTCATTTTACGTATATATATATATATGTATATATATATATATATATATCGACATGTGCTCGTAGAAATTGTGTAAAATAGTAGTACAGAATTTTTCGTATACAGCGTAAGAAAAAATAAAAATTAAAAAATAAAAAAAAAAAACTTTTTGAATTTTATTGTCACATCGTGTCTCTTATTCGCCTTTTCCGGAAATGAATGCGAAAAACGATTTCGCATAGATTAAAACGTCTCGTAACAATATTTTTGGAGCTGAAAAATTTTAGATTTTTGGAAAATCGAAAAGAGGACCAAATAATATATTAGTATCGGTATAGGGTGAAATTTATTTTTATAATTTTCGATTTTATTATTTGTCATAATCAAAGTTTCAATTTTCACGTTAGTTTCTGAAATTTTAATCATTACTAGAGTATATAATTTGTTGGTGCCGCATATATATAATACTACTGCGGTGCAGTAAGCCGCTTACTACTCCTCCCACATATGTATATACCTATACAATATATTATATATATATATATAATATATATATATATATATATATACAGATATGTTCAGTATATATGTATTCGTTCGTTCGATCGTTCGTGCGGAAGTTTAGTGTGCGCGTACGGTTTAGTCGTGCAAAGCCCTGTGATCGGTTTACAGGAAAAATACTAATTCACTTCGTTTACCGTTCTATTGATTATCGATTCAAACACCATAATATACTACATACTCTGGCCACTGCAGCTTACAATTATAAACAGAACACCTTTTTTTTTTTTCTTTTTTTTTTACGATAAAACTAAATAAATGAATTTAAAAAAAAAAAAACAAAAAAAAAAAAAAACCGATTTGACAAGTGTGTGTGTGTGTGTGTGTGTTGTTTTTTTCAATAGTTTTTGTGAAATATAATCTTGGATTTTATCTAGAGAGAAAAAAAAAAAAAAATAAAAAAAAAATAAAAAAAAATAGGTCTAAGGGGGTAAATATAAGATTTACCCCCCATGTCCTATCACCTCTGTAACATGTATCACGCAACTGTATTTATAATCTGTTTGTTTTTATCAATATGTTTGTACTTTACTATAACATCTTTGTACAAAGTATTTATACAGACTAAGTGAACGGTGGTGGTGGTGGTGTAATGAGTATTAATAGTACTTTCAGTCTCGATATCGTATAGTAAATTACATAATATAATAATATGAAAGAAATTTGTTGAGAGAGAGAGAGAGAGAGAGAGAGAAAAAAATAAAGAAAATCGTTTTGGAAATAAGATACAAATAAAAGATGTAGAGGGGGTATGAAAAACAAAAAACCAAAAAAAAAATGTGCTATTGAAAATGATTACGACCGGTACGCGAGGAGGTGAAGAAGAAGAAGAAGAAGAAAAGGAAAAAGAAAAAGAAAAAGAAAAAGAAAAAGAAAAAGAAAAAGAAAAAGACGAAATGAAGAAATTTGGAATGAAATTTTTTAGTCCAAAGCGGATATTGCGATAAATTTTAACTGCACTTTGGTGTAGATATACTATATACGTATCCATTAAAAGCTGTGTAAATACGATAGATGATATTGGGATATGTCTCGTCAAAGCAAAGATCCGGTACAAAAGTGTCATTCTGATCCTGGAGGCGGTGCAGGCGTTAATCCTGAATCTAATCCCGGTGTTAGTAACACGGGAAAAAGGATATCAAGGAGAATACCAAACCTACCAACAACTACCTATGCTCCAGTTACTCAGGCAACGAGAAAATGCGTCCTTACTTTAGACGGGTATAGCTACGTCATCGGTGAGTTTCGGTTTAGGTTTTCTTTATTTCTGTTTTTTTTTTTTTTTTTTTTTTTAATTTATTTTTATTTTCTTCTAATCGGTGAAAAATAAGGATCATGAGATATTTCATACATTTGCTTATTTATATGGGATTGAAGGATCCCAAAAAGGGTCCGTTTATCGTATCTTAAAAATCTCTAATTAGTAATTATTCTGAAACAAGAACAAAATAGGAAGAAAAAAAAAACAAAAAAACAAAAAAACACAATCGAAATCTTGTAAGAATCTATACCTTATACTATCTTGGCTATGTGTAGGTAGGTGTAACGTTTAATAAACAGGTGGGGGTCTGCCTGGGGACTTGGCATGGCCTACTATTACTTTGGTTATATGCACGCCCCTCGGTCTCGATAATTGCAATAATGAAGGCTGTACTTTTTGAGAGAGCGAGAGTGAGTGAGTGAGTGAGTGAGTGAGATGGTAAATTTCGAAAAAATTAATTACTAGGGGAAATGAAAGGTGGATTATACACCTTGAATTAATAAAACACATCCGATCTATGTGAAATTGATATCAGTGACGCAGAAAAAGTGCACGGATGGCATATGATGCTCTTGGATTTCCAAAAAGCGAAAATAAAAATTTACAATTTTATATCAAGAGTGTTCTGTAACGAATAATCGTTGTTGCTAACGTTGTACTTGATAGATATGAAAACACCCGAAACATTTTCTACTTTTTGGAAATCCAAGAGCATCATGATATCAATTTCACATCGATCGGATGTATTTTAGCTGGGAAACGGTCTGCCAAAAATTCGAGGTGTATAACTAGATTTATTTAGTTTATAA
This sequence comes from Tenthredo mesomela, assembly GCA_943736025.1. Lineage (NCBI taxonomy): Eukaryota > Metazoa > Arthropoda > Insecta > Hymenoptera > Tenthredinidae > Tenthredo > Tenthredo mesomela. Next base: position 27,422,754 of record OX031018.1, read on the forward strand.
AAAAGTACAGAGAATAGGTATAATATATTTACTTCAATCAGTGTGATAATGGACGAAGTAAAATTTTGTACAATTCTCGACGGAAATACTTCTTCTTCTTGTCTCGTACCTATCACACTCGTAAGAAAAATTTTTACCACACTCGTATTGTAATGTACTATTAATGTCTGAATAGAGGTAAAACGAAATGCACATTTCGTGGCTGTCATGTAGGGTAAAAATAAAAAATAAAAAAAAAAATAAAAACGTGATTAACGAAGCTTGATCGATTGGACGAACAATTTGACCGGGTTGCAGGTTTTATCTCTCGGTTTTATATCGCGGCGGTTCTCATCATTCTTGGTTTTATGCGTTGAACCCTGTAAATTATATTGTGTATAGTAGACTCGGTATACACACGTATAGTATAATATACATACACACACACACATATATATATATATCATATATATATATATGAGGATGTTTGCAGACCGCTATATATACCTATATATATGACGCCTAGAAATTAGAAATCCAAATTAATCCCTCTAGCCCGTATTGTAAGCTCGTCAAATTTCTGATGGTGTTCATGTTTTACCTCGATATATACCACATATACATAGTTGAGAATACCACACGTGCCAAACCTGACAATTAGATTCTCCGGAAATTTCAACGAGCATAATCGAACGTACGGTAATCTGTATTCGGATATGTATATACCTATTTCTGGACGCATGTTGTATCCTCTATACATATACTCTATGATCAACGATCGATCCCTGAAGGGTACTAAAACCCTTCAGAAATTTAGCTCGGGAGAGATCACCATCGTTGATTACAGTTAGATTCTACCTATATAATTTACATAATTTATAATAATAATAGATCTGAGTAGTACGTATAAAAAAAGAAAAAAGAAACGAAAAAACGATGTTGTATTTCACGCAGCACTGCACACACACGTGGGTCCCGAGTTATCAAAGTCAGCTGTTCGACGTTCGAAAAAAGAAAGTACGAGAAAATGAAAAAATACAAAAATTGATTAAAGTTTGAGCTGTCAAAAAAATCAAAAGCTCTCAAAAATCCAGACGAAAAAAAATATAGGCTGACTTTTTTATTATCTCAAAATTGTAAAGTTCTCTTTTTTATCTCTCTTTCATTTTATTTGAATTAAAATTTTTTTTTTCTTTTTTTTTTCATTTTTATTTTTACCGGCCCTTGATCGTATCTGTATGTACTTATGTTTAATGCGGAAATTGATGAAAGCCCTACCCTGTCTCTCCTCTTCCCTACCCCATTCGGTGAAGCTAGTAATTATTTGAAAAGGTAAATACAAGGCGAATAGTGGAAGGTACTGGGGAATGGTTTGATCAACAGGCTTTTCGAGTTCGTGCGATACGGTTACTATCTGCAGAGGCTCACTTTGTGTGCAGATAGTCGGTTACTTTGACGTTTCTCTGCTCCTCTAACGAATTATATAGTAATATCACAGATACCTATAGTTGACGACGACTTCTTCTCAGTCATTTCTATTTCACGTTTTTTTTTTTTTTTTTTTTTTTTGTCATCTCTTTCGAAAAATAAGAAGATGAAGAAGAAAAATTGAAATACCTACATATTATAGTATTGATGACGAAATTTCGTTGGCTCAAGCAAGAGAGAGTCACTCGTTGAATTCAAATCGAAATCCACGTGACTTGGTCAGAATATAATTTCATTTAATTTAATTTAATTCAATTTAATTTAATCAACATCAACATCTTATTTCCCTGTGGGGGAATTCGCAGTCTTCTTCTTCTTATTTTTCTTTTTCTTCTTCTACTGCTTCCTTTTTTATCTTCTTCTTCTTCTTCTTCTTCTGTTTCTTGACAACAGGAGGCAGAGATTTCCTCAATTCAAATTAATTGTGTAAAACTTGAAAAAAAAAATTCTTCTACTAATTCTTTTTTTTTCTCTCTCTCTCTCTCTCTCTCTCTCTCTCTCTCCATTTAAACGTTTTTATTTTATTTTTTTAAACCGTGGTACTTCAGATCTTAATTTATTCATCCTCAGAGAGTTTAAAATCGTTCAACTTCTCCGTAGTACACCTGTTTCTCGAAAGTTTAGTTAACAATAAAATTGGACAGAGTAAATTTACAGCTTCTCGATCCAACGAATACCTACGTACGCTGCTCTTGGATGTATAACAAGATCTGTTTAATAGCCACAACTCTTCTCTAATTTATATATTATTATAGGATCGATATATATATATATATATATATACATACTAGTTTGATAAATTTGAACCCATATGCTGCATCCGTTGTTAAATTATTCTTATAAACAATGAAAAAAAAAAAAAAGAAAAAAAAAGAAAAATTTCCGATAATTTATACTATACCCTATATATACAATTTTTATCGATAAAACTATAACCGTTCGTCATTATGAAATGTAAAAAGAAATTATTTAATTTTATAAACACGCTAATTCTCTTTTAGTCAAATCTCCTCCGGTTATATGGGTTTCAAGTTACACAATCTTAATCACCGTTAATCTTACGCAATAACTCTCGAATTAAAACTATTATATGATATAGCTTCGTACGAGTTATAAAGTATCGTACGTAGAGCATATATATATATATATGTATATATATGAGAGATCAGAAAAGGAATGAGTGGGAAATAAAAAATAAAAAAAAAATAAAAATTAAAAACTGAAACAAAAAAAAAAAAAAAAAAAGAACAGTTGTGAAAGGCCCTCAGGATCAGTTAATAAAACGCTAATTGGAATACTTATTTTAGTCTATAGTTATGCATGATAGGTATAGGTATATATAATATACACATACACATACACATACACAGACACGTATAACACTGTTACGAACTTTTACTATGTATATAATACACAAATAGCCAGCTACAGGTGGGTTTATATAGATCGACGTTTGATTTGCGGGGATAAGGCTACGATATATAGATTTTCAACGAAATAACAACATCCGGTGTTGAATAAGAAATAAAATAAAAAATAAGAAAAGAAAAGAAAAAAGGAAAAAAAGAAAGAAAGAAAGAAAGAAAAAAAGGAAATTCATATCGTTTATGAACCTCATTTAAATATAAATTATATTTATAGGTATGTATATTATTTTTAATTCATTTTTATTTCATCTCTTTAATATACACGCGCATATGCATCCATGCATGCCTCTGCACCTTTTATATACGAAATGCCGAATATCTGCACCATAATCTCGGGGTCTTTACTGTAATATCACAATCTTTATAGCTCTGCGGTACTTCCACGTGTATGTATGTATATATATATATATATGTATATATACACCAGGATGCGAAATGATTACTTTTTGTCGCCTGTCCCTGGTCCTAGTCTAGGCTGTTGCTCCGTATCAGTTTGATCCCTGCTTTTATGTTAGCCTCTTGAATCGCTGCGGAATCCACGCGCGCTGGACCGTACTTGTCTCAGACTTTTATCCGAAACGTTTTTATTATACATATAGGTATATATGTATACGTCAATTTATAAACGTATTATTGCATTCTTGTTCTTTTTCTTTTTTCTTTTCTCGCTCTTCTGATTTTTAAAGGGTGAATAAACGAGGAAAAGAAAAAAGAGAATACCTACATACCTAACTGGAAATTCACGCGAATTAAAAAAACAATATATATATATATTTTTTTTTCTTAATATTAAAGAAATAGTTAGTTGGTTTTTCATGTTCTGAAATTATACGTATATAAAACAGAAATCCTGAGGGACGCGGAGGGATCGGAGTAAGCTAAGCAAGCAATACAGTTTACTTAGTTGGTTCGGGGCTTCACTTAAGTTGAAGCTTTATTAGAAGCAGCTCGGTATGAGATTGCTGGTATCTCGAAGCAGCGAACCCCCTTGAGCTGGTATATCAAGTCCTTCTTCCTCCCTTATAGTCTTGCTCCGTTATATATATATATATCGTTCGCGAAAAGTCTCGCTTATAAATATTAACAAGTTGTTATGTGTAGGTGTGTGTGCGTGTGTGTGTGTGTGTGTGGTGGGGTGTTAATAAAAATATACGTCTTATTAGCCTCGGTGTAGATAATTCAGAGCTAATAGAGATACAAGTCATTTTTCCTCAAATTCTGATTCTGATTTTTATTTTTATTTTTCTTTTTTTAAATAGTATACGTGAAAGATATATATATAAATAAATAATACTAATTAAACCAGAATAATTGAAATTGACCCAGAGATGAAACGGTCAGGTTTTCAAAGTTTGCTTTTTTTTTTTTTTTTTTTTTTTTTTAAATCCTTATACCTAATTGTGTTGTCTGCGTTTTTAAAAATTATTCAACAATTTCCTACTTAATTATGCAGGGAAGGTAAATCGTATACATATCAGAGACGTATATGTATTATTATTCGTAAAACAAGAAGGTATACCTATACCCTCTACGCTAACTTCTCTGGGTATAAAATTGAACGGAAAAATGATTACCTGCGTAATAACGAGATCTTGAGGAACGTATCAAAGAGGAAACAGATTACGTAAACATTTTTTTTTTTTTTTTATATATAAAAAATATACATATATCTATATTATTTATAATTATACTTTTATTCCACTCCCTCAAAGTGATGGAATGAAATTTACATTAGGGGTAGTTGGGCATATATATTTATTCGTCTGATCCCTCATATAATTAAAACTCTATAAAAATCAAGCGTAGGATTCTAAATAACGTTGATTGAATTTCAGTATTTACACTCGACGACAGGTGTGAAAGGATATGCCGAGTTCACTTTACTTTCGGGATAAAATTATCTCATAGATGAGCGGGACGGCTGCTTCTCGTCTCTTCTCTTCTTTTCTCTTCTTTACTCTTCTTTACTCTTTTTTTTTTTACTCTCTTTATCGTACCAACCCGCGGGTAGGTGTAGTCGCAGGTATTTGCCTTACCAAAGAAATCGAGTTTGGGGGGACATGATTTGAAATTCGAAAAACCCCTACAGAAAACGCCTCGTATTTCCCTAAGGAAATATTTCTCCCTCTCTCTCTCTCTCTTCTCATCTCATCTCTGTTTCTCTTACCGACTCTGTTTACGCAGGACAAAACTCTGCTTGTCTTCTGGATTAGGTAGGTTACACCGTTTTTTTTTTTTTTTTTTTTTTTTTTTTTTTTCTCTTCTCTCACGTTTTTTTTCTACTTTTTTCCCACATAATTGAGAAAAACCGGAATTTGAATTTGGAACGATATATTTAGAATAAAAAAAAAAGATATGTATGTATGGTATGTATAGTACATCGAAATCGAGAGAGCATATCGGAAAGATAAGAGTAGTATAGATTTTTATATAGATCGCGATCGTATCTTTCGACAGATTATTTTCATATACATAATTATATTAATTATATTACATAATTATATTATATTAATTTCTCTCTCTCTCTCTCTATCTATTTATCTCTCTCTAAATTTCGAATGGTTCTAGCCTCTTGTATATAGCTATACACACGACCCGGGTCCATGTAATTAAATTATTTACCGTAAATCTTGGAAGTCTAGTCTAGCTCTGTACCCTAACGCGTACAGTATAACGTTTGCGGTGGTTTACTGAAACGGTATACATACCCCTAAATAGCATACAAACTAACACTCGCCCGGTGTGTAACCCCTGTATACGTCCCTTCCGCCGTTGATCCTTCTCCGATTAGTTTCTGTGCTCAGAATTAATAATTCACCACGTACTGCGGTGCATTTCTGATTATACTCAACGTTCCAACGCGTATAGGAATTTATGAATATAATATTTATAAATATTTCACTCTCTCTATATATCTATATAGATATCTATTTTTCTTTCCCTCATATTAAGTAATGTAAGAAAAGAAGAGAGAGAAAAAAAAAAAAAAAAAAAAATTCTCTTCTATTTTAGATGATAAAAAAAAAAGAAGAGAGAGAGAGACACATTTTTTTTTTTTTTTAACAGTTTTCTTGAATTTTCGTAATTCAAATTAATGTTTTTTTTTCTCTCGAATTTTATTTTCTATTTTTACTACCTTTCGTACTTTTTTTTCGATATAAATCTACACTAGTTTAGCAAAATTGCAGACATTCATTGGCAAAGCTATATATATTATACTAGGGTATAAAACATTTTTTGGGTATTTTTTCCATTCCGTAATCCCTCCACTTCTTCTTCAACCATGCTACCAACCAGTAATGCAATAATTTTTCACCCCAGGAAAAACGAAAGTAATAAAGCAAATAAAAGAAAAGAAAAGAAAATAAAATGAAAAAAAAAAAAAAAAAAAAAAAATAGAGTAAAGAAAAGAAGCGAAAAGAAAAGAAAAACGTCGAAAAGGTTGAAGCCCTCCGAACCAGCATCCAGCCATAGCTTGTAATACCTATTACGAAAGGACGTCGACGGTTCAAGGATTACGTAAGCTACAAAGGTTTTTCAATGGCAGTGAGCTTAAGCCTCTTAAATATATATACGGTACTTTGATAAGGCCTTTAATTATCGCCGATCGATAAAATAGGCTATATCGTTCTCTCATCTTATCTACATACTTAGATTAATTATTATAACACTGCAGATATACAGATTCGCAAAATTTCGTCAAACTTTGGAGTACAAAAAAAAAAAAGAAAAAAAAAAATGAGAGATTTCGCTATTTCCTTTCCAACTATCGCGAAGAATTTCTTTATTTTATCTATGGAAAGGCTTAAGGGATGTTAAGAGGTATCAAGTGGCGTAATAAAAGCACGAACGTATTACCTACATACGTCATACCAGTATCCCGCTGTACTGCAGATATCATTGCGTCAAATGAATCTTCTGCATGGGGTAAAATTTATTGTTTTGCTTATCAGTAAACTAGGATAAACGCGCGTCAACCATATACCTAAGTTATATATCGGCGTAATGAATTTCTATTCTAAATATACCAAATAAGAAATATTATATATTTTTTATTCAATTTTTTAAAATTTCTTATAGCTGGAAATGAGGAAAAATTTCTTTCCTTTTTTTTTTTTTTATCCTTTCTTGCAAACGTAATAAAAGTAGGAAAAAAAAAAAAAGTCACGGTTTATTCTGGACCCGTTTTATCTGCTTGCTAGGTACTGAGCTGGTTCGATCCCCTTCGATACGTGCGCCGATTACATTATATATTTATATCCACTGGTATATGTAGGTGACTCTAACTGTGCTGAGGAGAATGAAGTGCGACGATCGAATCCGGCAGGTAGAATTTGACTGTTAAAATTCTCACGGGTCTGGGAATGGTGGAATAGCTCGTATCCTGGAGAATATTTTTTATTTTATTTTTTTTATTTTTTTATTTACCTACCCTAAGTCGTGGAAATATATGGAAAATATAAATTTATTGGGGGTGCAGCGACGAGCTACGCTCGCTTTTCGCTTCCTTTAACTTTTATCCTTCTATAATAATAAAGGACGCTATTGTACTTTTGGATGAAAATTCTTCCACGATTCTTCAAGTATGTATATATAGAGCCGTTGATTTTTTTATTTTTTTTATTTTTATTTTCATTTTCAATTTTTTTTTTTTTTTTTTTTTTACTTCTTTTACTTTTCTTATTCGTCTTTATTCTCTATACATTCAGTTATATAGATATATATACATATTTTAATCATTGAATAATCGCGCACGATGGTAATATTCAGAGTCGAAAGATTCGCGTACATACATACATACATACATAGGTATACGTGCGTGTATAGGTCGAATTTGAATCCTAAATTTTTATTTTTATTTTTTCACCTCAAGAAAAGCTCTTCGGTACTATACAGATACTTGTATAGGTAAGATTTTGATCAAGCTGTAGGTAGGATAGTATATGGGAAAAGTTATGAGGCTTTGAAACTTTTTTGGCTATAAGGTCTGATATTTTGGTACGGTTTGGTAGTAGGTGGTAGTAGGGTGGCTACCTATATACTATAGGTTCCTTATTTCCAACTTTTTAGATTAAAAATCCTGCGGTATTTTCAATATTGAATTCCTTCGGGCATTGCCGAGTAGGGTATATAGGTATAGTATATACATATTCTTACATATTCAACACACGCAAGATCCTTTCCTCGGCTATATGAACCCAGCTGCCGTATTTAAATTCGTGAAATCAAATGTAATTTGAAATCTGGAATCGGAAATCATTCGTAAATTTTTTTTCTTTTTTTTTTCTTTAATAATACAATTTGACAAGAAAAAATAAAATAAAAAGAAACAACGGAATTTTAATTTCGGTGAAATTCTCAAGTTACCGCAATTTTATTCATCATACACTTCGATAATATTCATTTTATATACAATTCGTATATTTATTAAATAATATATCTTCAATAATGTTATAATATGTACAAAAGTGATGTGCATATATAGTTGTCTGCAGAAATACACTTGATAATAAGTTAAGATAATCATTATACCTTGATAACAAAAAAAAAAAAAAAAAAAAAAAAAAAAAGAAAAAGAAGAAAAATGGGGAACGAAGCTGATTAGATTTATCCATCTATCCGTTTTTTGCGTTAAGACAAGTGTTTGAATGTTAGAACTAAAATCATCATGAAAACACTGCTTGAGATATGAACCGCTCCGCTATAAGAAACCAATACCATCGAAGCCTTGGCCGGAAGCTTGACTTTCGTTACGTCGACGGTCGCGCTGCAAAAAAAAAAAAAAAAAAAAAAAAAAAAATATGTATTTATTATATAATACGAATGCAACGAGTATTAATTAATTTCATTCGTCACAAGATTAGATTAATTAATAAATAAATAAAATTGAAGACTTACTCAGCGGTAGTTTCGTAGTCAATACTTGAAGTGTAGACTTTTGTTTTCGCCGATTTTTTCAGTAAATTAGCCTTCGCTAAATCTACCGTGAGCTCGTTCACGTTGTCGAAATTAATCAGCAGAACGACCTCGCTCATATCCTCTCTTAATACTTCTTTACTCCGTGTGATGGCAAGAACGTTGTCATTAATTACTGTGACATTGTGGCTCCCCTCGCGAAGTACAGATTCGGTTCTTAGCGCAACTAATTTCTTGTATATCTTGTAGTGTGAAATTGTGGCAGATTTCTGTCGCTGAAGATTCAACGTCTTATAATTTTCGTTAACTGGTAGCCAGGTTGTAGGATTGCTCGAAAAACCTGTTAGAAAATGAATATATTATACAAAAATATGTTCCTTACACATATAGTTATACCAGCTAATTAACTAAAAAATGGTTTTTTTTTTTACCTGAACTCGTCGTATCGTCCCATTGGAAAGGCGATCTGTTCGGATCACGACTGTGAGCTTCGTATCGGTCACTATCGGTGTTACAAGCTTGAGGATCCTGCGTATTCTCCCACGATACCCAAGTGTCGATCATACCGATTTCCTCACCGTAATAGGTGACCGCAACTCCGGGCAAAATCATAGCCAACATAGTCATCTGGTCTGATCTAGATGGGAATCGTGAAGCCGTTCGACTGCGGTCGTGGTTACCCATCTGCAGCGATTTGAAAAAGAAATTTATAGTATGTGTGATATTCCACGTGAACTGGATCAGTTTTTGGCCTGAGGTCATCGAATTTGAGGCCAATGCAGATTCAGATTCCTTGTTACTACATGAGATGCCCCCAACAGTTACAGAGCATGAAAATAATTGGTTCAATTTATATCGTTGTCATAATTATACCAAAAATTTAATTACCACATTTTCAACTCTACTTATCTCAGCCATGCATGAACAAAATCATAACTTCCCATAGTGCATTCTACGTGCATAAATGAGCTCCTTCGAAATATGTAGCACTTTAATTATTTTTGGAATTCTTAAACATGTAGAACTTAGAAAATATGCGATTTCTTTGTTCTTCTACTTGAAGGGTCACACCAATTGCCCTGAAATTTTCACCGAAATTACTTTGAGGTGGCACTAAGAAGTGATCAAAATTTGAGCCTCCAGTTTTGCTTCTTTTTTTTTTTCTCCAAAAACTTGGAAAATATGTGTCTCTATTTTTTTCTACTTGTAGGGTCACACGGATTGCTTCGAAATTTTCACCGAAATTACTTTATAGTGTCACAAAGAAGTGATAACATTTCCAGCCTCCCGTTTTTTACTTTTTTTTTTTTTTTTGCCAAAAACCGATCCGGTTCACGTGGAATACCCCATGTATTTCATGGGCGTATGAAATGATATTTTTTCGACTTACCACCCAGTTAGCGACTCCATTTTCAGGCATGTTGTCCATCCAGACGTCCATCGCTTTCTTAAAATCATCGGCTGTAGAATCTTCCGTGATTTCCGTGACAAATTTGAAATTGAAAGGAATCTGGGCACCGTGGTCATAATATCTTATTGTATTTGTGAGATTTGTGTATGCCTCTGTCATCAGTACCTGTGACAATATTAATTCAACTGTTATTATACAGAGATGATGGATTTAAGTTGAAAATATATTCCTTCAACCTTCTCGTCGCTGTTCGTTTCGTTCGCGTGATCGTCCAATACTTTTCTCCAATCATCCATTATCTGATAAGTCAATTCGTGGTCTTTCGTGTATATATGATTGAGGTATGCGTAATCGTTCGGATTCACACCTGCAGTATTGCTCAGTGGTTCGTCGGCGAGATCTTCTACTTCTACAAGATGTGGTACAGCATCAATGCGGAAACCGTCTACTCCTTTTCCCAGCCAGAATTTAATCACGTTCTGCCGTAATAACTCCGTTATAAATTTAGTTCGAAAAAGGTATATTTAAAAATTGAATTTACTGATATATAAAAACCGACCTTCATCGCCTCTTGTACATCTTCGTTGAAGTAGTTCAGATCGGGTTGCTGTTCCGCGAATTGATGGAAGTAAAATTGACCTCTTTCCTCGTTAAAGGTCCAAGCCGAACCGCTGAATACACTGATCCAGTTATTGGGTGGATACCGAGTTCCACCGTCGTCCATAGTTCCGTTTCGCCAAATGTAGTAATCGTCGTATGGAGCTTCCCTTTTTACGCTTTTTTCAAACCACTCGTGTTTGTCCGATGTGTGATTAGGCACGAAGTCGAGAATGACCTAAACCAATTATTAAATGAGGAGTTTTCTTCCTATTTTTATTTTTAGTTTTATTTTTCCTATTCTTAATCTTTTCTTTTTATTTATCGGAATACCTTCAAGCCCGATTTTTGCGCCTTTTCAACCAGGTCATGAAAATCTTCAATAGTTCCAAAGACGGGGTCTATCTCAGTGAAATTTGCTATATCGTAGCCAAAATCTATCATCGGACTTGTGTAAATCGGGGATAGCCACACACCGCCTATTCCAATGTCGGCGAAGTGTTGAAGCTTCGAGGTAATACCTTTAACGGAATATATAGAATTAATCATATATATATATGTGAAAGCTTGAGGGAAGATTTACGGAGTGAATAAATGTGGATAAAAAATGTTATATAACGGTTGGAAGGTAGGGGTATTAGTCTTGCCTTTTAGATCACCCACACCATCTCCATTGTCGTCTTTGAAACTTCGTGGGTAAATTTGGTAGAATACCGTGTTCTTCCACCATCCTACGTTCTGTATTTCGCCATATGTTAAATTTATTAGAAATATAAACGCTAAAGATGTGACAAGTCGCGCCATTATGATAGCTTTATACGCACTGTTAAACGCCCTTGAAATAACATCGTATTTATACATGTGCGGCTCTATAGAGTTAAATTGATAGTTCAAATAAAAATAACTTCAAGATATTAATCCCTTTTTTCATTTCTGATGTGATTGTCGCCCTAGTAAAAGAGCGCCACTGATTGAAGTACAAAAATTACAAGATAGGTTCAAATAAAAAATAAAAAGAAAATAAATCACGATGGAATCCGATAACGAACACTATATCCTTGGGCTTACAACAAATTCCGCGTACGCGAGTGCAGCTCTTCGATTTCAATATTATGATGAAAAAATAAAAGAAATTAAATTAAAAAAAAAAAAAAAAAGTGTGGACACGTGCTTCTCTTTCGTCTAGTTTGAAGTTGACGGTTATTTTCCACTTTATATTTCTCGAGTTTAGGGGTGGTTGATGGTGAAGAGTGGTAGATAGGTGGTTAGAGGCAGGTATTCCATTATTGAATTCCTAGAATGTTTTTAATCTCGTGATCCCCTTTTCTTCTATTAACGAATAAAATTCTTATTATTGGCTATAATTAACTGTTTAATCCATGGCTATAATTAACTAGTTTAATCCAGTTCACAGTAGAGTAGAGTCGAGTCAAGTAGTAGTCGATAGTTTATTTCCCATATCGAGTAGATCGACTAGATTGTACAATAGAAGAAATGAGTTTATTTTCAAGAAATGTATATATATGTGTATATACCAATATTTTATTTATCATCTAATTCTAATACGACAGTAAATAACTTATATTATGAACTTATAGTGCATTAATACCTAATAATAATACGAGATATTAATCAAAGATCTTTCATTGATTTTAATCGTATTATATATATTACCTATATACTTATAATCGATTAGAGTTTTCGGTTTAATTAAACAAGAATAATCAATGATAGATCTTGTTTAATACATAATAATCGAGATCTCTGTACAGTTATATATATATCAGATAGATCGCATATCTTATTTGTAAACTACTGTTTATGAAGCGTGAAGTAAAGTATTAAATACGATCGTGTTTAATAATCTTTCTAAGTTCTCAATCTATTCGAAGTGACAATTAAGATACGATAATCTAGACAGCCGATCAATGATTAATATTTATCAGAACATTAAATCATCAGTGACGGATGTAAGCCAGAATTGCCATAAACAGCATGCTGATAATGCTCGTGGTTAAGGCGTTGGCATTGCTGCGAAGTACTATGCCAGCTAGGGGAGAAAGTTCAACACTGCTTTTGGACACCTCGGTGCTATTAAAAAGATTATATAGAAAACTTCATATTAGATTGGGAAATTCAAGGTTTTAGAAAATAGATAAGAAATATCTCAAGTATTGAGAAAAAGCTCGGAAAGAAAATTATATAATAAATTGCACTCACCCATTTGTTAACGTAGAGTGAATGCTCCCGATCACAACCTCAAGAGTATCGGAAGCAGTTGGAAAAACATCAAGACTGACATCCTGCGTAACGTTGGCAAAATTAACAACTACAATCACTGAACGTGATCCGCTTAGATCTCTGGAAATAAAAAAAAAAAAATTATACCAACAGTTAAAAATATACGGAATAATTTTCGTTTTTATTATATTCTTATGATTAGTACAAAAAAAAAAAAAACAAAAAACAAAAAAAAAAACGTCCTTACCTAGAGAAAGCCAAAACATTTTCGTTCAGTAGTTGCACGTTTACGGTTCCTTCTTGTATGACTGTCTCCTTCCTAAGGTTTGCGAGCGCTTGGAACACTTTGTAATGAGAATTATCAGCCGCTACTTGAGCTGCTAGGTTTAGAGTTAGATAATTCTCGTGAACTGGAAGCCAGGTGTTGGTATTGATGGAAAATCCTGGAACGAAATGAATAAAAAAATAATCGTGGAATTAGAGACCATGCAGTAAAATCACTGAGCTCGATCATGCGAGCGACAATTATTGTAAGACTGAATTATATTAAAATTGATGATAATTATTTTACCAGCCGAAGTCGTCGCGTCCCACTGCATCGGAGTCCTCTCTGGATCTCGCGACATCGATTCGTACGTTGTCTCATCTCCGCCGCATCCTTGTGGATCCTGCGTATCCTGATAAGATATCCATACATCCTCCATGCCGATTTCCTCGCCGTAATAGGTAACCGAGACACCAGGAAGCAGCAGATTCACCATGTTCAAGGCGTCGATTTGCTCCGTAGTGTATCTGCTAGCGACTCGACTGTTGTCATGATTTCCAATCTGTTAATTATTGCGGTGTTTCAATCGATACAAATCACAGAAAAGTTAGTTATCGCGTGGTTATAAAATTCAATGATAGAAAATTTATCTCACTAACCACCCAGTTCGACGTGCCATTTTCGGGTATGTTGTTCAACCACTGATCCAAAACCAATTCCTTAATTTCTTCCGCTGTAGATGATCCGTCAACGTTGCTAATGAACCCAAAATTAAACGGAAAGTGAGCTCCAGCTGTAAAATATTCCATGGTCTTCGATGTGTTCGTGTAAGCTTCGGCCATCATTACCCTCGTGATATTGTCTGTCCGATAAGCGTAGTCGTCCAATACCTTGCGCCATTGACCAATCATGTCGTATGTTCCCGGTAAATCTTTCGTGTAATGTTTCCACGTGTAGCCATAATTCGTTTTATCATCAGTATCACCTGATAAAGGTTCGTCCGCGAAATCTTCAGATTCGAAAAGATGGGGAATAGCATCGACTCGGAAACCATCGACACCTCTTTCCATCCAGAATACCAGAACGTCCTAAAAATTGAATCACTTTTTATCCAACCGCTCGCTACGGCTAGACAACACTTTGCCTAGTCGAATATCCACGGTCACTTACTTTCATCTCTTGAACCACGTTCTCGTTCCAGTAATTAAGATCCGGTTGTTCTGGCGCGAACTGATGAAGGTAAAAGGCTTGACGTTCCGTTTTCCAAGTCCAAGCCGAACCACCGAATACACTGACCTGAATAACGCGTTTTCATTGTACGAAAATTTCCGCATTTTCTTTCACACTAGAAAATAAATGAACAGCATTTTTGACCCGAAGAAAAACTCACCCAATTATTAGGCGGATTACGAAGACCAGATGAATTAGTAGCTGTTCCGTTGTGCCAGATGTAGTAATCCGTGTAGGGATCCTCACTCGCCAAACTTCTAATAAACCAATCGTGCTGGTCAGACGAATGATTCGGTACAAAATCCATGACCACTTTAAGACCCAGCGATTTTGCAGTATTTGCCAAACTATCGAAGTCTGCCAATGTGCCGTAGGCTGGATCGACACCTACGAAGTCTGATATGTCGTATCCAAAATCAACCATGGGACTCGGATATATTGGAGATATCCAAAAAGCGTCTATTCCAGAGTCGACGATGTGAGGTAGTTTGCTCTCGATTCCTATATTCAGTAAACAATTTATCATACGTAATTATTTAACGATACCGTGTTCATCGTAGATACGATTAATCCAGTAAAATCTGGATTTTATTTCCGGTTAACTAAAATAGCCTACGGTATTTATTATTTTTCCATATATACTAACGTCGGGCTAGTGCAGCAGTATTTGTAGATTCACGTGTTAACATATATAAATACAAAATTCTGCAGCTACACATCTGGAATAATTCAAGGCTGCGATAATTTCGTTGTAAATTACTTACATCCGTTAGCTGTGTTCGGAGAACAAATTGTGTTTGTCCATAATTGTATTTGAATGAATGAATGAATGCTGATTGCCCGTTAATCTTACGTAATAATAGCGAGGAAGTAGAAGCACGATTGACGACCTTCGTGACTGCAGTGGTATACGAAAACTATTTCTCGATATTGTTAAAAATTCGAATTTTCGAAAAAAAAAAAAAAAAAAAAAAAAAATCAATATCGAAACTTGAATTATTTATTATTTCATATTCAGTTTTCTACCTTTCAAATCTCCTATTCCATCGCCGTCACTGTCCATCCAACTTCGAGGATATATTTGATATAAACTCATAGTCTGCCACCAGTCCAATTCCGCATTGATCGAACTCGTGCTAATTAAAGCTAGAAGTCCGAAGACTAGAACACCCCCCATCGTATCTAAAAACACACAGAACCAGTCATTTTTTTTTTTTTTTTTTTTTTTTTTTTTATTTTAAATTCTTTTCACGTTATACTATTTCGCATCCGTAACTCAGAATTAGATTCTAGTGTATAAAAGCGTAAAAAAAAAATTATCGAAATTATGTAACTTAGGAAATATATGATGTCTAAAATCGAACTAAATTCTATTTGGAATTTTATAAGAATTGTATAATTAATAAATAATATCCGTCGATTTAAATTTCTTACAATTAATAAGATTCAAAACCGCGCTGGACCCACGATCAAAGTCACGCGGATACACTAGGTCGCTATGCGACGAGATCCGTGTCTCTCGTCTTTATATATGCATTCCTAGCTTGATCTCTTGATTTCTATCGTACTATCAACGTCAAATAATTCCATTATCATTATCATTTTTATGGGGGATTAGCATGCCCTTATACTGGACATATTAAAACTTCTAAGCTACTTGAAAGTGTCATATTTTTCGATGGTTTATTACTACCCCCACCCTGACCCATACGCGATTGTACCTAATACTATGGAGTTCTTTTATACCTCACATCTTTAAAACGTTAAGATATATTTTTTTACCAATTCGTGATCGACTATGTGACTATTGGTAGTTCAGAGTTACTATCGGGCCGTAAAGTCGGGGCACTTGATTTTGACACACTATATCTATAAGTGAAAAAAAAAATCGTACAGTCTTCGGATATGAATCATTTTCAAGCTTGTCCTATTGGACAAGCTTGAAAATTATTCGTACCCAAAGGTTGTCCGATTTTTATTTTTCACTCAGATGTAGTTCGTCAAACCCACGTGTTCCGATTTTATGACCCGATAGTAGGTGAAGCAATCGGTGATTTAACGCGTCAATCATATCAATAACAAGTTCGTGTGTAATAAATGGAGTAATTTTTATTTTCAACAATAACATTTCTTAATCTAATACAGTTTAGATCGTAGAATAAATTAAGAGTGTTATCTGTACGGTAACTTATCTCATTTTATTTAATTATATGCGTTGGTAGGTATATCGTATTTTGATAATCAAGACTGATTTCTTCAGTTTAATTAACCGAAATGATGAATAATCTATTTATTCATTACCGAGAATGAATAGCAAACATTAATAATTACGCATCTTTATTAATTCTTTAACTATTCAATGGGTGCGACGGCTGATATACGATTGTCCATACTCCTGATCAAGGATCAATTTATTATAAACGTAAAATCATCAGTGACGAACGTAAGCCAAAATTGCTATAAACAGAGTCCCAATTATGCTGGAAGCTAGGACGTTGGCACCGCTACGAAGAACTACGGCAGCATAGGCACTTAGTTCTACGCTACTCCTGGACACATCGCTCCTGTTAAAGGATAATAAAAAAAAAATAAAAAACTTAGTTAGAACTAACAAAAAATAAAAATAAAAATAAAAATTAGCTATAACGATTCGAATAAAATGATCGGAAATAATTTCATTGCTTACCCAGCTGTTAACGAAGAGTCTGTACTAGCGATTGATACCTTAAGATCACTGGATACACTTTCAAATACGTCAAGACTGACAGTTTGCGTGGTGTCAGCAAAGTTAGCCACTACTAATACCGGATCATATCCGTTCAGTACTCTGGAAAAATTGCAGAGTAAAAGCATTATATAATATGATAGTGTTAATGGTAAACGGAATAATTTTTTTTTTTTTTTTTTTTTTTTTTTTTAATGAACAAGGAAATTTCTTGAATTATATTTTCGCTCGTTCTAACCTGGCGAAAGCTAAGACGTTGTCGTTTAGCAGTTGGATGTCGACAGATCCTTCTTGTACGACTGTTTCTTGCCTGAGGGTTGTAAGCGCTTGGAACACTTTGTAATGAGAAACCTCAGCCGCTGCTTGAGCAGCTAGATTTAGAGTTAGATAGTTATCGTGAACTGGCAGCCACGTGCTGTCATTTGCGGAAAATCCTGTAATGAAGAAAAAGAAAAAGAAAAATAATCGTGGAATTAGTTACTCTGCAGTAAAATCACGAAGCTCGATTCTGTGCGAGTAGATTGTAAGGTTGAATTGTTAAAATTGATGATAATTATCTTACCAGCCGAAGTCGTCGTGTCCCATTGCATCGGGCTCCTCTCTGGATCTCGCGACAACGATTCGTACGTTATCTCATCTCCGCCGCATCCTTGTGGATCCTGCGTAGCCCTCCAAGATAACGATATGTCCTCCATGCCGATTTCCTCGCCGTAATAGGTAACCGAGACACCGGGAAGCAGGAGATTCACTATGTTCAAGGCGTCGATTTGGCTCGTAGTGTATCTGCTAGCGACTCGACTGTTGTCATGATTTCCAATCTGTAATTATTGCAGTGTTTCAATCGATACAAGTCACAGAAAAGTTATTAATTGCAATGAATTCAGATAGCAACGTGGTCATAAATATCGATGATGGAAATTCGATCTTACTTACCACCCAGTCTGACGTGCCACCGTCGGGTACGTTGTCCAACCAATCATCGATAGCTGCTTTAATTTCTGCGGCAGAAGATGATCCGTCAACGTTGCTTATTAACTCAAAATTGAAAGGAAAGTGTGCACCAGCATCGTAGTATTTCATAGTATACGAAGTATTGGCGTAAGCTTCCATCATCATGATCCTCTCTACGTTGTTCGACGACGATGTGAAGTTATCTAACACGGCGCGCCATTGAGTAACCATATCGTAAGTCTCGTCTAAACTTTGCGTGTAATGATGCAATGTGTAACCGAAGTCTGTCGTGACGTTTGTCGTTCCTGACAAAGGTTCGTCCGTAAAATCTGGATCCTCAAAAAGATGGGGTATAGCGTCTATTCGGAAACCGTCGACTCCTCTGTTCAACCAGAATGTCAAAACGTCCTAAAAATTGTAACATTTATTGTTCTGCAACGCGTTTCAGAGCACATTTTTAAGTTGTAAATCCGCATTCACTTACCTTCATCTCCTGAACCACGTGCTCATTTCGGTAATTAAGATCCGGTTGTTCTACAGCAAACTGATGAAGGTAAAAGGCTTGACGTTCCGTTCTCCAAGTCCAAGCCGAACCACCGAATACACTGACCTAAATAACGCGTTTTCATTGTACGAAAATTTCCGGATTTTCTTTCACACCAGAAAATAAATGAACGGCATTTTTGATCCGAAGAAAAACTCACCCAATTATTAGGCGGATTACGAAGACCAGTTGTAGTAGGTGTTCCGTTGTGCCAGACGTAGTAATCCGTGTAGGGATCCTCACCCGCCAAACTTCTAATAAACCAATCGTGCTGGTCAGATGAATGATTCGGTACAAAATCAAGGATCACTTTGAGACCAAGCAATTTTGCAGTTTTAACCAAATTATCGAAGTCATCCAACGTGCCGAAGATTGGATCGACGTCGACGAAGTTTGATATGTCGTATCCAAAATCAGCCATAGGACTCGGGTACATTGGAGATATCCAAAAGGCGTCGATCCCAGCGTCGACCAAATGCTCAAGTTTGCTTTCAATTCCTTCATATCGGATTAAAAATTACCAAATACTCGTTTAATTATTGAAAATATTCATCGAATTTTACACTGAACAAATTACGCGAATTATACGGTCTAATTATTCACCTTTTAGATCGCCTATGCCGTCGCCGTCACTATCCATCCAGCTTCTTGGATAAATTTGATACAAACTCATAGTCTTCCACCATTCCGTTTGTGCATTGATTGAACTGAAGCTAATTAAAGCCAACAGTCCAAAAACCAGAAATTTCCTCATCTGTTTTAAAGAAATAATGAATAATTATCCTAAGTCCGAAAGAGTCCTTCGGTTCAAATAATGTTTTTATACCTTTTGTTAAATTCGCAATACCAATTATAGAGAAGAATTCTACTGGATCCTCAAGTGGATTGTATACCACTTGATCTGCGGTAGTATTATCGCAGCTCCTGTATATATGGATGTGGACGCCCACCACCCGATTTTTTTTTTTTTTTTTTTTTATCAACGTCTCGCAACGCCACATATTTGATCATTATTTGTTTTATCTTTGCTGTAGATTTCGTCAATTGACATACCGAGGTTCTGTATATACCTACATAAATTATTACTCTATTTATTGATGAAAGTTATATTACTTTATACCGATTTAAAGTCGATTTTACATTCGGTTCTGTCATATTATTCGTGCAGTTTTTTTAATTAATCGAAATGAATTGGAAATTATTTAATGTAAAATTAGTAAGTAAGTTATTTTTCTTACTGAACAATTTCTGAATCTATAATATCTACATCGGAAAATATAATAACTCATATTATACGCAGCTCTTATCGACAATCACTTATCTTACTGCACGGATTTATGTGGTACGTACAGGTGTAATATAAAAGGCTATTATCAAACGATCTTTTATTATCATATAATCCAATCGAACTTTGGTTTGATCCACCAAACTGAGAGACTCGATTAGAAATTTTTCAAGTCGATGTATAGGTATACGCACTTGATCGGCGATTTATGATCAATGGTGGTTGGACGGTATATTCCTAATCTATTACGAGAATCTTGAATATTAATCTATTTAACATAATCTATGATAGTTAAGTCTAGGGGGTTGTCTAATTAATTATTCATCAACACCGGGATCGCCATATATTATATGAATATACACGAAACCATTACTAAACATGCATCGAAGTATTTATCGATCAATAATAAATTGTGTATCGTGAATTGAAAAATTTGAGGAATAGTATATCGTGGAATTAGGAAAAGGTTGCGGAAAAGTTTAAAATAGGTGAAATAATGTGTAAAAGAAAATAATAAGCCAATGTGTGATTTATAAAAGTGATTGTCAGAACGAGAAGGTATAAAAATCATAGTTAATCGTTTCTGCAGTAATGCGGAAATTTAAAATTCCGTCTTATGGCGTTCGTTGTTTTATCATATTATTTTTATTTTATTTTATTTTTCATATATATTTTTTGAAACGTTTTCCTCGGGTACGTAATAGCGAGTCTGATAATACGAGAACACACTCAAGAGTCTCTCTCTCACTTTCTCTAAGGAAGGTAGAAGAGTATGTTTGTAGAGGATGCTTTCAGAGGTGGTTCTCTCTTTCGGCATTCGCCACTACCACACCTAGCTTACTCTCGGAAAAGGATTGGCAACGAAATTGGCTCGAGGCGATGTGTTCCATCCATGAAATAAATCTACTGCCGAAGGTCCCGGCGTCTTGGCATCTTGGCGTCCTGGCGTCCTGGCGCTCGTACCTATATATGTATATGTTTTTTTTTTTTTCCTCATACCATAGGAATTTGTAGCCGTATGTATTGAATGGCTCGCGTGTTTTCCATTCTTTCGTCGCCCCTTTTTTCTTCCCCCCCATCTACGAACCGTCACTTTGCTTTTACCCGAATACCTACCCCCCATACGTAGGTAGTACCTACCCTTAGCATGTTCGAGACATTTTCTAATCCCATCTTATTCCGTTCAATTCGAATCCTCGCAGTTGCGAAAACGGAAAGATGGATTAGGAAACGCGACGGGAATTCCACAAATTTCTATACACACCATTGACGTTATTCTTATTAGATCATTTTAACCGGTATGATGATAGATGAGAAACATATATGATTCCTTGTATATATTTATCATCAGCCATAATACTTCCATCGGTAATAAAGATTACGCGATAATCTTACGTTAAGTCAACAACCGTTACGCGATCACACGTAACAACCAATTCAGGGTTCAATTATAAGATCTAAGCTGATAATCAATCAGATCTTTGGACACGCGACTGGTTTATTTGGGCTCAGCTGTTCACAGGCTAAGGTAATAAAAAAGCCTGTAAATATGATTTATACCCCGTGTAATACATTTTTTTTTTATCAGCACTTTTATATTTCTTATCGTTTCGTCAAATTATTATTATTACCGCATAAAATATTATATATGATAATTCTATTCAAATTATTCGGTGAATTAAAGTGTTAGCACTGCGTTCCAATAGTTAAAGCTCATGTTTAAAATTCTTTTTTACCCATCATGGCCAGAAAAGTGATTGTCAAGTACTAATAACCGAGTAATAACCACACCGGTGTTAAAGCAACTCTTTCATTATAATATATATATATACCTACCCATGCTCTACTAGCAAAAAATTAAATATCTCATTAACGCGGAAGGTTTAAACTTGAGACATTATATGGCTTACGCTACATATAGGTATGCAGTGAAAAATGTACTAACTGCTATTTGCAGATGTAATAGGTATGTACATAATATACCGTGGGTCCTTGAGTTGTAACAATTATTTCCACAATAAGTAAAGTAATTATATCTCGATTATTACATGTATAAAATCGTGTTAAATTGCACTTGGGATAATTATTTTTTATTTTTTATTTTTTCTTCATTTTTTTTTTTTTTTCCATTACTGTGTTTCTATTAGTATACTATATGATTCTATCATTTTATTTTTACCTCAAATATGAGAAATTTATTTTATTATCTCATAATAATTTATGTTCATATATATATATATATATATATATATATGTAATAGGTACGTCAGTGGAAAAATTATTCTCAATTATTGTCGTTTTAATCTTGATATTTATTTCTGATAATAATCGATTAGGACTGTTTGATTGGCCATATTGTCACATATTATCGTTGAGTCTGACACTGAGTAATTGTTTACGAAATATATTGAGACATAATCTTGATCGGGTTAAATATACTTATCAAATTGCATCAAGTCCATTTCGTTTTGAGAACGATTTTTATAATGTACATAAAGCTCGAGTTTGAGGAAATAAAATAATAAACTAACCAACTCTAAATGACGTTGTTAGAATAATTACGTAAACTCACTCTAAATAATTATATAAACTAGCTAACGTAAAAATATCGTAATTAAAAATTGTGCATAAAGCTGTATAGCATTAAATCGTAAAAAAATATTTACCTCAGATTCGCGAAACGTTGCATATAATAATAATAATAATAATAATAATAGTAATAATAATATTATATACCGTTTAAAATCCATTGTTCATTATCAATTATTTTTCTATCTTGGGGAGAATTTCACAGAAATTTTATCTACAGATAAGATACTTATATAATAAAAATATATGTACATATATTCAAATAATATAAGTTTCGTCTCGATAATCTTATCCCAGTAAATTTATATCTCGTTTTGATATAATTATAATAAAATAAGAATAATAAAAAAAAGAAAAAAAAAAAAATTAGCAACACGTTGAAAAGACAACAGAGAAATATTATTTCTATATAAATCGTAATTCTGCAGAATACTCGAAATGATACAGAAAACCGCAGGTTATCACTTCCATTATCATATAGAAATTCTATCGGTGTAATGTATTCCTATACAATTTTATTTTTTATTTTTTATTTATTTTTTTTTTTTTCTCTCTCGTCTAACGATCAAAATGCATTATCGATTCAAACTACGTGTTACAACCGCGGTATATCGTGTATACATGCCCTTTAAATAATGCATATATTCGATGTTTAGAACGCTATCGTAAAAGTTTCCCTCGTATATAAATTGCAGCTGATCATTTAATGAGATAAAAAAAAAAAAAAAAAAAAAGAAATTAAAAAAGATATGGAACGATCGTTATCCACATTTCTTTAAATAGAATATACCATTAGGTAGTACGTTTT
Source organism: Tenthredo mesomela (assembly GCA_943736025.1). NCBI lineage: Eukaryota > Metazoa > Arthropoda > Insecta > Hymenoptera > Tenthredinidae > Tenthredo > Tenthredo mesomela. The sequence goes on from OX031018.1 coordinate 27,446,210, forward strand.
TTAATCGACGGTTCAAAAAATGATTATATGAATAAAAATTAGCTCGTTTTTTTTTTTTTTTATTATCTTGCATCTTGCCCATTTTTCTCTTTAGGTATATATAACCATACGTCTGAAAATAATGGATTTTCGTGATAGAAAAAAGAGAACACAAACTATATAAACTGTGTATTCGTCTGGCCAAAATTTTTAGGCATTATTCCCAAACTCTGCTGAAATTTTACAGCAGAAAACTTATGTTCGATATGAAATCAGTCTGGCTTATTGCCAGAACAGTATAAAGAGATAAGTTGCTGTCCAAAGCTGCAGAATCTCTATAGCTCTAAAGAATTATGCATACGTTGTTATTCGTGTGTGTATGAAATTTTTTGCTAAATAATATATATGTAGGTATATATTATGCGTATTGGTAAATCGCCAGGATTTAAACCAATTTCAATAAACGATTGAGAAACGAGTTTGAAGGGAATTTCATTTGTGAATCACAGTATTTTCCATCTATATTTAAGTGGAAACTAAGTATAATTGAACATTTCAACGTGGTTTGACTATATATATGGCTACACGTATAAAGGCGCCTGGGGGATGATTTCCGTTCCTATATCGAACTGGGGATAAAGAGAGGAGATATCAGAGGGACTGGGACAGCGGTGACGCAATTTTCCGGGCAGTTACCCGTTCAATTGCCCCACCGTTGTGTGCGGGTAGGGGTCATTTGATCCAAAGGTCTTGTTGACCGCTAACGGTGCATCAAATCGTCAATCGCCTAGGGGGAATATCGGGGTGAATTGAGAGAGAACGATTTATTCTACGTTTAAGGGTGTCAGACCCAGGAACACAACAGGTTTATATAACGAGATTATTCGTTGACGTAGTAGTAGTAGTCTGGCCGCGGAGGATTTTCCTTTTTCAATTGTAGCGTAGCTTTTCTTTTCTCTTCCTTTTTTTTTTTTTTTTTTTTTTTAGAAAAAAAAAAAACAGCTTTCATCTCGAGTAGATAATAATACACGGATTAAAAAAGAATAAAAAATGAACGAAAAAAAGGAAAGAATGAAAAAAAAAAAAAAAAAAAAAAAAAAAACCCAAAGGAAAAGTAAAATATTTTCATTCAAATAATCATTACATTACATTCGGTGAAGACTCGCGAAAGAACCCTCCGGTCGGTTGCTCCAATTTAAAATTGGAATAAAAAATTCACTGAGTTAATTATAAAATTGCAAATAGCCCGAGGTTGACCAAGTCGAGTTTTTCATTCCCGCAACAGCATCAGCATCAGGATAAGCAGTAGCACGAGGTTCTTTGCTGCGTAGGTGTGTGTGGCTATAGTATGTAACGCGAAACCGCAGAATTTCTTACTTATCTCGCGGGTTAGGTAAAGCTAGAAAATAATTACGGCTTGGATCCTTGCCCGGAGAATAATTCACTCCTACTCCTCCCTCGTACCTTTTTTTATTATACATGCGCGAACAGAAAAGTAGCGTGCTGTGATAAAGTCAGCAGACGCGTAGATTAATTAGAAATTTCAAATCGTTCCTCAACTTCTTTATCTCGTTTTTTTTTCTTACAGCCACGCAGAAAATATACCAATATTCATATATTTCGCCGATATTTTGTCTCCAATATAAATTCGGAATATCAGAATACGCAGAATCCCAGGTTTCCGTCATAACTTCAATCTCCGCACACGTAGGCGGAAATCGTTTTATTACCTGTTCCTACTTTTCTCTTCTCTTCTCTTCTCTCCTCTTCTCTTCTTCATGCAACACCCACTGCAGAGTATAAGAGCTTGCTATAGCTACCCTACATATCTCTCTACCGTCACGTTTTCTCTGTACTTTGCTGTTTTAGTACCATGGAGTGTCGCGGGATTACTATACTGACAATACAAGAAATCGAGGTCGTCACCTGACGTAAAGCATAGTGTAACGCCCATTTTCGTATTGCAAGTCTTTCCTCGTCCCATTTTTTATCTTTTCTTTTTTCTTTTTTTTTTTTTTTTTATCGATTTTTGAGTCCATTTCTCTCTCATATATTAGATTTTGCTTTCGTTGTGAGAAAGGAAGAGAGAAAACAACAACGAGAAAAAGAGAAAGAAAAAAAAACAATTAAAAAAAGTTCCCTGGAATCAGTTCAATTCCGGGAGTTATTCTTGATACTTCTCCAGGCGCCTCAGGTCATAACCAAGCATCTACGCTGAGTTGGTTTTCCGACTGGTCTTGGGTCGTTAGCTAGACACTCGGGTCCTTTGTTATTCCGAAACATTGAGCTTAAATCGATAGACCGAATAGTCGGTGCTGACCTTTGGGAAAGTATTTGGAAATTCAGTATGGCCGAAGGTAGAATTCATCTTATATCATGGAGAATGGAAGTTCTGTGTTATGATAGGTAACATAATGTGGTATTCCACGTGAACCGGATCAGTTTTTGGCCTAAGGTCATCGAATTTGACGCCAATACAGATTCAGATTCCTTGTTACTATATACATGAGATGCCCCCAACAGTTACAGAGCATGAAAATAATTGGTTCAATTTATATCGCTGTCATAATTATACCAAAAATTTAATTACCACATTTTCAACTCCACTTATCTCAGCTATGCATGAACAATATCATAACTTCCCATATGTAGCACTTCAATTATTTTTGGAATTCTTAAACATGTAAAACTTAGAAAATATGCCATTTCTTTGTTCTTCTACCGAAGGGTCACACCAATTGCCCTGAAATTTTCACCGAAATTACATCGAGGTGGCACTAAGAAGTGATCAAAATTTCCAGCCTCCCGTTTTTTACTTTTTTTTTTTTTTTTAATATACGAATATACAATACGCAATTTTTCATTATACTTCAGTTTCTATATCGATCTGTAGTAAACTCTGCCCTGCTGCTGCAGGTAGCTGATTGCGTGACCAGAATACACCGTCAAGTATAGTAGGTATCACTGATTGGTGTCGGTGAATCGTTAGAGTGTTAAATCCCGTCCTTTCGACGAAATTGCGAACCCACAAAGATCGAGGTAGACTATATAAAAGGAAAAGGTATGATGATGAGATGAAAAAGCGCGAGAAAGTCAAATTAAAGAAAAACGAGACGGTTCATTTTCTTCCCTGCGGAGATATCGCTTATACTCGTGGGAGTAAAACATAGCCTTTCGAAAAGGTTACGTCAGAGGGCGTTTTCTTCTCCCTCGAGTATATCGCTGTGATCTGCAGCAAGGCTATAATATAAGTTGCAAAAAAAAAAAAAAAAAAAAGAAAAAAAAAAAACGCTCATAGTTGCAGAATTTTTTTTCTCTTTTCTTTTCTCCGTCCTTTAACGTGATTCTATATCGTGATCGACAAGAGTTATATACTTAGTTATTAAGGTGTGTAAATTGATTCCCAATATTATCGGTTTTATTATATAACTGATTAAAATTCTGTGTGTGTGTGTGTATATATAATATGTATAGGTACCTATGATAAATTTTTTACACATCCACACCCTATGTACGCACATATCTTTGAAAATTCATTAGAATTACGAACGAGCTTAGAAACTATAGCCTTGAGAATAATCATTATAGAAAGTCATTTGAAATGCGGCAAGTGTACCTATACACATATATAAACCGTGTTTCAAAGTTGGCTTGATTGAACCCGACCTCGTCGTCGTAGTCGTGCCTGTGAAACCTCTACCCCGGATCTTAACTCGCGGAATCGGGAATCGCGAGTCAAACGCGTACTGCGGTTAAATTTTCGGAAGATATATAGGGTACGAGGTTTCACTACCGCGAGGTATATTCATATTCCATTATACTTTTATTTTATTTTATTTTATTTTCTTCTTTCTTCTTTCCTCTTGGTGTTATATTTTATTTTCTTATTTTCTAACGAGCAACGTTTTCAAAAGCCTATAGAGTAGGTCCATATACCTTTTTCTTTTTCTTTTTCTTCGTAAATACTACTTTTTTCTTCTTCTTCTTCTTCTTCTTCTCATTCTTCTTATTCTTTAGAAAAGACTGAGCTCTGAACCCTGAAGAGATATTCAGGGTAATAAGGTTTCAAGAAGACCCTGCACAGCTCTCGTTCACTTCTTGTATTTCGAAATATGTATTTCACTGTTTTACAGGATCGGGTGAGAACTGTGTAAATAGTGAGCGGGTAAAAACATCGCACTGAAATATAAATGAAACTATTTATGCTTACTTCTAACAATGAATTATTTCGACTTCGCAGCTTAGTATATAATCGCACATTAATTATATATAATATAATATCGGGGTATCTCATGTGGTAACAAGGAATCTGAATCTGCATTGGTGTCAAATTCGATGACCTCAGACCAAAAACTGATCCGGTTCACGTGGAATACCACATATATTTATATATAGTTTTCAAATCAATCGCATAAAATTAATTTTCTTTAATTTTTTTATTACAAAAATACGAATTATTTTTATAATATAACTACATTAGTTATAATTCAAGAAAATATTTCCATATTCTACCAGGTGGTGCGAGAGAGGAACCCAGGGGAGGTTTACTTTGTTAGCTACCCGTCGTTACCCTGTCCTATGTACCTTCACGCTTTCTTGATCCCTTCTTTCCTTCCTTCCTTCCTTCCTTCCTTCCTTACCTCAATCGACATTGTTCGCCTTACATTCTCTCTGAGAACTTGCCCTGGTGGAATAGAGAGAAAAATAGGGGAATAAGAAATGGTCCAGGTCTTGTTACTCGCTTCCTTAACAGTACCTACTCGTCGATGAAACAACTCCGTGCTAGGCCTTCGTACTGAAATAAATAAATAAATAAATAAATGAAACTAAAAAAAGAAAAAAAAAAAAAAAAAAATAGCTTATAAAAAACTTGATCATTTCATTAAAACTTCATTCCCAGAGTACTACAAGACTACATCGTTTTAGTATACAATCCTTGATTTATTTGACTTGGTTAATCGGTTTAGGTCAGAATCGTCCATTAGACATGGGGATACAGGGAGTGACGAGTTGATGTCGGTATTAATTGGGGAAAGTCAAAGCCAGCAGTAGGTAGGTAGTAGTCGTCGTCTTCGTCTTCGTTCTCGTTCCATTCCATTCCCTGCTGGGGAATAGATGGATCGTTAGCTTAAATCCAGTAGAATCATTCCAGGCAATGGCACGCCAAGAACCGCTAAGACTCCCTCGGTGATTTCGAACCGTCATTAGTTCCTAATTACTCAGAGCACGGTCTCATTCGCGCTTTATTTTCCCAAATGTACAATGTGCGGTTCTATATACGTATATATGTATATCTTGCCGAGAAACGGTGTAAAACATTCTTATATACATGCTGCGGTATATAAAATACCATTAAACCTGAAAATCCTGCACAGTACCACATTATTCGTTCAAACATCAATTTATCGCTTTTTACGAATTTGCATCTGCGCGGTTATAGTAAAACAATTACCGATTCTTCCGTTGATCCCCTCATCATCATTCTCATCAATATCTTTATTTTTCATATGCATACAAACGCGTTTGATAAATCGTTATAAAAAAACCTGTATGGAATACATATATATTCATTACCGATAAATTTTAGGAGGTTTAAAACCTCTGTGGATGATCATTTCTTCCCCCCATCCCCCTTTCTCTCATGTAGCTTAAGTCGAAATAAGCTAACCGCGTGAAACAAAGGTGTGTTATATACCGCGAGGGCTTTCGAGGCTGTGGGTCAATTTGATAAGGAAAGATAAGCTCGTAGCTCCGACGGTGGTTTAGATCAAAGATAAGGTTGGGTTGGATATATCTCCTGATATCATCATCTCTCTATCTCTCTCTCTCTGTGAGAGTATATGTAATATAATGGGAATATAGGTGTATATATATATATTATATACGCGGTAAAGATCAAAGTCTGGAATTGGTATGTATAGTTCCTTGAAAAGATTTTATAATCTTCGAAGTCTTATTGATTTTTTTTTTTTTCTTTTAATACACATTTTTCACCAACTATATAAATTTATTATTCACGCATATGTAGGTATTGAAAAATGTTCGCGAAGAGATTGGAGAACGAATGCATATATATAGTAACCGCGGGTTAACCCTGCATCATTTGGGAATAAATAGCAGGCAGAATCCCTGCCGAAACGAATTATTCATATTATATTCATATTATTCATTTTATTCATATCGCATCCGCGAGTACCTATAACTGTACTCGTATATACGCGCGTCTATAGTACTATATATATAACACTAACCGATATTCACGAACCTCTATTCTATATGTGCGTGAAAAGATTCTTCGATGTACAAAGAGGCTTAAAAATAACAGAAAAAAAAAAAAAAAAAAATCAACTACCTATATACTATACCACATATATATGTATGCGTATGTAAGAGCTTTCAGAAATACTATATACGTTTAACAGGAAAAATAATAACTGTTACACTATAGCTACTATATATATATATTTATCGTCAAAGGATGGAACCAGACTCCGAAGTGCTTTTCATGCCTGATTACGTATCTTTCTGGTCTTTACTCAATATATTATCTAATCAGTTTTCTTTTTCTATCTAATTTTTTTTTTTTTTTTTTTTTTTTTTTTTCGTTTTTTGCCCTGATGTTATAGATTGCATTTGTTCTCTATACAGCGTACGTAATTAATTCTTCCATATTTTCTGTAATATGATAACTGTGTTCAATATTTTGTCAATATTTCAAGGAAATATAATATAACGTATATGAATTTAATTCGTTTTTTTTTTCTTTTTTTTTTTTTCTTCTTTTCTTTTCTCAATTCTGAATTTTTGAATTACAGTCGCATCGCCGCCAGACCGAAGAGTGACTAAAGACGACATTGGGCTGGCTGAGGCATCTTCAATTTCTTCAACATTTGGTAAATCGAATACAAACACCTCAGGCGATATCGGAAACGCTGGTGGTTCCTGTGTCACAGGCATATCCTCTTGTTCGTCATCTGGTTTCCAGACTTCTAAAGGGCAGCAGAATGGTGAGGCGTATAGTAAGTCTCTTCGTGTTGCATGATTGTTTTTTTTTTTTTTTCTCTTTTTTTTTTCTTTTTTTTTTTTTTTTTAATTAATGAAAAATCTAAATCCCTAAATCATTATCTACTAATATATAGTCGAATTATATAGTAGAGTATAGAAATTTGAACCCTACAGAGCGTATATAATATATAAGGGTAGGTATACGTATAAGACGAGGTACTAAAATTAAACCGGAAAGAGATAAGGAAACGGTGAAAAGTTTCGCGTATATATATATCTACTATACGTATAGTAGTACAAAAGATAACTAAAAACTTGACAAACGAGAGAATATAGTATATAGGTATATATACCTAGAATAGAAACGCGCGGAGTTGTTATGTCGTGGAAAGATTTGGATCTGGCATATAACGTGAAACCGTCTTGAGAACAATCTTCTCTTTCAACATATAATTAACTCCTCGTTTTCGCTTATATATATACTTCTCATTTCGTATAAGGTAAATTGAAACGTTAATTAATTAATTAATTAATTAATTAATTAATTAATTAATTAAGAGAATAAACAAAATTATTAAGAAATAAAAAAGATACATAAATAATAAATTTAGTATTTCCATTCCATCATTATTAAGACGCTATGACTCAATGTTTATAGGCGAATATCTCTTAATCGGTGAGAGTTAGGAAAATTTTATCTCAGTACTTTTTTATAGAGCGTGAAATTTCCTGTAAGAATCTGTCTTCAGATAGTTTCTAAATCAAGCCGCTTACGAGAAAAAAAAAAATTCAAAAATTTTCCGATTTTTTTTTTGTTGTTTTTTTCACATGTTATTCAAATCAAAAATGGAAAAACTGAGTTAGGCAGTTCTAAATATCAATATTAAGAGCTCATATTTGACTGAGATATTCTGTTTAAAATGCTCTACCGGAATCTTCATGTGCGTTTGAATTTTTTTTCTTTGGCACACCCTAATTTATTTATATAATATATATGAAACCGCGTCGCATAATTATTGATTCTTAATTTATTTCTATTTCAATGATGAAAAAAAAAAAAAAAAAAAACAGAATTTCTATCACATTATCCTTATTATAACTTCGACGTAGTTTCGTTGGGATCGATTGACCTCTCCCCATCCCTAAATATGGCATCTCTTGTTTCTCTTCTCAGTCTCGTATTACGAAGCAGTTTATCTTTAATAACCAGGGTGCGGGTTTGGGGGACGTTCGTGGTATCTGTTTCAGAACAAGGAGCGCTTACTATTGTACGTCGTAGTTCAGGCAAGGGTAAAACAGTACGTCAAGGAAACAGCAGTAGTCTCGATACTGCAGGGTCTTATTGCACTTTACCAGAACCTGCAGGGGGAAAGAAGAACCAATTTCAATCAGTCGATTTAGAACTAACAGCCACAGACTCTTTGCCTGCCGTTGACACACCCGATGCTTGTGACAAAGCTGCTTTAAGGTTCGCATATAAATAAATAAATAAATATCATTTTCATAAAATATACAGATGTGAAACAAAAATTTGATAATTGTTTTTTTTTTTTTTTTATTATACAGACTAAGATGTCTTCTGAAGCAGTTACAACACGGTGAAATTTCAGCTGAATTACTTCAGAAAAATCTCAACTATGCAGCTAGAGTATTGGAAGCTGTATTCATCGATGAGACAAGGTAAGTTTGATTGAAAACAAACAAAACATTTTTCACAAATCTTGACGATATATATATACGATATTATATCATATATAAATTGTGTGCATATAGGTTTTTTTTTTTTGTTGTTAATTTTTTCGTTTTTTATATATATATATATATATATTAGGGTGGTCGTTAATATAGCTATTTCTGAATTAGATTCATTCATACCCTTCATTCGAAAGTAAAAAAAAAAAAAAAAATTTTGACCCCAAATTGAACCCTTTATCTCAATTAGAAAGGGTGCCTGTAAAGGCTTACTTTTTTGTATTTTTGTATTTTTTTTGTATTTTTGTATTTTTTTTTTGTATTTTTTTTTTTTTTGTATTTTTCTTTGTTGTTTTTATGAACTATCTGTATGATCGATGGATTTTTAAGACGTTTAAGAGGTGCCGAAATATTTATTTTATAAAAAAGTAGCCGAAAGTAATGTAAAATCAATACAAAAAAGTAAGCCTTTACAGGCACCCTTTCTAATTGAGATAAAGGGTTCAATTTGGGGTCAAAATTTTTTTTTTTTTTTTTCACTTTCGAATGAAGGGTATGAATGAATCTAATTCCGAAATAGCTATATTAACGACCACCCTAATATATATATATATATATTTTTTTTTCATCAATATTTAATTACAGTCTGTGTATATAGGAAAAAATTTCGTTAATTATTATTTGTATATAGTAATAATACGCGGGTATTAATTATTATACATATATGTGTCGGAAGATTTAACTTCAGTCACTGTGCTTCATCCCTATACTATACGATTATAATGACAGGGATTCATGTCAAGGTAATATATATATATATATATATTATAGTATGTCGTATTTGTTAACAATTCATAACGGAACGGAGCTTAACGGAAGAGAGGTTTGAGGCTCAGTGATGCGATGAAATAATTAAACGGAAGTAGATTATATATTAATATATATATACAATACGTATAATATATACCTTCGACGATAATAATTAAGAGCTTTTGACGTAAGTATATTATTATCGGGAAAAGAATTAGGTAAGGAAATAAGAAAAAAAAAGGAAAAGGAAAAGTTGCGGTAAAAGACGGAAAACGGCTTTCCTTATTTAATATACATACATAATAATGAAAAATGAAAAAAAAAATAAAGAGAAAAAAGAAATTTTTTTTTTTTTTTTTTTTTTTTTTTTCTTATTCAAATGTAAAGCGTGGGGGTCTCGTTAAAATTGAATGAATTTTCATGAACTTAACTTAAACTTCACTTCACTTCACTTCACTTCACTTCGGTTTGGTTCTGTTCAGTTCAGTTCATTTCAGTTCTGTTTTGTTCGGTTTCTGTTCTTTCTTACTCACGACCCTTTGCGAGTTGAGGCCCAAACTCATAACTTTAAAGCCTCAAGTTCTGAGCTCTGAACTTTGCTAAAAGCTCTACTCAAAGCGTTTATGATGTATCCTTGGATTTGAATCTGTTATAAATTAGGGGAAAGCAATCATCATTTACATATTCGTTATACAGATCGTATATGAATTTCTCACGTTCTATCTCTTTCCCATATACATGAATATACGAGCTTTTGATGCTCTTTATAATAATAATAGATCGTAAACGATGATAAAAATATTTTAAATCAAATAATTACCTCATTTTTATATCACCGTTTGAAAATCCCAATAGATATACTATAACACACATGACCTCGTTTGAGTATATAAAAATAGTTGAAAAAAAAAAAAAAAAAAAAATCGTTAACTGTTGCAAAATTTAAGGGTTTTACTTTAAATTCATCCTATTTCTTATACAGGGTTGAAAAAGTAAGGGACGCGCCTCTTTAGCTCAGTGGCAGAGCACTGGTCTCGTAAACCAGGGGTCGTGAGTTCAATCCTCACAGGAGGCAGGAACAGTATTTTTGATGTTATAGATATTACTTCTCTATCATCATCTCTTATATCGCACACTTTCATATATATATATATATATATATATATGACATTATAAAGCATCACTTCGACGCTATAAAATCCCTCTTTATTATTTTTCTTCTCTCGCTTTGTTATAATTAAAATTAATCTTAATCATATAATTAATGTTGTAACGTGTCAACTTATTGTCAATCAAAAAAATATGATAGAATTAATTAATTTATTTATTTATTCATTTATTCATTCATTCGTGTAGATAATAGCTTATATCCATTATTTTATGTGTAACTGCGGGCTTCAGCGGCTAATCGATGTGTGTGATAATACGATTTTCTTTTTATAAAGAAGAAGAAGAAGAAGAAGAAGAAGAAGAAGAACGAAAATTAAAGAAATTATTTTCAGCATTCTTCGCGAACGAAATATTGCAGCCGGAATCAGGAATCGGAATGAATAATTCTAAAAACCAAAAAAAAAAAAAAAAGAAAAAATTGCAATGTTCATAATATTATATATGTAATAACCAAAATTTGAAATATGTGCTTCTCTATTCTATGACTAACAACCACTACCACAGGGCGGCGACCGAGTCATCCAGGTCACCGCGTAGGGAAGGTCAGCAGGGAAATTCTGGTGCAGGAACTGACGCGGAGGGATCGAGTGGTCAAGTGGTCACGCAGAAACGGAAACTTCGCACCCCCATATGGGCAAGGTTGCGAAACATTAACATTTGAAACAGAAAAAAGCAAAAAAAGCAAAAAAAAAAAAAAGCAATTCGAGGACCCCGTAACACTTATCCCTCGTTATTATATTTAATAACCCGCAGTATACGCAGTTAATTATCCCACTACATTATACGTTGTAAATATTTTATTGATAATCTATATTTTTTTTTTTATGTTATATACTCATATTATATATACACATATAGATTAGGGCTAATCATTTTGGGGTGATATTTTTTGATTTGCCCTCGCACCCCTCAAAATGTGAGTGTATGAGGTCAGTAGTAGTACCTATCAATATGACCACGGTGCGATTTTTTTTTTTTTTGGCGTGGCCCATTGCAAAAGTATTTTTCCCATTCAAATAACACGGGAAATGTTTTATTTTTTATTTGAAATTTTATTCCAATCTAACGAATCATCGCGTTGTAAAAATCAATACATATTCTTTTAGGAAATTAAACGATCTCCAAAAAAGGTCTAATATGATTTTTCGCTAAGTCCACTCGTTTGAAAGTTATTGAAGGTTAAAGTTCGACCTCAAACGGTATTTGACGACTTTTTTTTCGACCTAACGAAAAATCGTATCAGATCTTTTTTTGGAGATCGTTCAATTTCGTACAAGAATATGTATTGATTTTTACAACACGATGATTCGTTAGAACGAAATAAAATTATAAATAAAAAAAAAAAAAAAAAAACATTTCCCGTGTTATATTTAAATGGGAAAAATACTTTTGCAATGGGCCACGCCAAAAAAAATCGCACCGTGGTCATATTGATAGGTACTGATACTGACCTCATACACTCACATTTTGAGGGGTGCGAGGGCAAATCAAAAAATATCACCCCAAAATGATTAGCCCTAATATAGATAGATAGATAAACAACACAGCTAAGTAGGTATATACATATATATTATATATATATACATCACTATACTACATTTCATAATACCATTTCGTAGAATATTGATTTTTATTTTCATTCATCAATAATTATTCGCAGGTCTCTTTTTTTTTTTCCTATTCTTATCGCGTTTATTGGGAAATCAATAATAATAATAATAATAATAATGATAATAATTAAATCGCGTTCATTAATCGCATGCTATATAGTAAAATACGGGTATAATATATAGAAAAATGATATCATTTATTTATTTCATATAGTCAATAATTTTTTTATTTTTTTTTCTAGGGAGATTGATATTATTAGATTATCGACGTTTAATGTTTTATTAATTAATATGAATCGTAATTGATTCTAAATATCCCATGTAACTTTTATATCGCATGTAGTATATATATATTTACACGTATGTTTATTATAGTTTTGAAAATTCCTATTAATTAATATGTATATCTGTTTTGTTTTTTTCGTTTTTGATTTGATTTGATTTCATTTCATTTTTTAACTCATCGTTTTTTTTTCTTCTTTTTTTTTTCGTCATTCCTATTATTATTATTATTATTATTATATGTGATAGAATTTTCATCTTAGGTTCTTGACTGACGTACTACCTATATACGTGTGTCTCTTCTTGTATAGAGCTCCTCTGTCTTGGATACCCTTGGATGTCTGCCTGTTCGTCATATTATATTTATTATGCATCGTTTTCCCTATAATTATTATTAATAATACGTATGTGTAATATTATGTATGTGATGTTATTTGTTATATTTATCCATCGTCGTACTATTATATTAGTAAACCTTCTCCCAATCTATATAGATGATTGATACTGTACGATTGTATAAGTAAACCGCGATTAATCGCCTCGGACGGTTTATTTTTTTTTTTTTTTTATTTTTTAATTTTTTTTATCTCACGAAACATTAAAACTCTGGAAAAATGAAATCTGTTCGATTTTGACAAAGAACCGAAAAAAAAAAAGACTCAATCAAATATGTAAAATTTCTTCCCCTCGATTTAACGTCCGAAGTGATTTGTCAGCTGGTTTCAAATTTTAAGTGAAAAAAAAAAAAAAACTTTTCTTTCCTACTATGTTTCCTTCTTTTTTTTTTTTTTTTTTTTTTTTTTTTTACTTCTTTCTTTCTGTCTTTTTAAATCGACTCGTAATTTATTATCGTCCGATGTGCTTTAAAGGACGTTTTAATGTTTTCTATATTTGTGCGATAACGGTTGGTGTTTTAAATTGAAGGGATGCTGAACGCCTTGAGAAGACAGCGTCGCGACGCCAACCTGGCGGCGCGAGCGCCCAGCCTTGTAGGTTTGTTCCCATTTTCCAGTTTCTCCAATTACCAAAGCCACTGCAATATAAGCCAAAGCTTGCTCGTTCTTCGGTGTTTCGAGTATATAATATTATCATATATATATATATATATATATATATTCATTTTATATATAATATATATTTTATATTGTATTATTTCTGCACGTTTTCATATATATATTATATATACTATTATGTATATAACTGTATTTTTCAATTTTATAATATATAGTATATATACCATATATATATAGTAGCCCGTAGTATATCTCTGTATCGATTATTTGATCAAATTTCATTGATATATAATATATTATATATATGTGTGTATAGTATTTCAGCACGAATATAATTAACACTAATTATAATCAAATATAAACGTATTTAAGCTAGACTGCATCACGCACGTTGTATATATATATAAAATTTGAAGATGAAACCGTATGGATGACGAAAAGACAATATGAAAAATGGATAAAAATAAATATTCTTCGTTATAAAAAGCTACGTGAAAATTGAAAAAGCAATTTTCGTTATTCCATATATATGTATACCTATAGGTACTACAGTTCGAACGAATGTATCGGAAATTCACTGTTATAATTTTACTCGCGAGAACAACGAGACTTTTCTGTCCGCACGGTTTTATCAGCCCTCGAGCATGTGCGCGCTGATTCGAATATATATATAGCTATGAGGAAAACCTGTGTAGTGAAAAAAAAAAAAAAAAAAAAAAAAAAAAAAAAAAAAAAAATAGAGGTAAAAAAGAGATAAAGGAAATAGAAAATTATTTGTATGGCTTAGAAATGATAACTTATTAGCTCATTAATATTATATATCTTTATCCCAATATACGAATCCAACGATATTTATGTTTCCGGATATAATATATTTTATCCGAAAATAAGATATATTTGCGGATATATTTCAAACGGATATAATAGTTCGGTATATCTATGTATATATACCTATACCTATATATACTGCGCATTGCGGTGGAGTTAAAAATTTATTGTTTTAACCCCGGCTGCACAGATATATATATAAGTATATAATACGCGCGAGTCGTTTGCCTGAAAATTAAATGAACATTAAATAAACTCTGGATATGTATATGGGGTGAATATTTCGGTTTCGTGGTACCTATACAATAGGGATACATATACAGATAGTATATATATGTCTTTTTTTTTTAGGTTTTTTTTTTCACAGCGAGTGAAGATATGATTTTTTTTTTTTTTTTTTTTTTTTTTTACAAATTTCAGTTATTCCGGATTTCCAATTTCGTTCTTTATTTACTGAAAAACAGACAATATTGACGAAAAATCTAATCACGCGATTTCGATGATTGTAACACACCGCTGCAGCGTGTCGCCTATTTTATATAGTTCCTTTCATATACCTATACGTCGTATACATACATAATTATTATACATTGCTATATAAAAATTAAGAAATTCCTGACGGTTGAAATATTTTTCTAACACGAATTTATAATCCACGTTTCTAATAATATAAATTCCCTTATTATAATAATAATAATAATAATAATAATAATAATATTAACACTTTATTTTCATCTCTTATTTCTAACGTGATAACACTATAGTAATCATTTTTCACAGATATCTGAAAAATATATCCTCAAATTTCTAACGTCTATATTATATACCTATATAGTATATACTAGTATAATATCACATTTCGTTTAGGTATCCATAAAACTTTATCTTTATTTTTTACACAGGAAAATATTTGTACAATATAAAATTCGTGTCATTTAGTCTCTATCCCTCGTCGAAATAGTATAATAACGAATTTAATATTGTTCGTACCAAAGGCTGCTTTATCACAGTAGAAAGTAGAATTAATAAAAAAAAAAAAAAAAATGAAGAAATAAAATGCATTGAAAGTATTTTTTTTTCTTTCTTTTCGTAGATTATCAAAAAATTATCAAATAATCGCATAGTGTTTGTTTATTTTTTATTTATTTATTTATTTATTTATTTTTTTTACTATATTAAATCATTGCGAGTTTTACACGTTTTACGCTTGTGCCTTTATAGAGAGAAATGTTTTATAAATATATATATTATATATTTAATAATTGCTAATTATTTTTTTATATATCTATATATATTATATAGAAGAAGGTAGAAAAAAAAAAAAGTAAAAATAATAAATAAAGCTATTTAATAATATATCGTACTATTCTTTTAATTTGATAAATTTATCAATTATATATATATATACGATAAATAAATAAATAAATAAATAAATAAATCGTGTATAATATTTTATTCCCAGACGATTAGCTGACGAAGATGACGAGTTGTCAGAGGTTCAGCCGGACGCGGTGCCTCCCGAAGTTCGTGAATGGTTGGCATCTACCTTCACCAGGCAGCTGGCAACCACTCGACGTAAAGCTGATGAAAAGCCAAAATTTCGTTCCGTGGCACACGCTATCCGCGCTGGTATCTTTGTCGACCGAATATACAGGAGAGTTACAAATACAACTCTTATGCAATTTCCGGAAGAAGTCGTCAGAGTGCTAAAGGTCGTAAAAAAAAAAAAAAAATCAAAAATCAAAAACCAAAAAAATCAAAATTACAAAATTATCATATTTTTTATTTTATTTTTTTCAATTTTTCTAACTTTGCTTCTTTATAACAAAATTTTCAAAGACTCTCGACGACTGGTCCTTCGACGTATTCTCACTAAGCGAAGCTGCTTCTGGAGCACCGATTCGGTACCTTGGTTACGACCTATTGAACCGTTACGGAATGATACACAAATTTAAAGTACCACCCGCTGTGCTAGAGAGCTTTTTGGTAAGGGTTGAGGAGGGATATTGCAGACACAGAAACCCGTATCACAATAATTTACACGCTGCCGATGTCGCACAAACAATGCATTACGTTTTGTGCCAGACCGGACTCATGGTGAGTTGAGTTTTTTTTTTTTTCTTTTTCTTTTTCTTTTAACTCGTTTCGTTTCAATTTCATTTTAATTTTAATTTTTTTTTGTCTTTTGCTTTACTCATACGTTTTTAAAAAAAAATTTCAAAAAATTACAAAAGCTTCGGGTAAACGAAACGGGGGTCTATGCATTTTAATCATTCGTATGTATATATTATATATATATATATATATATATATATATACTCGTTACAGAACTGGCTTACGGATTTGGAGATATTTGCCACCCTTGTAGCAGCTATTATTCATGACTTTGAACACACCGGAACAACGAACAACTTTCACGTTATGTCCGGTAGTGACACAGCACTTTTATACAATGATAGAGCTGTTCTAGAAAATCACCACATTTCGGCAAGTTTCCGGTAAGTTTTCAACACATGTATTATATACATCGCATGACTATGCCATAATGTCATAAGCGCCAAAAAATTTTTTTTTTGCAGATATGCCCAAAGGATGTTATATTGAATGAAAAAGATTTTGCCACCAAAAAAATGAATTTTTTTTTTTTTTTTTTTCGTCGCTTACGACCTTATGCCATTAGTCACGCGACATTTATGTGTGTATAATATAATAACATTATAGGGTGGTCGTTAAAAATTACATTTTTTTCAGGCGTTCCCCTATAAACAATGTTTTTGTTTTTTTTTCGTCTAAAAACGTGTAAAAAAAAAAAAAAAAAAAAAAAAAAATTAAAAAATTAACTCTTCACAATAATTTATTAATTATATTTTACAGTATACTTCGCGAGGAGGATTGTAACATTCTTCAGAATTTATCTCGCGAAGAATTCCGCGAGTTTAGATCACTCGTTATCGACATGGTATTAGCAACAGACATGAGCTTTCACTTTCAGCAATTAAAAAATATGAAGAATCTTCTAACACTTACAGAACCGAGTGTTGATAAGAGCAAAGCTGTCAGTCTAGTTCTTCACTGTTGCGATATATCTCATCCAGCAAAACGATGGGATTTACATCACAAGTATATACCATTATTATTTAATAAAACTAAAAAAAAAAATAAGAAGATGAAAAGATTTCACACTTTTCGAGTTTGATATTCTTCCATCTCTCGATCTTTTTTTTTTTTTTTTTTTTTTTCGATTTATTTATTCATATTATTTCCTGCTTCTTCTATATAGATGGACAATGCAACTTCTTGAAGAATTCTTCAGACAAGGAGATACAGAACGAGCTTTGGGATTACCATTCTCGCCTCTATGCGATAGGAACAACACTTTAGTAGCCGAATCACAGATTGGTTTTATAGAGTTTATTGTCGAGCCAAGTATGCAGGTCTGCAGTGATATGTTGGAATCTGTTTTAGCCCCATTGAATCAAAAAACTGACGTACCCCTGCAGGAGCCAGAACCTGGTAATTAAATATGTAACAGTTTTTAAATCAAATTAATAAAGAAAGCTGAAGGGTGTTCCTTTCTTCTTTCTAAATTGTTAATATTAATGTTATTTCCTTTCTTATTCTAATCTAGGGGCAGTCGTGGATAATAGATTTAGAATAAAAAAACCATGGGCCCATTGTCTTGCGGAGAATAAAAAGATATGGAAAGAACAGGCAGCCAAAGGTGAGAGGATAATAAATTTTCATCATTATAATTATCATTTTTTTAATACTTAACATATATTTTTATCAGATGCAGAAATCAGGCTCCAAAAAGAACAAGAACAGAAAGAAGCTGAGGAACTTAATGATAAGGAAAAAGAAAAAAATGATACACTGACCACAGCAGAGGAGTAGTACTAGTATAGTGAATATATAAATATAAATGAATAAATAAATAAGTAAATTAATTAATAAATAAATGAATGAATGAATGAATGAATGAATGAATGAATGAATGAATGAATGAATAAGGTGATTGATGGATGCTTTTCGTCTATAAGTAAGCTTGCAATTAGGTATAAGATGGGCTTACTATTTAAATAGAAAGTATTATATATATATATTACTGTGACAGACTGAGATCGCATACTCGATTAATTCCAAGAAAATACTTATTATTATTATTATCACTGCACCTGCACAATAATTCTTTAATATTTATTTATTTTACGAAATATATGTTCAGAGTGAATTTATTGATCTTATATTGCGATATTGCGATTCTGATTATCGGATTTTAGTTTATACCTAATTAATTAGGTATTATTCGCTAATCATGCATTCCCTGAATAATGTTATAATACCAGTTTCATCATTCGTCAGTCATTTATATAGAATCGCATTATAGCTATATTATATTATTATTATACTATACTATATAATATATAATCGAACTATTCGATATAGGTAATTTAATTACATACTTATAGGGGTAAATATGACCAGGCAATTTTTTGCGAGCTAAAAAAATCAGTATAAATATATTATATTTATTAATTAAGCTATATAGTAGGTATAACTATCATATTAAATAATACATAGACAAAATTCGAACAATTAATATTTAATATACAAAAAAAAAGAAAAAGAAAATAATAATGAAAATAAAGAATATAATTCTGATATATAGAGTAGATAAGTTAAAAGGAAAGAATAATTATTTATTTATTTTTGTTCCTTTTCTTTTTTTTTTTTTTCTTCTTTGCATAAAACCAGCTGGCCTGGCGCTGATGAAATAGTATAATATAATTGCGTTAAATTCTATAGTTTCAGATATATATTTAATTCATATTAAATACTATACATACATATATAAACTGACAAAAAAAAAAAAAAAAAAAAAGAGTAACGCGTTAATCTGTATATAATTACACATATGACGTCGAAATCTTGCGACAAAAAGCTTTAAAAACTGTAATATGGTACCTATATAATCTTATATATATATATCTGTAGTATTTATTCTATATACTATTATATATACAATATATATATATATATATTATGTAAATACAAAAAAAAAAAAACAAAAAAAAAAAACAAAAAAAAAAACTGAAAGATATAATATATTAATTATTATAATTAAATAATAATCACTATAACATACATACATACATAAATACAATAGGAAAATATGTTAGTTAATTTAATTATGGAATTTGCGGGTCAAAACTATATTATCAAATTATTAATAATATTAATTTAAATTTAGAATAATATAATTATATGATAAATAGTATTATCGGATTAAATATATATATACTATATGCGACAAAAGTATATAAACACAAAAATCATTACAAGACAGAGAAAAATAATAATAATAAAATGAATTATCATTTAATTATAATAAAATTATTATTATTATTATTATTATTATTATTATTATTATTATTATTATTATTATTATTATTATATTTATTTATTTATTCGAACGTACCAAAATGATATGATAATATAATTTCATAATACGTATTGTATCTGATATTATGAAAAAAAGAAAATGCATCCAACATATTATTAATTAGGTATTATATACCTATATTATAGTATGTCTAAAATCAAAGCTAAGAGAATGATGATGATTTTTTTTTTTTTTTTTTTTTTTTTCACAATGATTTTTCTGTTTTTATAAAATATGATTTTTGGAATATATCGTATATAAAAATCTAAGTATAACACACAGCAGTATATTATAATATATCTATAGATCCTTTGTAAATCAAGCGAGTATTCAAGCCGAAATTTATTCCTCACGATTCGGCGCGGCGCATAGCAGATGACACGTTTTGCATATTAATTCCAATCAGTTCGGATCAATTTTATCAGTCATGATCAAAATTCTCACAGTCTGTGAATATATTCGAATCTCATTTTATATACCCTACTGCGGTATAAAATAAAGTATACAATGAACTAACTATTCATTGTATGTATTAGATTTATAATACAGCGTATATTTAAATAAATTTTTGAAATTCATGTAATTCTTATCAATTATTAACGAAAAAAAAAAAAAAAAAAAAACAAAAAAAAACGCGTTACTTGATACGATATACTTTGAAATGAAAAAAAAATGAAAATAAATGATAAACTGCTGTGTGTGCGTAAAAAAGAAAAGAAAAGAAAAAAAAAAAAAAACAAATTTGCTGATTTCTGAAAAATAAAATACACTCATATCTCGCCCAGCTATCGTATGTGTTTGTATCGCTCCGGTGCTCGATGTGTGTCGCGTTCGAATATTCGAATATTCGATGATTTGAGAACGGGAGCTTTTTTTCATAAAAGCTCCTGATCAATGACCGGGATTATAGCTTTATTACTTAGGCATATACGCCAAGGTCTGCGCACCAGTAATACTGTAGGATGAAATTGGTCAATGCTAATATCTTGTCTATAGAGACCATAATTATTTAATATCTCATTGATCAATGAATAGTAATTATTTATTTGTTTAATTAATTAATTAATTAATTAATTAATTAATTACAACAAATTCATTTTCACTAGTTGAATATAGTTATCTATATTTATTTTTTAGTTTATTCAATTTTTTATATTTAATTTATCGATAAAAAAAAAAAAAAAAAAAAAAAAGCCAGCAAGCAACGACCTTTTACTTATCTACAGCTGGTGTAAAGACTGGGTCGCGCTATTAGTAGTACTTAAATAATTTAGCTGCAGATAATTAATCAATGTAAATATTCAGATTGTCATAATAATATTTGTTATGTTCGAAAATTAAATTCAGCTTTAGAATTGAGAGAGAATATATAATAAGGGTATACGATGATGATAATGATAATATATCGCGTGACCATAATAATTAATGAATCAAAAAACAAAAAAAAAAACACAAAAAAAAAAAAAAAATCCAAAAAAAGGAAAAAAGCAAAAAAAAAAAAAAATCATACTAAAGTATTTCTGTATTTAAAAAATAACGGTATTATGTAAATATTCATGTAATCTATAAGATAGAGTAAAATATTTATTTATTTATTTATTATACCATACAAATACGTGGTTTAACACCGCGGATATCTATTCTCGATTTATTTGAAAATACATGTGTAATCTTTAATTACGGATTTATTGTATTTTTATAAAAAAAAAAAAAAAAAAAAAAATCGAGAATAGAATTCATAAGTTTTAATACTCGACCAATAATAATAATTATCATTATTACAAATAGGGTAATATTATGAAGGTCGGTTAACGATGATTAATTTTTCATTTTTCGATCAATAAAATATAAATTGTTCGTATTAAATATTCTGGTATTGCCATAAACTGATTAATTATATTTATTATAAATAAGATGATTTTTGCATAATGCACATTATCGCGACACGTGATGAGGTAAAAAATAATAAGTGATAAGTATAGTAAACACAGTATTGTAAAATGTATGAATATTGTATGAGATTTATATTATACCTATTATTTATTTATTTATTTTTATTTTTTTATTTTTTATTTTTTTCTAAGCACCGTGCAAAAAAGAATTATAAATAATTATAGTAGAATAACGATAGTATCCCTAGTATCTGTTTATTATTAATGTCTTAGTTATTGTTAGAATGAATATTTATTCATTATAATACATATACTTATTATATATCACACAGAATAATAATATTATATTATATTATATTATAGTAGGTGTATTGTAGTACGTAAATATCTTATAGTACACATAAAGAGCGCATAATGATTATGTAGTTGAATCATTATTAGTTTCTGAAAAAACTAATAGAAAAAGAAAAAAAAAAAAAAAAAAAAAAAAGAGTGCAGGAGGTCGAAAAGCAGATTATAGATATAGCAGGGCTGCCAGTGAGCAACTAATGACACTGTTTTCCTACTATTTTTGGCATCAGCTACTATTTGCTCCTATTTTCAATAAATTGCCGCTAATTGCTCCTATTTTGATGCTTCATGCAGAAATACATTTTTTTTACCGTCAATGTGTGTAAAAAAAAAAAAATGTTCTCACTATTTTGAGTTATTTTCTACTTCATGCGCCCCAAAAAGTGAAACAAAATTTTTTTTCCGGACGACCCCATTGATTTAAATTACCGACCACACAGAAATAGTATATTATGTGGCATGCCCGTAAACCAAGTGTTTTTCGGCGAGAATAATGATTTCAGGACGAGCTAAAGGCGAGCCGAAGGCGAGCCGTAAGCGAGTTCTGAAATCATTATTCGAGTCAAAAACGGTTTACGGGTGCGCCCCATACTGTATTTTTTTCGAAATAGGCATGAAAAGTCACTTTGACGCCTGTTAAGATTCACTAGACGAAGAGTGGGGTTATGGTGCGATCTGTCGCGCACTTCGAACCGCGCATCGAAACTGCCGTATAAAGACTTTATACGGCAGCTTTGGAATGCGCACTTCGAACTGCGCATCCAGACTGCTGTATAAAGACTTTATAGGGTAGTTCTGAAACCAACCGTATAAAGTGACACTTTGTGGATCGAAAACAGGCGTCAAAAAGTGACTTTTCAATGCCTATGCCGAAAAAAAGAAATTCCTCATTCCAATTAGAAAAAGATTTCTTGTTCCAACTTCCGAAAAACTGTAGTATTTTTTTAATGTTTTTTGATTGAATCAAGAAAATATGTTCTTAATTCGAATATGTAACTAATTCGAACTAAGAACATATTTTCATGATTATTCTTTTTCAATTATTTTCTTCTTTCATAGGAAAACCAATATTTCAATGAATAGTACTTTTGTAGCCCAGTTGAGATACCTGTCCATGCATACGATTTTGCCATAACAGTTTGCGGTAGCATTTTTCTTATAGTTTTCGACGTTCGGAATTCAATGGTGCAAGAATTTTTGCGCTAAGTCTTGCGGAAAGGGTTCAAAATTTTGTTTGAAAATTGAAACTGCAATATAGCGATAACGATGAATAATTTGCAAAAAAGTTTCATACAAGAGTTGTAGAAAAAAAAAGCCACGTAAAAAACTGGTGCAAGAATTTTTGCGCTAAGTCTTGCGGAAAGGGTTCAAAATTTTGTTTGAAAATTGAAACTGCAATATAGCGATAACGATGAATAATTTGCAAAAAAGTTTCATACAAGAGTTGTAGAAAAAAAAAAGCCACGTAAAAAACGATTGAACTTTTTTTCTCTACAATCAATAGGTGAGCCAGTGAAAATAATTAATTAGGTTAGGTAGCCCCACTGCGTCATTTCTTAATATAGCTATTCAAAATCTTAAATTAATTCCACTCGCTCACCTATTGATTGTGGACAAAAAAAGTTCAATTGTTTTTTACGTGGCCTTTTTTTTGTCTACAAGTCTTGTATGAAACTTTTTTGCAATTTCTTCGTCGTTATCGCTATATTGCAGTTTCAATTTTGAAAAAAATTTTTAACCCGAACCAGGACGTCGAAAACTATAAGAAAAATGCTACCGCAAACTGTTATGGCAAAACTGTATGGGCAGGTACCTCAACTGGACTATTGTGTCAAACCAATATGTATTATTCTTCAGATATAGTGCACCCTCATTAAGCTTGAGATGCTACTATTTACGCACTATTTTTCGGAATTGATGCCACTAATACAACTATTTTTGGAGACCACAGTCACTGGCAGCCCTGATATAGTAAAATACTAAATAGATAAATATTAAAGAAATTTTTTTTTTTTTTTTTTTTTCATTTCTGAGTTTATAAGGTGTGTGTTATTGTGTACAAAACCAAATTATATATTAAGATAATAGAATGTATGTTTAGTAAATTAAATATGATGATTATAAATTAGAATGATAATTGAATATTAGAATAATAGCGCAGCTCTTATAATACTCTGTATCGAAATTTTATAGGGCTGCTGACTCTTCTTCTAGTATTGTAAAGATATTTCTATATAATAGCAGTCATGTAGGACGTTCTGTGCTAGAAATAACTGGTGTGTGGTCCTCGAAGTAATGGATCAAGATTATTCTGCAATAAAATAAGGTTTCAAACTAAATTTTTTTTTTTTATTTATTATTATTATTATTATTTAATATTATTTATTAATATAGACTTACCAATTTACTGAATTAATATCGTCAAAAACATGAATGGGGATATAATGCGCCTTATTACATGCAACCCGCGAATCATTTCTGTTAATTATACTTTTTTTAGTTCCATAGTTTCTCACCCGATGGCGCCACAGGCGTAAACTCGCTTGCGACAAGGGCGTCCTTGCCCCTCCCTCCCGACCCGCGCTTCGGAATGTCGGTCAAGGCCGTCAAGGGTGAGGAGCGAAACTAAACCGGTATAACGACTTTCTCTTTCACTTTTTAGTGGCCTTCGTGGCGTCAGCGAGTGAACATGTGTTGCGTGTGGTTAGGGGCTTTTTGTTACAGGCGCTAACTTACGCGGTAAAGTAAATAAAACGTGCGAAAAAATGTTTGACAATTGAAATGCTGCGTCGTTTCGCGTTCGAGGTGATTTGCAGTTCGTAGAGGCTGACATCAACGGAAAAACGTTGGATATATAAGTTTGAAATATTTTAATCACGGTTTTACCATAACCTTAAATATTTGAGAATTTTCTACGTTTCTTCGTAATATTAAATAAGAAGAATCTTACTGATTCGTTTCATAATGAAAATAGTATTCGATAATCTTTAAACATATTTTACTTGTCGCGTATTTCAATCAGCAAAGTTAGTCACAGTCGGATTGCTACAACCGGACTATGATTAGAATTTAGGAAATTATTCATTTTTAAGTATATTCTATACGTACCAGCGAATAAACTGTGTGAAAATCGGAATTTCTCACGAACCTAACCTCTCAGACCTGTTTTAAATACGAATATAGTAGGCGAGGGGGTTTCATTTGATAACCTCGCAATATTATTATTCCATTATATTAACAATCATATAATTCCAAGTTCCTCGTACTTTGGTATCGTTTGCCCTACGAGGATATTTTGCGACTCCGAGGGTAAACTAATTTGTCGTGTTATTTTGATTTTACAAATATTTTCCGGAAGAATACTCGTTCCCAGATTTATTCTTTTATTCGATTCTTCGACAGCATTATCGATCGACATAGATCAGAATAAACATCGCAGACACTTGAGATGCGTAGATCCTGCATGCTACTTGGTCGGAGATAGACGCCACCCAAAACTGCCCAGCTAGTCCTGAATTAATAGTCAATCAACGCAATGGTAAGCTCCATAATATATCAGCCAAAGATCGTGTGTAACCAGAAATGTATATCGATAAAACAACCAATGCTGAAAAGCATTTATCTGGCGATACTCAGACAGTATCTATCTCTGGATTCGACAATGTTCGTTGTAATCGCAATTATATTTCCACATTTTAGAATCGGAGAGGGAAAATCAGATCTGGATAGCTAATGAACCGAGTTACCAGTACCACAGGCTTTTTGAACTGTTGAGAAACAGTATGCCAGTAGTTACGGAGCATCACGGCGACCAAGCCGGTGAATGACCTCCCATTCAAGTGACTATTGTCAGAGGCATGGATGATATTGGCATCAAGGTAATTAATCTCTATTATTGATCTCAAGTTATTCAAGTTATTCAAATCAAATTGCCGTTTATCCGTTACTCATCTCAAATGAAAAACCTTTTCAAATCCATGTAACTTCTCCGCCAAGCAAATCTGATGCTCACACTGTATCTTTAGCTGGCTACAGATGCTTCTGACTTACCTCTGTCATCGCTGTACACCAGATACTTTGATGGCGACTTGGTTTTACTTGGCTGCGAGGGAAACTGTACTGACACGATAATAATATACCTGAAGGTAACATTTCGACGCAATTCGTGTACTCGAGAAAATATGTTTACTTCATTTGAATAGACTTACCTCGTAGTAGAGAAATAGCTCAGCAACGCTAAATAACAAGGATTGAAATTTAAAGGCTTGAAAATAAATACAAGTGCAGATTACTGCAGAATTAATTGGACATGGCATTTATTTTTCAAACGTCAAACAGAATTTGATATTGGTCATGAATTACTTTCGAGTCTCAGATACCGGTCATAACAATCAAAAGATTGAAAAATCTATTCATGCATGCACTATTGATAAGCTTATTGACGTTCTTGATTCTGTTAAAGATAGTTTAAAGATTATATCACATTTAAAAATGGTTCAGGCAGGCTTACAAAATCAATCATAAGAAATATATTATAACAAATTTCACACAGATGTATGATCACGATTAAACATTCTTAGGTACTTGGTTGAGGATGATTGCTTGAAAAAGACATAAAGTTAAGTTATCCGATGTACCCTATGTTTATCTAGTTTTTATCTTCACAGGTGTTGTTCATCGAGAGAAACGAGTTCCTGCCCATCTTCAACAAAACCTCTTCAAAATTCATCAGGACAGGATTCACAACAGCAAGTGGAGCAATCAAAGCACCGGGGGAATGACCGCAAGAAAACTCTGCGCTGCAAAGTGTTGATAAAGTAGCACAAGCATATAGTTTTAGGGTAATCATTTTTCGAAGCTATAAGCTGTGATATATTAACTCGTTATAATACGGCAATCTTTACCTTAATATAAAACTGTTATGATGGGGACATTAAAATCTACATAAATTCTACGTAAAACTGTTATGCATATATAGTACACTGCCATAAGACTTGAGAATGCAAATGAAATCCTCAATTTGTAATGAATTTTAACTAAAGTTCAGAAGTGGGGGAAAGATGATTACTTAAATAAATTGAATAACTTGTCAATACATAAAGTAACACATACAAATACGATATGCATACGTGAAATAATATTTCACTCCTTTGATTTCCTTGTACATACGGGCGGGTCAAAATGCACCAGAAAACACTACCGTGGATCAAAACCATTCTTTCCCGTTAGTAAAAAATGTGTTTATTTGTTTTCCGGATTTCGGGACATAACTTTTTTCCATTCACTATTTCTTTGACATTGTCCGCAATGAATAGAGATCATTCAGAAATCCGTAAATTATAAATCGTCATTAGTGTCTTTTAACAACAAGTATGTGTAAATTAACAAATTGTTTTACTGTGGTTCACACGATAAAACTACATCGTCCGAGTAATATTGTTGAAGGAATTCTAGATTCAAATAACAATTGTATTTTATACTCGCATCGCGCTGCACGGAGAGAAATTTCTCGTAGAAACTACCATACAGTTATTGCAGTTTGAAGACAGAACGGAGGTATAGACAGACCTACCATATTTTTCTGGTAGTTCATTCAATAAAATCTTGTCCGAGTCACAATAATATCACGGCTGAGACCACATTTTATGAGACGAACCACGAGAAAAGTATGGTAGGTACGAGAAATTTCTCTCCGTGTGGGAGAAATAAAATGAACAGCTCACAGTATTTGTATGTATTATCGCGGCAAGAATTAGGTAGTTTAAAGTTAAATCAAAATGTTAGTTCGATCATTTTTAGGTCAGATTTTTCAATCTTCATCAGTCCTATAATCATATTTTTAGGGGGTTTGACTACTAACAGCCCTGTTATTCAAGTAGTATATTTGATTCCTCAATCGTAAAGAAAAAAAATAAGCGGTTTGGGGCTGACATGGCCAGCCTTTCAACTTCCCGTTTTCAAACTCATTTCGAAATGAATTAATAATAATAATAATGTCATTATCGTATTCGAATTTTTGAAGCACAATGTCAATTTCGTGATCAGTGATCCAAAAAATCTCATGGCACCAATTTTCATCCATTCTCAAGGTATCATAATTTTTATTGTATTTTCTAGAATTTTGTTATTTAAATAATTCGAAAAGTACTGAAGCGATCGAAGCCAAAATCTAATCAGTTCTAAGTTGAGAAAAACCGCGTCGATTGAGACTAATTTGATTAAAATCCGCTCACTCGTTTCCGAGATATCGTGGGGACAAAAATTTGATTACACACACACACACACACGCACACACACACCCAGGCATCAATCTCAAAATAGTCGGAGGTGATACTCCGGACCTCAAAACGTGGAGATCCAGTAAAAACTCAATTTTTCATTTTCGGGTTGATTATATTATGTATTTAATTCTGAATTAATAAAATAACTTCCTTTTTTCTCTGATAACAAAGAAACGGGAAGTTAAAAAAATAGTTTATCACCCGGGAGTTGCACGGGAGTAAAAGAAATTCGCACCGAAAATAAATTCACGTCCGTTTCCTTTGATGGCCAAAATATAATTAAATGTTAGTCCGGGGTCATCTGCTGAGAAAATTGTTCTACCTTTATTTCTTTTTCGTGGTGGGGAATACATGGTATACTTTTTTTTTTTTAATTTTGTATAATAACATTATTATAATAATTCGTTGCGCCGTATTGTAGGCAACCCGCGTATCATTTGCGCTCTTTATAATACCGTAGTTTCAAGTCAGATGGCGCTACGAGCGTAAACTGACCTACGACAACAACGTCCTTGTTCCCCCTCCCCTTCAGGCCGTCGCGAGTGATCTAAGCAGTGACGGGGTTCAGTTTACTCCGCGCCGTCGACGAGTAAAGACGTGTTTTCAGACAAGTGAAAATTTATATTATGATGATTACTTTGCGGTAAATCAACCAACGTGTGTGTTCTTCGATAAAATAAGATTATTTTAATCCATATATTTGTAAAAAACGAATTAATTGATAACCTTAAAAACTTGTTTTGTATATAACGAGAAAAATCATGACGATTTGTCTCACTTTTTCGACATAATTTACGTGACGCGTATTTCGGATCAACAAAGTAAGTGTGACGACAATTTTATCGCTATAAGCGGAATATTATTATAATTTCAGTAATTGTTCATTATCTAGTATATTCTATCCACTAACCGCGAATAAATTAGTGAAAATCTGAACATAACCTCTCAAAACTATTTTAAAGACAATTAAAATCAGCGAAGAAGTTTCTTTATAGTATAACCTCACAATAACGATCATTTCATCGTATTAACAATCTTATAATTCCAAGTTTCTCGTACTCTAGTATCGTGCGCTCTACGAGCATATTTTTCACCTTCGAGGTTAAAATTATTCCTCGTGTTATTTTGAATATCCAAATGTTTTCTGCGAGAATACTTTGTCCCAGATTTATTCTACGATTCAATTTATTAACAGCGTTATTGATCGACTGATATTTGAACAAGCATCGCAGATACTTGAGAAGCATAGATCCTGCGTAACACTTGGTCGGAGATGAACGCTACCCAAAACTATTCAGCTAGTCCTGGATTAATAGTCAACGAACACAGTGGTAAGCTTCATATTATAACAGCCGAAGATTATCTGTAACTATAAATGTATATCGATAAAACAACCAATGCTGAAACGCATTTATCTGTTCGATACCCAAAAAGTATCTATCTTCAGATGAGACGACGTTTCTTCTGATCGTAATCATATTCCTGCATTTCAGAATCAGGGATGGATAATCAAATTCGGGTAATTCACATGCCGAGTTACCGGTACCATAGGCGTTTTGAATTGTTTGGAAACAGTATGCCAGCAGTTACGAGGCAAGGAGGATATTGGCGTTGAGGTAATTAATCTATGATATTGATTGACTTTTAGCCAACACAGGCTGCGTTGCATCGATGAAATCAAATTATTGAAATGAGATTGACGCTGATCCGTTATACATCTGTAATGAATCACTTTTTCAAATTCATGTATCACACAGCTCCTACGCTAAGCAAATCTGGTGCTTACACAGTATCTTTAGATGACTATGGGTGTCGCTGGCTTACATCTCTGATGACTTTACACCAGATGCTTTTATTGCAACTTGGTTCTACTCAGCTGCGAGGGAAACTGTACTGACGCGATAATAATGTAACCAAAGGCAACGTATTGACACGATTCGTGTAATACTTGGATATCTTATGAGATGGTAAGTCTAGGAGACAATGAACACTCAATTCTTTGAAGCAATTATAACTTGCTTTCTTTTCAATGGCGAACTTGAATCTTTATGTTGTATTCACAAAGAGTAGTAAGAACTTGATGAATCTCAATAAAATTGTTCACTTAATTTTTGGATATAGACTTACCTTGTAGTAGAGAAATATCTGAATAACGAGGATCGAGGATTAAAGGTGTCTAAAATAAATACGGGTATAGATTACTGTAGAATTAATTAAGCATCACATTTATTTTTCAAACATCAAACACAATTCAATATTGGTGATAAATTACTTTCGAGTCCCATTATTTGCTTCTTAGTTCAAAATGTTTGCTTGAACAATACATTGAGTCAATTTATTCCATGTAACGTATGTTAATCTAGTTTTTATCTTCACAGATGTTGTTCATCGAGGGAAACTAGGTCCTGTCCATCTTCAACAAAACCTCTTCAATATTCATCAGGACAGGATTCACAACAGGAAGTGGAGCAGTCAAAGCACCGGGGGAATGACTGCAAGACAACTCTGCACTGCAAAGTGTTGATAAAGTAGCATAAGCATATAGTTTTAGGATAATCATTTGTCGAAGCTACAAGCTGTGATATATTAACTCGTTATTATACAGCACGCTTCACCTGACTAGTTCATACGAGGACTCCGAATACTTTCAATCTTACAGAATAGATGAGAATGATGTATGAATAATAACAGCCCCGTAACACATACAAATACGATATACATACGTGAAATAATATTATACTCCTTTGATTTCCTCGTACATACGGGCGGGTCAAAGTGCACGAGAAAACACTACCGTGGATAAAAAGCATTCTTTCCCGTTAGTGAAAAATGTGTTTGTTTGTTTTTCGCATTTCGGGACATAACTTTTCTTCCATTCACTATTTATTTGACATTGTCCGCAATGAATAGAGAGTAGATCATTGAGAGATCCGTGAATTATAAATCGTCATTAGTGTGTTTTAACAACAAGTGTGTGTAAATTAACGAATTGTTTTACTGTGGTTCATGCGATAAAATTACATCGTCTGACTAATATTGTTGAAGGAATTCTCGATTCAAATAATAATTGTATTCTATATTTGTATCGCGGTAGGAAAAATAGAATGTAGTATCTGTATGTATTATCGCGGCAAGGATTAATTTAAAGTTAAATCATACTTTTAGTATAGACTAATTATAAATTTCCTCGCTTTATATTAGACTGGAATTATTATCCTTGCCGTATTGCATTCAAAACATATCTGATGATAATTTAGATCCATAACAATAACTCTAAACTAGGCGTTTGCATAACTTAGAGAAATTGCCGTACAGATAAAGAGACATAAACACATGCATTTGGTTTTCCAACAAAGTAACATTTTCTTTAGTAGCCTAACTATAATTCACAAACCTTTGTACGTTTCGTTAGTTTACTCGTTTATTTATATCTCCAAAAATTTAAGAAACAAATACGTGATGCAATAGTCTGGATGATTATTACATACCTATCATTTGTAGAAGCTATAAGTAGTCACCGATAAACTCTTTACTGTACAGCAAGCTATACCTAACTAATTCATACGGTAATAATAATATTAATAATCTCACAAGGAAAAGACTTGTGATATTACAGAATAGATGAGAATTCGTGATGATATATTATGAACAATATGTTCTTTCTTATTTGTTTAAACTTTTTAGCCATTACCGTATGAAATATTTTCAATATCTATGCAGGTAACAGAGCATAATACACGCATATACGATATACGTACTTTACTCTTTTGTAAAATTGTCCTTAATGAATAGAGAGGAGATAATTTAAAGATCCATCAATTGGAGACTCTCATTAGTATCTTTGAAAAAGAACCATATTTATAGAGTCAAAGTATTATTGTTAACGAAAGCCATAATGGAAATAATGAATCTGTTCTCTATTCGTATGGTGGTCTGAAAAATAATAATAAACAGCTCACTCATTTCAACAAGACCAATATAAAAACTATCTGCTTCAAACATTGTACTTGGCATTCTGTAAAATATACCTTTGTACGTATATGCATGTGTTATCGTCGCAACGATTAGTTTAGAGTATAATAATAGTTTTATTATAACCTAATTATAGATCTGTCTAATCTTGGAACTCTAAAAGTGCCAAATAGGTAGTTTTCAGTGATATTCGTAATAAATTATACGTATTACGATCACATCTACAATCTTTCCAATCAAATGTTCAGTGTTGTGAAAATTGTAATTACATTTTTTTCAATTACTCATTAATTTCGTAATGTGTAATTGAATCCAATTTATTGCCTCGATATAACTTGACTTTATAATTGGTTTAAATACCTTTACTCTATGATTAGTTTGAATATCTTTACTTTATAATTAGTTTAAATATCTTTACTCTATAATTGGTTCAAATATCTTACTCTATAATTAGTTTATATAACTTTACTTTAAAATTACTTTGAATAACTTCACTTTATAATCAGTTCAAATTATTTTACTTTATAATTCGCTTAAACAACTCGACTTTATAATCACTTTTAAATATTTTCACCTTATAATTACCTAGTTTGAATAACTTGACTTGACAATTAGTTCAAATATCTTTACTCTATTACTCTATGATTTATATATCTTTACTCCATAATTAGTTCTAATAACTTGACTTTATAATGAGTTCAAATATCTTCACTTTATAATTGGTTCAAATATCTTTACTCTATAATTGGTTCAAATATCCTTTTTCTATAATTGGTTCAAATATCCTTTTTCTATAATTAGTTTAAATATCTTTTTTCTATAATTAGTTTGAATATCTTTACTTCATAATTCGTTTGAATAACTTTACGTTATGATGAGTTTAGATATCTTTACTCTATTACTGTATGATAAGTTCATATATCTTTACTCTATAATTAGTTTAAATATCTTTACTCTATAATTATTAGTTTATATATCTTTACTCTATGATTAGTTTATATATCTTTATTCTATAATTAGTGTATATATCTTTATTCTATAATTAGTTTATATATCTTTACTTTATAATTAGTTTATATATCTTTACTTTATAATTAGTTTATATATCTTTACTTTATAATTCGTTTAAATATCTTTTTTATATAATCAGTTCAAATATCTTTACTCTATTACTCTATAATTTATATATCTTTACTCTATAATTAATTCAAATAACTTGACTTCATGATTAGTTTGAATATCTTTACTCAATGATTAGTTTATATATCTTTACTCTATAATTAGTTTATATATCTTTACTCTATAATTAGTTTATATATCTTTACTCTATAATTAGTTTGAATATCTTTACTCTATAATTAGTTTGAATATCTTTACTTTATGATTCGTTTGAATAACTTGACTTTATAATTAGTTTGAATATCTTTACTCTATATCTTTACTCTATAATTAGTTCAAACAACTTTACTTTATACCCAATTATCTTGAATTACTTTACTTTACTTCATAATTAGCTTGAATAACTTGACTTTATAATTACTTTTACTATTTGAATCGAGTTTAATTACCCATTACCAAAGTAATGGGTAATTAAATGAGTAACTTAATCAAAAAATGTAATAAGTTACTCGCAACACTGCAAATATTCATGTAATAATAACATTGTTTATGCAACAAACACGTATTATTATAGTAAACGGCGCATTCTTGAATAAATATGTCTTGAGATTGAAAATAATCAATCGTTGAATCATTATACCCTCTCATTTCCTTGCCTATAAGTCGAAAATCATGAAAATCGCCTTTTTTCATGATTTTGAAATCATAAAGTTGCCTCACGGGGTGACAAATGGTATCGCCATCTCGCGGTCAAAGCACCGAACTATTTTTCCCGTAAAAATCGCGATGCGCCTGACCATATGCAACCCGCATCGCATCCGTGTGCTGCAAGATTATTGTTGCCTATAATCAGGCGCCGCTGATTTGAAATACCGATGCGCCTTACCATATGCAACCCGCATTGCATCCGTGTGATGTAAGATTTTTGTTGCCTATAATCAGGGTTGGTTAAACTCATTTTTCGGCCGGCGGCCCGATATTCGCTCAAAAAGCGCCGAAAATTGAAAAAGAGAGAGACAGAGCGATGGGAAATCAATGAGTGCGAGAGAGACAGAAGATTTTTTTTCGGTCAAAGGGGGTACCCTTCCTAAAATTCGGGTCTCAACTGCCAGAATTTCGGAGTCGTTTTTCTGGCAGTTGAGACTTTATTTTCGGAGTCGTTTTTCTGGCAGTTGAGACCTTATTTTTAAGAGTTAAAATTCGATGTCCCAACTGCCAGAAAAACGACTCCGAAAATAAAGTCTCAACTGCCAGAATTTCGGAGTCGTTTTTCTGGCAGTTGAGACTTTATTTTAGGAGTCGTTTTTCTGGCAGTTGGGACATCGAATTTTAACTCTTAAAAATAAGGTCCCAACTGCCAGAAAAACGACTCCTAAAATAAAGTCTCAACTGCCAGAATTTCGGAGTCGTTTTTCTGGCAGTTGAGACTTTATTTTCGGAGTCGTTTTTCTGGCAGTTGAGACCTTATTTTTAAGAGTTAAAATTCGAGGTCCCAACTGCCAGAAAAACGACTCCTAAATTCGAGGTCTCAACTGCCAGAAAAACGACTCCGAAATTCTGGCAGTTGAGACTTTATTTTCGGAGTCGTTTTTCTGGCAGTTGAGACCTTATTTTTAAGAGTTAAAATTCGAGGTCCCAACTGCCAGAAAAACGACTCCTAAATTCGAGGTCTCAACTGCCAGAAAAACGACTCCGAAATTCTGGCAGTTGAGACTTTATTTTCGGAGTCGTTTTTCTGGCAGTTGGGACATCGAATTTTAACTCTTAAAAATAAGGTCTCAACTGCCAGAACAACGACTCCGAAAATAAAGTCTCAACTGCCAGAAAAACGACTCCGAAATTCTGGCAGTTGAGACCCGAATTTTAGGAAGGGTACCCCCTTTGACCGAAAAAAAATCTTCTGTCTCTCTCGCACTCATTGATTTCCCATCGCTCTGTCTCTCTCTTTTTCAATTTTCGGCGCTTTTTGAGCGAATATCGGGCCGCCGGCCGAAAAATGAGTTTAACCAACCCTGATTATAGGCAACAAAAATCTTGCATCACACGGATGCAATGCGGGTTGCATATGGTAAGGCGCATCGGTATTTCAAATCAGCGGCGCCTGATTATAGGCAACAATAATCTTGCAGCACACGGATGCGATGCGGGTTGCATATGGTCAGGCGCATCGCGATTTTTACGGGGAAAATAGTTCGGGGCTTTGACCGCGAGATGGCGATACCATTTGTCACCCCGTGAGGCAACTTTATGATTTCAAAATCATGAAAAAAGGCGATTTTCATGATTTTCGACTTATAGGCAAGGAAAGGAGAGGGGATAATGATTCAACGATTGATTATTTTTAATCTCAAGAGATATTTATTCAACAATGTGCCAATTATTATAATAATACATGTTTGTTGCATAAACAATGTTATTATTACATGAATATTTGCAGTGTTGCGAGTCACTTATTACATTTTGTGATTAAGTTACTCATTTAATTACCCATTACTTTGGTAATGTGTAATTAAACTCGATTCAAATAGTTAAAGTAATTATAAAGTCAAGTTATTCAAGCTAATTATGAAGTAAAGTAATTCAAGATAATTGGGTATAAAGTAAAGTTGTTTGAACTAATTATAGAGTAAAGATATAGAGTAAAGATATTTAAACTAATTATAAAGTCAAGTTATTCAAACGAATCATAAAGTAAAGATATTTGAACTAATTATAGAAAATAGATATTCAAACTAATTATAGAGTAAAGATATATAAACTAATTATAGAGTAAAGATATATAAACTAATCATTGAGTAAAGATATTCAAACTAATCATGAAGTCAAGTTATTTGAACTAATTATAGAGTAAAGATATATAAATTATAGAGTAATAGAGTAAAGATATTTGAACTGATTATATAAAAAAGATATTTAAACGAATTATAGAGTAAAGATATATAAACTAATCATAGAGTAATAGAGTAAAGATATTTAAACTCATTATAACGTAAAGTTATTCAAACGAATTACGAAGTAAAGATATTTAAACTAATTGTAGAAAAAAGATATTCAAACTAATTGTAGAGTAAAGATATATAAATTATAGAGTAATAGAGTACAGATATTTGAACTAATTAAAGGGTGAAGATATTTAAACGAATTATAAAGTCAAGTTATTTGACGATCTATAAAGTAAAGATATTTGAACTAATTATATAAAAAAGATATTTAAACGAATTATAAAGTAAAGATATTCAAACGAATTATAGAGTAAAGATATTTGAATTAATTAGAGAGTCAAGATATAGAGTAAAGATATTCAAACCAATTATAAAGTCAAGTTATTCAAACGAATCATAAATTAAAGATATTTAAACTAATCATGAAGTCAAGTTATTTGAACTAATTATAAAGTAAAAATACTTAAAAGTGATTATAAAATCAAGTGGTTTAAACGAATGATACAGTAAAATAATTTGAACTAATTATAAAGTGAAGTTACTTAAAGTAATTGTAAAATAAAGTTGATTAAACTAATTATAAAGTAAAGTTATGTTGAAGCAATAAACTTCATTTAATTACTCATTACAAAAGTAATGAGTAATTAAAAAAAAATTTAAACTAATCATGAAGTCAAGTTATTTGAACTAATTATAAATAGTAAAAGAATTCAAGATAATTAGGTATAAAGTAAAGTTGTTTGAACTAATTATAGAGTAAAGATATAGAGTAAAGATATTTAAACTAATTATAAAGTCAAGTTATTCAAACGAATTATGAAGTAAACATATTTAAACTAATTATAGAAGAAAGATATTTATACTAATTATAGAAAAAAGATATTTAAACTAATTATAGAGAAAGGATATTTGAACCAATTATAGAGTAAAGATATATAAATCATAGAGTAATAGAGTAAAGATATTTGAACTAATTGTAAAGTCAAGTTATTCAAACTAGGTAATTATGAAGTAAAAATATTGAAAAGTGATTATAAAGTCAAGTTGTTTAAACGAATGATAAAGTAAAATAATTTGAACTAATTATAAAGTGAAGTTACTTGAAGTAATTGTAAAATAAAGTTGATTAAACTAATTATAAAGTAAAGTTATGTCGAAGCAATAAACTTCATTTAATTACACATTACAAAAGTAATGAGTAATTAAAAAAAAATTTAATCACAATTTCCACAACACTGAACATTTGATTGGAAATGATTCTAGATGTGATTGTAATACGTATAATTTACTACGTAGATCACTGAAAACTACCTATTTGGCACTTTTAAAGTCCCGAGATTAGCTAGAACTATAATTAGGATATAATAAAACTATTATTGAACTCTAAACTAATCGTTGCGACGATAATACATGCATATGCGTACAAAGGTATATTTTACAGAATGCCAAGTGCAATGTTCGAAGCAGATAGTTTTTATATTGGTCTTGTTGAAAACAGCGAGCTGTTTATTATTATTTTTCAGACCACCATACGAATAGAGAACAGATTCATTATTTCCATAATGGCTTTTGTTAACAATAATACTTTGACTCTATAAATGTAGTTGTTTTTTAAAGATACTAATGAGAGTCTCCAATTGATGGATCTCTAAATTATCTCCTCTCTATTCATTAAGGACAATTTTACAAAAGAGTAAAGTACGTATATTGTATATGCGTGTATTATGCTCTGTTACCTGCATAGATATTGAGAATATTTCATACGGTAATGGCTAATCAAACTATCCCTAATACAACGAGTTTAAACAAATAAGAAAGAACATGTTGTTCATAATATATCATCACGAATTCTCATCTATTCTGTAATATCACAAGTCTTTTCTTTATGAAATTATAATATTA
Organism: Tenthredo mesomela; assembly: GCA_943736025.1. Lineage (NCBI taxonomy): Eukaryota > Metazoa > Arthropoda > Insecta > Hymenoptera > Tenthredinidae > Tenthredo > Tenthredo mesomela. The sequence goes on from OX031018.1 coordinate 27,484,501, forward strand.
CCGTATGAATTAGTCAGGTATAGCTTGCTGTACAGTAAAGAGTTTATCTGTTACTACTTATAGCTTCTAGAAATGATTGGTATGTAATAATCATTTAGACTATTGCATCACGTATTTGTTCTCTAAGTTTGTAGAGATGTGAATAGACAAAGGTTTGCTAATTATAGTTAGTCTACTAATATAAAGAAAACGTTACTTTGTTGGAAAACCAAAAACATGTGTTTATGTCTCTTTGTCTGTACGGCAATTTCTCCAAGTTATGCAAACGACTACTTTAGAGTTATTGTTATGGATCTAAATTATCATCAGATATGTTTCGAATGCAATACGGCAAGGATACTAATTCCAGTCTAATATAAAGCGAGGAAATTTATTATTGGGCTATTGGCTGGGTGCACGCACATATACTACTTTAAAAATAAGTGTGTATTGTGTATACGTTAAGCATGGAAAAATGCTGAGCATGATTTTAGATGGCGCTGACAGTATGCATGAATATGTTACACACTGATAATTAAATAGTATTAGTATTTTCGTGCACCCAGCCAATACTAACATTTTGATTTAACTTTAAACTATCTAATTCTTGCCGTGATAATACATACAAATACTGTGAGCTGTTTATTTTATTTCTCCCAGCGCAATGCGAGTATAAAATACAATTGTTATTTAAATCTAGAATTCCTTCAACAATATTAGTCGGACGATGTAATTTTATCGCGTGAACCACAGTAAAACAATTCGTTAATTTACACATACTTGTTGTTAAAAGACACTAATGACGATTTATAATTTACGGATTTCTGAATGATCTCTATTCATTGCGGACAATGTCAAAGAAATAGTGAATCGAAAAAAGTTATGTCCCGAAATCCGGAAAACAAATAAACACATTTTTTACTAACGGGAAAGAATGGTTTTGATCCACGGTAGTGTTTTCTGGTGCATTTTGACCCGCCCGTATGTACAAGGAAATCAAAGGAGTGAAATATTATTTCACGTATGCATATCGTATTTGTATGTGTTACAGGGCTGTTATTATAACGTTGTTCTCATCTATTCTGTAAGATTGAAAGTATTCAGAGTCCTCGTATGAACTAGTTAGGTGAAGAGCACTGTATAATAACGAGTTAATATATCACAGCTTGTAGCTTCGATAAATGATTACCCTAAAACTATATGCTTATGCTACTTTATCAACACTTTGCAGCGCAGAGTTGTCTTGCGGTCATTCCCCCGGTGCTTTGACTGCTCCACTTGCTGTTGTGAATCCTGTCCTGATGAATTTTGGGGCAGTTGTGTTGAAGATGGGCAGGAACTCGTTTTCCTCGACGAACAACGCCTGTGAAAATAAAGAAAACTAGATGAGCATAGGGTACACTGTATAAATTACCTCAATGTGTGGTTCAAGCAAACATTCTTAACTAAGAACAAAGAATTTTCAACTGTGACCATACATCTGACTCGTTGTAGGTAATACCGTTGCTAATCTTAAGGGAATTGATTATAACATATTTCTTATGATAAACTTTGTAATCCTGTCCCAATCCTTTTCAAATGTAATATAAACTTCAAACTATTTTCAACAGAATCTAGATTGTCGATAAGCTAGTATCAATGGTGCGTGCATGAATAGATACTTCAATCGTTTGATTGTTATGACTGGTACTTGAGACTCCAAAGTAATTTATCACCGATATAGAATTGTGTTGGATGTTTGAAAAATAAATGTGATTCCAATTCAATTCTACATCAAACTACACTTGTATTTATTTTCAAGCGTTTAAATTTCGATCCTCGTTATTCAAATATTTCTCGACTACGAGATAAGTCTATATGCAAATAAAGTGAACATATTTCCTTGAGATTCCTCAATCTTTTTCTCCCGTTGTCAATACAACATAAAGATTTGAGTTTGTCACGAAAGAGAAACAAGTTATAATTTTTTCAAAGTATTGAGTGTTCTCCCTAGACTTACCCTGTGATAAGATATCCAAGTGATACACAAGTTGGGTCAATAAGTTGCCTTTGGGTATATCATTGCTGCGTCGGTGCAGTTTCCCTCGCAGCTGAGGAGAACCAAGTCGCCATGATAGTATCCGGTGTAAAGTCATCAGAGAGGTAAGCCAGAGACACCCGTAGTCAGCCAAAGATACAAGGTGAGCACCAGATTTAATTGGCGGAGGAGCTATGTGGTACATGAATTCGAAAAAGTCATTCATTACAGATGTCTAACGGATCAGCGGTAATCTCATTTCAATAATTTGATTTCATTGATACAACGCAGCCTGTGGTGGCTAAAAGTCAATCAATGTCATAGATTAATTACCTCAACGCCAATATCCTCCTTGCCCCGTAACTGCTGGCATACTGTTTCCAAACAGTTCAAAACGCCTGTGGTACCGGTAATTCGGCATGTGAACTACCAAAATCTGATTATCCATCCCTGATTCTGAAACACAGGAATATGATTGCGATTAAAAGAAACGTCGTCTTATCTACAGATAGGTACTTTTTGGGTATCGAACAGATGAATGCGTTTTAGCATTGGTTGTTTGATCGATATACATTTATAGTTACACATAATCTTCAGCTGATATAATATGAAGCTTACCACTGTGTTGGTTGACTATTAATCCAGGACTAGCTGGATAGTTTTGTGTAGCATCCATCTCCCGCCAAGTGGTACGCAGGATTTATGCTTCTCAAGTGTCTGCGATGCTTATTCAGATATCGGTCGATCAATAACGCTGTCAATAAATTGAATCCTAGAATAAATCGGGGACCAAGTATTCTCGCAGAAAACATTTGGAAACTCAAAATAACACGAGGAATAATTTTAACCTCGGAGGTGAAAAATATGCTCGTAGAGCGCACGATACTAGAGTACGAGGAACTTGGAATTACAAGATTGTTAATACGATGAAATGATCGTTATTGTGAGGTTATACTATATAGAAACTCATTCGATCATTTTAATTGTGTTTAAAATAGCTCTGAGAGGTTATGTTCAGATTTTCACTAATTTATTCGCGGGTATAGATATAGAATATACTAGAAGATGAACAATTACTGAAATTATAATAATATTCCGTTCGTAGCGATCAAATTGTCACACTTACTATGTTGATCGAAATACGCGCCACGCAAGTTATGTCGAAAAAGTGAGACAAATCGACACGATTTTTCTCGTTAAACAACAAACAAGCTTTTAAGGTTCTCAATTAATTAGTTTTTTACAACTATGGATTAGAATAATGTTATTTTGGTCGAAGAACACAGACGTTCGTTGATTTGCCGCGAAGTCATAATATATAAATTTTCACTTGTCTGAAAACACGTCTTTACTCGTCGACGACACGGAGGTTACTGAACTCCGTTACGCTCAGTTACGCTACTTACATCACTCGAGAAGTCCTTGAGCGGGATTGGCTAAGGGGGAGCAATGACGTTGTTGTCGTAGGTCAGTTGACGCTGGTAGCGCCATCTGACTTGAAACTACGGTATTATAAAGAGCGCAAATGATTCGCGGGTTGCATACACTACGGCGCAATGAATTACCATAACTCCGCGCTGTATCTTTTTAGAGAAGTTTTTAATTTGAAAATTAAAACATATTATATACTTTTTCAATGATTCTCTGCATATCATTTATAAAATGAATCATTAAGAATTTTAAATAATATGTATTACAAATAACAAAAACAGTGACAAAACCTTATATCTATGGTTATGGTAAAATATTGATGTGAATATTTCAAACTCACTTATATCCGACGTGATTCCGTTGATGTCAGTGTCTCTCAGAATTGTAAATCTCTTCGAATAGGTATGCGTATTTATGACGCGGCATATCAATTGTCAAACATTTTCTCCCACAAGTTTCTATATCTGTCGCAGGAGCTTCTCCTCACACCCCTAACCCAAGTTCACTTGTTGACGCCACGAGGGCTACTGAGCTCGCTGACCCCGTGACAGGTGCTAATATCCTAAGTCAGTGCTCCGTGTTGGTAAGTTGTGTATTTACCAGCGAGTTAGCGAATAGTATCGCCATCTCGCGGTCGCATTGTAGAACTATTTTCTGCCGATAACGTCGTATACCGACAACGTTGTGTGTCGATAACGTCGGTATCGCTCATGAGTGTGTTTGTATCGCAATAGAGTGAAGCATCTGTACATGTTACAAAAAATATTACACAATACACATTGTATTATAGGTAGAATGTAGATATAAAATTATGTATACAATTTTCGATTGTTTCTTAATAAATCAATAAATACATATATGTATCAATGAATCGAATTTATTTTCTTTAATTAGATTTAGCCACCTTTTATCTATATATAATATGAAGAAAAATAATAATAATAATAATAATAATAATAAAGAAAAGTCAAAATAATAACTATAAATTAAGAATCGGAACTAGTGTCGTAGCCATTTTAAAAATGGTCTCTATCTCACTTCCCGTGCACATGGCCGCGGTGAGGCTATGGTACGCGTTGTGTGATTAGAATTCGGTGATATTTTTACACCGTTGTTACTGAATGAATACACCATAAAAAAAAAAACAAAAACAAAAATGGTAAGGGATAATAATATTTATAAAAAACAAATAAAAAAAAACAAAAAAACATTAGTTTTTAATACAAACTAATCAACTATATCAAATATTTTATATACACAATATATTATACTTTGTTCATTTAAAGCGTAAACATAAACATAATGAATCCATTTCACTAATTATTGTAAACGCTTTAAGAATAAATTCACAAACTATTATTACAATTGCAACACTATTAGTATGACAAACGTTGTTGTTGTTGTTTTTTTTTTTTTTTTTTTAATTATAAATTCCGAACTTCAATATTATAATTCAATTTTCTATATAGTTATAATAATTAATATCTTTAATCATTGAAAGAACTGGTTATAAAAATTTTCAATAATTCCTAATATAAACGATTCTCACATTATTCATATAATATTTACAGTCGAAACTCTTCGTCTTGTTTGAGCATGCGGCAGGCTACGCCCTATTCAGCGTCAAAGAATTTGAGGAAGTGGGTATGCTGCTTCCGCAAGTAGAGGCTTCTGTAACTGACCTATCACGTTTTAACGGTGTTGTAAAATTGGTTGGATTTTCACCGTTTAAAACAGCTCTAGCTGCTCTAGAGAATGTGAACAGTATATCTGAGGGCGTTATACCAACAGATTTAAAACTATTTCTTGACTCTAGTCTTCCGAGTAAAAAAAAGAAGCTTATACTTGGTGTGGCTGATCCAAAACTAGGCGCAAGCATCAGCGAAGCATTGGAAATAAAATGCGATTACACTGGTGTTGTGCCTGAATTAATCAGGGGGATAAGATTCCATTTTCCAAATCTTGTCAAAGGATTTACATCAAAAAGTTCAGGTGTTGCTCAACTCGGTCTTGGCCATAGCTATTCAAGAGCTAAAGTCAAGTTTAACGTTCACAGAGTTGATAATATGATCATTCAGAGTATAGCGCTTCTTGATCAACTGGACAAAGATGTGAACACTTTCAGTATGCGTATTAGGTAAAATATAATATTTTACAAAATTGATGAATAAAACATTAGGGTTGCCGTTAAAACAGGAAAAAATATGAAATCAAATTTTCTTTTTAACGACCACCCTAATATATGTATAAACTAATCACAGGATATTAATTTATGTTCTTTTTCGTTTTCTTTTTCTTTTTTTTTTTTTTATATATATCTTACAGAGAATGGTACAGCTATCACTTCCCAGAACTCGTTAAAATCGTACCCGAGAATTACATGTTCGCTAAGGTTGCGCAGCTAATTAAAAACAGGAAAGAATTAACGGACGAGAAACTCGAAGCTCTTGAGGAAATTGTTATGGATAGCGCAAAGGCTCAGGCTATAATAGACGCTTCAAAATCTTCAATGGGAATGGATATAAGTCCCGTTGATTTATTGAACATAGAAATGTTCGCCGGGAGGGTAATAGCTTTGGCAGACTATAGGAAACAGTTAGCTGAATATTTGAGATCAAAAATGGCTGGGGTTGCGCCAAATTTAGCTACTTTGATAGGCGATCAAGTTGGCGCTCGTTTAATAGCTCACGCAGGATCTTTGACAAATTTAGCAAAGTATCCTGCGTCTACGGTCCAGATATTGGGTGCTGAAAAGGCGCTATTTAGAGCGTTGAAAACTAAGGGTAATACGCCTAAATACGGTCTCCTATTTCATTCAACTTTCATTGGTAGAGCGGGTACTAAAAACAAAGGTAGAATATCAAGATATTTGGCTAACAAGTGTTCGATAGCGTCTAGAATCGATTGTTTTACCGATACGCCAACAAATATATTTGGCGAAAAGTTACGTCAACAAGTTGAGGACAGATTGAAATTTTATGAGACTGGAGACGTGCCGAAAAAAAATATTGACGTTATGAAAGAAGCACTTGAAGAGGCTGCGCAGCAAGTTGTTGCCGTAGCGGCAGAGAAAGAAGAAGAAGAAGAGGTAGAAGAACCTCCTAAAAAAAAACAAAAGAAGAAGAAAAATAAAGTTCAGAATCACGAGTGAGAAGTGAGAACATATTATTATCATTTCTAATCGCAACAATTTATAATTAAAAAATAAAATAGTTAAAGAATTACTTATAAGATAATTAATTCTTCCGGTTGAATTTAATACAAGTTCCATAAAATAATCAGGTGCAATGCGCAAGACAATATTTATAGAGACTTGATGAAATATATAGTATATATTATTATTATTATTATTATTATTTTTGTTTTTTAAGATTTGACTATAATATATCCATGTATAAGAAAATGATAACTCTTGTGACTTTTCTGTTAAAATCAAAAATTTACGGAGTTGATTGAATTATCGTTATTTTCTTTTCTTTTCTATTCTTTTTTTTTTTTTTTTCTTACAAATTAGCAAAAAAATTATTTCATAATACATCTGTTGGAAAAAAAAGAAGCAATTATTATTATAATGAAATTAAATAGTCAAACTATAAAATCTAATTAACAGACAAAGAATTTCTCAATAATTAGCACTCTATGTTTAAATAAAATATTTTTAATTTGTAATCTCTGTATCTGTTCACAGTCGTTTATTTCCTTTTTTTTTTTTTTTTTTTTTTTTCTTTTTACCAAATTTTTGATTATATTAATATACTGTAAATATCACCCTTGACTACATTTATGATTTGTTTTTCATTTTTCATATACTACACACAAGTTTGACTATTTAAATCAAATTTACACAGAATATTTAATTTATAATTTTATGCTATTATTACTCTGTGCATTTCACCTGATGAAAAAAATTTAAAAAAAAAATAATAATAATAAAATTCGATAATCTTTATAAATAATAAAGATCATTCCAAAACATCTAAAGAAATATTATTAACTACTTTAAATGTTTCGGTTACATTGTGATTTTTGTTTTTCTTTTACGCAAATAATATTATATCATCCATATACACCCCTGGTACAGCTATTTAATTTTTTTTTTTTCTTTTCTCTCTATTTTATCATTAAAAACAATGTATTTACTTAACATATCCATTTATTTGACAAAAAAACAAGAAAAACAAAAAAAAAAAAAAATGATTGTATATTGTATATTGAATATTGAATATCGACGAATATACTTTGAAAAAATAAAAATAAATAAACTTGAATTAATTTCTATATATCTATGATTCATTAATTTCCAAAACACATCCATTCATTCTAAATACATATAGTATGTAGTACTTATACTAATAACAGATAAAAGGTAGGTGTGATCATTAATAACAGTAGAAATTTTTTTTTTTTTTTTTCTTTTTTGTGAAAAAAAAAAAAAAAAAAAAAACCAATCAATCATAATATAATAATACCAGCACCAATGAGCATTTTTAATATGGTAAAAATTAAATAGCAACAGGTATAAATATCTGTATTAATATTAGGTATGTATAGTATGTAGTTACAATTTAATGTATATTACACCTATTTTATAAAACAGTCGTCGGTACTTGTGAAATCCAGTTTAATAGAAAAATTCATTATTTTCTAATTTTTAATTATTGTTAATAATTGAGATACATATATATATATATATATATATATATATATATATATCTGTTTTTAAATTTCATTATTCATTTTATTCAATTTTTATTTTTTTTAATGATTTTGATAATAATTGAATAGGCCTGTGTGTCTCTGATCTGTGATAAAATCTTTAGTGCCGCTACTCTTCGACTGAGATATAGTATACATACATATACATGTATATAAAGAAGAAAAAAAAACTGGATTAGAATGATAAGAAACTTTTCTTTTTTTCTTTTTTTTTTTCGGTTTTCTTTTTCACAAATTTCAAAATCTGTAATTATACTTTTTAATGATAAAATTTATAATACGTCTCTTATAGTAAAACTTTTTTTTTAACTTTGTTATTTATGTTTATATCGAATATAGAAAACCAGTTTGGTCTCTCACCGTTACCATATATTTCTTTATTGCAAAAAGAAAAAAGAATCTTAAGATACCACTCTTGAAAGTAACATAGTATCCAGATTTCTCTTTTTGTTTCTCTCTCTAATATCTTTTCCGATACAATATTATAAGTACAGTATACAATATATACATATATAGATTTCTTTCTTTTTTTTTTTAACAAAATCGAAAATAGTAATGCTTATAATCGTTGATTAATAATAATAATAATAATAGTAACAATAATAATAATAATAATAATAATAATAATAATAATAATAATAATAATAATAATAATAACGAAGAAGATTTAGGATATATGATAAATTTAGAAGAAAAAAAAAATGTATTTTCTAAATAAATAATGCAATGGCGATTTATAGTATTAGATTTAAATTGAAAATGATCAATTTCATATTCATCACCCTGTATTATATTAAATGCAAGTGATGTTATTATTTTATTAATCCGGATATATAAATATGTATTAGGCAATATTACTACATTCAGTCTCAATAATGATAAAGAGATGATGAGAACCAAGAAAAAATTAAAAATGAGTCTAAATACTTGGAGGAGACAATATTATTTAATTTAATTAAATATATACTATATAAACTGATTGATAAGTAAGTATATTAAAATATTATATCAATAAAAATAATTAAACAACTTATGTATGTGTATAATTTTTTTTTTTTTTTTTTTTTTAATTATAGATAATAATAAAGAGCGCCTATTATTATTATGATGTTTTAAAGTTTGTATATAATATAGAATAATAAAACTAAATTAATATCTGATTTAATTAATATACTAATATATATACTCGGTATATATATATATATATTTTTTTTTGTGGACTATCATTCAAGGATTAATTAAGAAATAAAGAAAATTATTTTATAATGGAATATATTGCTACCTCGGGACTTTACGAAAGGTAATTATAAATTCGATGGGGTTTTTTTTTTTTTTTTTAAATTCGCAAATAACGCAGATATAACTGTATAAACTAGTGCATACATAGTTCATTTTCAGAGAATATTGAGAAGAAATTTTTAGTTTCTTTCTATAGCGAAAACAGTTTGTTACTTTTTTTTTTTTTTTTGATAATTTAAAAGTAAAGAATAGCCTGACGCAAAGCCCCTTTTTAACTATAATAATAGTATGTATATTACTAAAACACATTTTCTGCTTCCTGATTAAAAATAATTCTATCTTGCGTAATTAACGATCTAATTATTAATTAATAATTATTACCTATTATTATTATTTGTTGTTTTTTTTTTTTTTATTTTTTCGTTTTTTTTTTTTTTTTTTTTTATATTTTTTTTTTTTTCATTAAATGATTGATTTAACACGTTCAATCTGAAAGATATGCATTTCTCATATTATTATAATTTCTGATAAGAATCTTATCTTATCATATCTTTGTTTTCGTATTATTTTTTTTTTTTTTCTTTCTAATTTTTTTTTTTTTTTGTTTTTCTTAATCTTTGAAAAATAATGAATAATATGAATTTAATTTTGTAATTTATAGTATGATAAAAGAGAAAATTTAATCCGTCTATATATACTCTATAGAATGATTAGGTAATTATTGTACAAAAATTGAAATTAACTAATATGAAAAATAAACAGGAATTTTTAATTCGATATTACCTATTTTCTTATTTTCTTTCTTTCTTTTCTTTTTTGTTAAATGATATCCCATTAACGATTATTATCTCTAATTTAAAGTGTATTTATTTTACAAACTATTGCGCTAATTTTGTGCTAAAGTGACTATGGTCTATAGTTTATCGTTTATCGTCTACATATACATATACATATGTATATCATACCGATGTTAATAATATTATAAGACATAATGTTATTATTGTTTATACATTTATCTAATTATGTTTAATAATCATCATAATAATTAATAATTATAATCATTTTGTCAGTGAAAAACTAGATTTGTGCTTTGGAAGCACGTAGTATTAACATTGCCTGGCCCTATAAGCTGCAAGGCGTTCAAATATTATTTATTTATTTATTTATTTATTTATTTATTTATTTACTTATTCATTTATCGCAATCTAGTATCAAGTTTTAATATAGTATATAACATACACACGTTTCATTATTTACAAATTTACGTTTACGCTACATGCGCCCCCACCCCTCCCCTTATACACAAAACGTTTTCAATTAAGGAAGCAGAACTACTACGCATTAGGTGTTAAACATTCTGATACATTATTCATAAAAAATAAACAAAATAATAAAACAACTATCGTTACTATTTTTATTATTTTAAACACATTCATATATCTAGTATTATGACAAATTTTCATCAGTGCCTCTGTATTTTTTACTTTTTTTTTTTTTTATTAAATTATCAATATATTATTTATTTATTGCTCACTCGGTCAATTTATTAGCGGATTAAAGAACCAAGTTTTCTGTTTTTTTATTTAACAAAATTCGACTGATTTTGGAAAATGTTGTTTTTAATTTTTTTTTTTAATTTTTTATATACTACATGCAAATTCTAATTTCCATAGATATTTATTACCATAAAATTTTCTCAATATCTGATAGTAGAAAATTTTTGAAAAGCCATCGCATAGAGATAGAGAGAGAGAGAGAGAGTAGCGCATTAAAGTAAAATTAACACAGTACACTACTATCGTATTATTAATTCTTGGATATGAATTATTTTCAAATCATGTATACATAAGTATTGTATGTATCTATGCATCACAACGTTAAAGAGTATATTAAATAGCTGCCCATTGCATATCAAAGACCACAAGACCCAAATTTTGGTCATTTTTCTTTATTTCTTATTATTTTTTTTTTCTCTCATCTCAATTCGCATCTTATTATGAATAAAATTTTCTTTTCTTTTCTTTTCTTTTCTTTTTTTTCACCTATCTAATTAAATATAGACCTGCTATAGTATGTACTATCCAAGGCCTTTGGCATTCTTCGATTAGTAATAGTTATAAGCGCAGGTCAAATTATTTACATCAATTTCATAACGGTACAATAATAAATACACACATTCCCAAGTTTTTTTTTTTTTTTTTTTTTTTTTTCTTTTCAACACTCTAGAGATATTATACGTGTTATTAGGTGTAATAATAATAATTGTTGTTCGAGCATATTTTTTTGACAAAATTTTCATATCTTCATTTTACTATTATTATTATTTAATAATTCTTATCCAATTCTGGTTTAATCTAAGCGCGTTGTGAAAAACTGTTATTCTTCCATACTTTATTTCTATATAGATATATTTAATTTAATTAGTATGTTTAACCACCAGATCATAATCAATTTTCGACCAAATAATATGTAATGGTTTTTAGGTAAGATAGATATACAAAAAAGAGAAAAGAGAAAAAAGAAAAAAAGAAAAATAAACACAACAAAATTCTATTTTCTATTAAGAACTGATAATTAATTATAATTAGTGTGGATTCTTATTAACTAGTTGTTTGTTTTTTTTTCTTCTTCTTCTTTTTATTCTTCTTATTCTTATTCTTCATTAATATCTATTCGGAGAATGGTTGTAAAATTAATACCGTATTAATTATTATGTTTCATTGAAATGCAGGAAAATATCCTGCGTTATTTTGTTGTTGCTGTTGAGGATTTATAGTAGTTGGTGAAATTAATCCCGCTGATGGTACTGCTGAAAAAAATTCCTCTTTTTTTTTTTTTTGTAAAAAAAGAAGAGAGAAGAAATTAAAAGCTTATTAATAATTAAAAACTTATATATCTGTATTAATCATTACTTTATAAAATCGTAACAAAATTATATACATCAATTTTTTTTTCAAGTCTCTTCTTAGCAGAGTTATGCAGTTTCTATATTTTCTGATTTATAAGAAATTCGATTTCTCACATATAGAGAATTAAATTCTGTATGTACTTTTTTCATTTTCATTATAAAATTATTCAAAAAATTATATAAAAGAAGAAAAATTCATATTCATATTCATATTCATATTCACCTATCCCCCCCTTGGGTTGATGTTGCGGACTATTGCTGGCTAATTGATTCATCGTAGGCGCAGGTCCAGACTGTTTAGATTTGCTGCCCATTATATTGTCTAAATCAATATTGAGGCCAGCTCCGGCCCACGTAGATCCAACTGGTGTCATATTTGGACCAATTATTGGCTGACCTTTGACGCTAGTAGACATTGGTATTAGAAGATTGGTCGTTCCAGTCATGTTCATTGAATCTGTATGAAAAATAAATAAATAAATGTTCTGATAAATTCACAAGCTAGTTATAATTGTTTGGTGATTAATTATCTCACAAAAATTTCATTACCTCATAGAATTGAAATTATCATTAAAATATTGATTTATTTGTAATTAAAATATAATGAAAAAACCATTTATCAATTATAAGATTTTATTGTTAAAAAAAATTGGTTTTATTGCTCTTATTTAAAATATGGTAATTTAAGGAGATTTTCTAAAACTACGAATGTATCAGAAGAAGATCTTAGAGTTTATTGAAACTGGAACCGATTACAGAATCGATAAGTGATAATACGCTGGTACCAAGAGTTCTACAGCTAATGTTCGGGTCTCCCCTGAATGTATTTTGGGAAATATCAGCAAGCCAGTTCCTGGCGTCTAACATTTGTTCGAATAATTCTGTAGCGAGGATGTGCGTAGGTGTTGAAACGATAACAGAAGCAATATTTTGTATAATAGCTATTCTAACTTTTCCTTCAAAATGATATCTCAGCGTCCAAGATAGATCGAATATTTCTTTACCCATTTTAGAAGCAATGTTACAATTTTTTACAGATACCATTAATACTGAAAGCGTTTTAAGGAAGTTAACGAGCAGAATGCAATCCTGATCTTCGTATATCTTCGGAGTACCGCAGACAAATGTTCCCTTACGACCAAACCCGTATAATAATGGATAGAAAAACGAAGACGCAACATTAGCGAATTTGTTTATTTCAACTTTTGGGAGTTTTGTTCCGTGCGTTAATCTCCTTGTGTTAGATTGGATTCTTCTATTCACAACGTCTTCCCAATCCACAATATTCTCTCTAGTCTCATCGATTTCAAAATCATCTGCAAATAGCGTCTCGTATTTCTTAGTCTTGTCTGTCTCGACGATAAGCGATATTGGTTTTTCCTGTTTTTTTTTATGCTGCAGCTTCGCATCTTGCGATATCATCAAATCATCACCTTTTTCAAATTTAGTATTGGACAATTTTCTAGCAGCCTCTTGCAATATATCTAAAAAAAATAGTCTCTGTATAACAGAGTATGTACCCATACCGGCGTGAAATTCTCTGCATAAATATTCGGCGGATTCTTTTGGAAATACAGTTACAATAGCTGTACAAGACTTGAATTTTAAAATATCAAATTCTTCGACGTAACTATTCTCTCCAAGAGTAACAAGTATCTGTAATAATTCAATGCCAAAAGATGGATCGTCGTTTGGTAGCTGTGACAATATCATATGTTCGCTAATTTCTAAGCTACCGGCGAACACGTCTGGGTCACTTTTACCCTGAGGATCGGTCAAGTTATCGCGAAGGTCGCGTAAATAGGCTGGTCTTTTTCTTTCGGATATTTTTTTATCCATAGACATGTCGTAAGGCACTAGATCATCGTCGCTGTCCAGATCCTCGTCCTGCGATATATTTATTTTCTCGCTTATTCCCTTTGCAGGAGATTTTTCTGCCGTTTCAATAAATCCGACCTCCTTGATTGTCGGATTATTATCTTCCGTTAAATCAGGCAAAAGTTTTGACCTAAATCCAAGTTGGTAGAGCTTTTTATCTCCTAGTTGATCAAACTGGGCATTTCCAACGGTCAATTCTTCGTCTTTGATCTCATATAAGCTTTGGGTGTAATCAATCTTTGCGTGTCTCAATTCTTTGGTCATTTCTACAACGTCTTCTCCCATTTCATCGTACTCAAATTTGAGCTCTTGACCACCGGTAGATTTGTTTAATATTTGAGTAAATATTTCAGCAGTGATCATACCTATGGCTCTGAGTTTAGGTTGAATCATTTCGAGGTGAGCTTGAGTGCCAGAGAATATTAATTTCAGTACTGTATTTTTTTCAGTATGTGTAAGCCTATCGCCTAATTCATTTATGGACAATATCATTAATTTAGTGATGAATATATGCTGCTCAAACGTTATATGATTCAAAATGCTTCTGTTGCTCCAAGATTCCAGAAGCTGGATAAGTAATTTGGCCAAAACTTGTTCCAATGATTTATTACAGCCTTGTGATAAATAGGATATTAAATTAGCCGGCAAGTATTCGTCGTCGTAAAAAGAAAGCAGAGGAATTTTACTGGTCAGAATATATTCCCAGTTAGAATTTGATATCAAATTACCAAACGCGTAACTAATACCATGTTCGGGTAGTCTTTGCTTTAAAAACATCACAGCGATAGGCTCTACACTTTGGCTGTTTACACAGATTAAAATCTTCTCAATAAGATATCTGATATTTTCCTTATTTGTAAAACACCAATCTGTAAATATACTGGCTAATTCTTCGAGGCCTATTCTGTTCAATACTAAAACGCTTTTGCTCAATAATATCGAAAGATATTTAACGTCAGGTTCTATGTTGAATTTTTGTAATCCGTAGTTGATGAATTTAACAGCTTTTATAATGTGAAAATAAACTATATTCGCATAAGTTTCAGAGTTAAAAGACTCAGGAATATGTCCATTCAATTTATTCGCGATTCTATCCGGTAGAGAAGCTAAAATCTGAACAATATTTTGCCAATTATTTTCGACTTCTAAATTTACTAAGGCATTAGAATTTTCTGAATTTTTAGAAATTTCTACGATGGCCGATGGCAAAGCATCGCTTTTAATCAAAGATTCTAAAATCAATGATATAACTCGTGATTTTTTATCATCTTTACTTTCTTTCAATCCATCGATAAGCACAGTTAAAGATTCGTTTAACAATAAGCTGTTAGATCCTTCGACTACAAATAAACCGTCGACTAAATCGTCCAATTTATTTCCAACTAATGGCCAATTATGGTCAAATTTATCGATAACATTCTCCAATATTCTGCCGTGTGAAATAATGTCTATATCGATGTTATCATCTAATCCAAGATATTTCTGCGGCGTATAAGATCCAGGCAAAAATTTCATGTATTTGTAGATTTTAGACTTTATATCTTCCAAGTCTCTCCCACTTTTTATCTCTTCAATTCGCTTTAGGGTTTCCAATAGCTCATTTGCAGCTCGCTTAAAGCTGATTCCTTCCGGTCTTGATGCTGTAATTAAAGGCTGACTTGGGGGCATTACTTCTCCAAGAATTGAAAAAATAATCTCTTTTACTTTGATCAATGAATGAAAATTGTTTCATATATCATAAATAAACTACAAACCTGAATTTATATCCAGAGGATTTGCCGAACCGAACAAATTTGCATTATTCACGTTGCTGCTTCCTATTGGCGTTATGGTTGGCAACGAGTTGAATCCCCCTAAGTCTGCGAGTAGGTCTGTGTTCGAAGACGCTAGACAAAAATTCAATTCAAATATTATTAAATTATTAAAAGATGAAAAACGACTTGAATAGAATTGAGTCAAAAATATATCGTCAATAATAAACACCTGGATTATTATTGCTGTTGTTTATAGACTGAGATTGATTAGCGATTCCTTGGGGCGGCAGAGAATTAAAAAGATTATTTCCTACGGCTGAATTCTGTAATATCGAAGTTCCAAAAGCTGGTGTTCCAATATTTTGGGGAGTAGATAACGTAGCCGGCAAATTACCACCCATTGGATTTCCAATATTTGGTATCGTAGCTCCAAGCAATGAAATTTGCGGCTGAGATTGATTGGTGGTATTAGAAATGGTAACACCTGCATCAAAGGCGGATGTAAAGTCAGCAAATTCGTCGCCATTTCCATCGTTCGGTTTATTCAAAGGTCCGCCAAAGGCGCTAGCAAAATCCCCAAAATCTGTACTTTGATTATTTTGATTCTGAGATTGTGCCAGGGCGTGGTTATTGCCTCTTGGATTAAAGTCGTCGTCCTCATCTTCGGGATTAGGACTGATAACTTCACTCTGAGAGTCGAATAGGTCGTTCAGTATCTCATTTTTACTTCTCTGATCTTTTATCGGCGACGACATAAGGTTGTTCTGTTTAACCGGAGAACTGTTCTGTAAATAGATAAGAGAAATCAATTATATCGATAATAAGTCTCACAGTTTATTCAGACTTTGAACTAAAACCTACGTTGGAGTGGTCTGCGCCGAAGGTAGCGGCAGCTCCCAAATCAACCTTTTTAAAAACTCTAGTAGTTTTTGCTGGCGATTGATTAGCCGATGGCGTAGAAGGCTGAGAACTTTTTCCAACTCTGTCTATGTTCTCCGTTGTGTCTCTGTATTCTCTACCGCCTCGTCTCGGACTTGAAGGTGTATCGTTTTCCGAATCTTCTCTCTCACCGTCGTCGCTGTATCAATAAATCCGAATTATTATATTATATATATTATATAAAGGCAATAAACGAAGAAGTTAAATACTCTTCTTCGCACCTGTTATTCCCATCTTCAAAACCTCTTCCTTTACTTTCTCTGTCCCAATCGTTGTACCCTCCTTCTGTAGCGGGTTTATTCCACTTTGGACTATCCGTCCATCTATCACCACCTCCGAATCTCATTCCCATAGCTTCGCTGGACATACCAATATACTTGTCCTTGTTTTTCTTTGCCTTTTTTCTCTCGTCTCTTAGCTTATCGTCATCTTGAATGAAGTCTATAAGCTCTCTCACTTTGTGTCTTATGTTTATTCCCTGATCTTTACCAAACTCATCTATGTATGTATAATTCTCAAGCGATCTAAGATCGTAGATGTGTTCGCGTGACGATGTTACAACACGTTCCGAACCGTTTCGTACCAGGTAATTCAACAACAGTAGCGACTGTAATTTTAGAAAAATGAATATCATCAGAAAAACTATTAGCTAGCTTAAAAATTAAAATTATTCCTTTTAGCCAAGTTACGCTGTGGAAACAAGTTATCATCAATTACCTTATAAGTTCTACGCCAATTCCGTTTGTTTTCTTGCAACATTCTTTTCCACAACATTGACATTACTTCGGGAAATTGTTCGTATGTAAAAGTAGCTTGTGCTAGTTCCTGCATCATAGCTCCTAGAATTGATACAACGACGATAGTGATAATTGATAGAATTCTTTCTTGTTATCACTACTAATACAAATTTACCAAACGATTGCGTTATTATCGCCTGTATTTTTATTTACTCAAGATATTAGAATCATTATATATTTAGTTACATTTACAATTATTATATCTTTAACAGTTTTTATTACCAGAGTTGAAACACATTAGTAGTACCTTCATACTTTATTTCTAATTTATTTATTCTTCTCTTTAATTAGTAGAGAGTTACTTTAAAAATACAAATGAAAAAAATTAAACCATTATATATATCTCTAATTTTTTTCTTCTTCTTCTTATAATTAAAATCATTGAAAATCATTATTTGCATACAATTTATTTATAATCTGTTGTTAAACTCACCGGTTGGACCCCAAGCATCGTCGTTAGTAGCTTCTCTAACTTTGGCTTCAGTATCTGTATAATTCATTACAACGTTTGTCCTGTTTAAGAAATAACAGAAAAAATATTGATAAAATAAAATTTGAACGTGCTTTTTTTTTTTTAACTAAGTTTAATCATTTAAGATTATTTATTTGTTTCATTCTAAACACTATTATTATTATTTAATCTAAATAGTAGTTTTATTTTTTAACAAACTATACATACATAATTATTTGTTTATATTATACATAATCGAGACAACTTTCACTTCCTCGATTGGTATAATTATTATTATTATTATATGATAATAAAATAGACCAAAATTTAAGAGAAAAATTAAAATATAAACTAATCGAAGGAAAATTTTCAGACGCAGATATTTCAAAAACAAAAAAAAAAAAAACAAAAACAAAAAAAAAAAATACACTATGAAAGGCGTGAAAGATTGTGACAATACGTTATCAGTAGTTAGATAGTTACGTAATGGTTAAATAATTGCCTAATACAAATAGCTCGGATGTAACTGAAATTATGTACATATATAGAAAGAAGCACGTGAATAGGACGTAAACTTTGTCCTTGACTAATTTTATTATTTAAAAAAATTGATGCGTTTTAGATACATGATTAATTATGAAAATAACACAAAATTACAAGCATAATAATAATAATAATAATAATAAATGAATGAATGAATAAATAAATAAATGATAAGAATGGAGTATATTTTTGAACAAAATATTACCGTTTTTATATATATATATTTTTTTTTTTTTTTTAAATCTAGGTGTATACGAATGAAACAGCTTGGAGTATGATAATAAAATACGATATTATTCATTACAGATTGTGTTTTAGGTTAGATAAATATAAAACGATACTTTTAAAAATTGCTTAAAAATTAGCCAAAAAAAAAAAAAAAAAAAAAAAAATGGGGTTAGAATGCCGAGGGTATCGTTCGTGCTGTTTATTGGATATATTTAATATTGGTGATGATAATAATCGAGAGATTTTTGATATTGGTGTTTTTTTTATATAAGTAAGATGACGATTACGTATGTAGAGATAATATTAATATTTGATGATAATTAAACTAAGAAAAAAAAGTTGATAAATTTTTTTGTAAAATCAGGTTAGGTTGCTATAAGCGCGGTGTTAAAATATATGTACCTATGTTAAGATCAAATAATATATTATAACTCACGCCTTGTCCATAAGCTCTCGCATTTTCCACATGTTCATCATATCGTTTATTTTTTTTTTTTTATTTTTTATTTTTTTTAAACAATAACTTTTTTATTAACTAAATATATTTATATATATATAGTTTACGACGTTAAATTACTTCGAATAAACTAGCCAGATGTTTTTTCATTCATTTGAGCGCGTTGAACGAACGAACTAACGTATTAGTAACTGATGTTGAGATGCGTGAATGTGAGAGAAACGTCATCATAGATCCGCCATCTTTTATATTCCACGTCTACCTTGCGGTAGTATTATATACATAGTTTGAATTGATAAACGTCAAAAATGTCAGATATTATATTAAAGCGATTAAAATTTAATATTTAAAATCAATAATATACAAAATTTAATATAACGGTTAGTATTATTATACGAGCTTAGTTCTTTTTTTTTTTTTTTTTTTTTTTTTTTTTAGTTTTTTTTTTATTGCGGAACTATTTTCTACGTATTATTTGATTACTAAATACTCAAAAACTCTTCAATGAATAAAGGGGGCGTGTTCCATATTATATAGTTCTATTTTGTCGCTTTTGTCATGCGCCTCTGCCACCTGTTATGGCGGTGAATAACTAGCTTGGTAAAAGTGTAAAAGAGAGAGAGAGAAAAAAAAATAGAAAAAAAAAGAAAAAAAAAAAAACATGGCTTCGTGTTGTTAAACGTCAATGCAGAGTTCTACTCCGATAATATATATAATATAATATAATAATATTAAAAAGAAAAATAAATATATATTATTTTATTTTATTTAATATATATATAAGATCGGTTGTTCAATTTTTGTTCATCATTTGATAATATTATGAAATTTTGGTTTTAGATTTTAATTTATTTATTATATTATCATACAACAAACATGAAGAGAGTTGTTCTTTTCATCAATGGTACTGACGTAAACGGCAAGGTAATGTATTATTGTTACTTATTAGTTGTTGGTTTTTTTTTTTTTTTTTTTTTTTTTATAATATATTAAAGGATAATTCAAATATGAGAATAACAAATCTATAGACGATGTTAATTAATTAATTGTCAATTATTTACTATATTAAAAGCTTTAATAATCACTTTTTGACTAACGTAGTTTATTTTATCGAACACGCGCGCGCGCTTACGCGGCGCGGTAATATTTGAATTTAAAATAATAAAAAAAAACAAAAAAAAAAACAGTCTAGCGTTCTGATTATTCGCTATTTACTGTTTTCTTTTTTATTATAGGTATTTATGGTGACGCATTCTATCGACGAATTACTGTCGGCGGCAAGTATAAAATTTGAAATTATCGCTAAAAGACTGTTTACTCCTCACGGTGGTGAAATTGACGATTTGAAATTGATTAGGTAAATGTAAAATAAAATAAAAAAATAAAACAAAAAAACATAATCATAAATAAACTAAGATAATAAAATAATGATTTTCATCCATACAGGGACGACGATGTATTATACGTTTCTAATGGCGATGATTTTATATCGAAAAAATTAATCGACGAACAAAATATATTAATGAATAAAAATTCCGAATGGTTAACATTGAATGTTGGTGGTAAATGTTTCGTTACCACTAGAAGTACACTCACGAATAAAGAACCTATGAGTATGTTGGCTAGGTAAATTGAGGAATAATTTTTTTTTTTTCTTCAAATTTTGTTCAAAGAAATTAAAAATTAAAACATTATAATTAATTAATTACTAATTTTTTATTTTTTTTTCTCTATTTTCAATAATAAAATATATATTCATTATGTATATTTAAAAACAGAATGTTTACACAAGAAGTTGATACTGAATGGCGAATACAACCCAGTGAACGAGATCAAAATGGGGCATTTTTGATCGATAGAAGCCCAGCGTATTTTGAACCGTTATTAAATTACCTGAGACACGGTCAATTGATAATCGATAATAACATAAACGCTGCTGGTGAGAAACTTGATTATAAAAAAGGAAAAAAAAAAGTAAAAGAAAAAAAGAAAATTGGGATGAAGAAAATGAAAAAAAATTCTAAACCAGATTATTACATTGTCTTTTTTTATTCAATTAATTTCGTTTCTTTATTATATTCCGAAAATTCAGACCCCCTGCGCAATTTGCGATTATAAGAAGCTTAAAGCCTTAACTCGCTTGTTTGCTAAACTATCTTCTTGAATATTATTATGTACGCAATAATTAGTCTGTTTTACGAAACAAATAGAATTTCCCGAGTAATTATTATATCTACCTACATCTATATTATAGGTATGTGTGTGTAATGTAACTTCTCCTTATATCTTCGACGACCTTCAAACCCTACTCAATTTTAAGCTTAACTTTGTTCGATTGTCATCTATACACTTCTCCAGTTATCTTATGAATAGATTGTCACTCAAATGTCTAGACTGTAAATTTCAGATATTAGATTTAAGATTATCATATGTATAATATGATACTGTAACCACATCCCAATTTCATCCCACGTACAGATAACGATTAAATAGAATTTGAAACTGAATTATAAAGAAAAAAAAAAAAAAGGTAAAAAGATTCAAGGAACTTGAAGTAAATGAATATTTTAATCATTCCTTATATATATATATTATAAATATATTATATATATATATTAGACCGGTTCAAAAAAATCGACTATTCTTTTTTTTTTTTAATTTTCGGATTGAAATACTTTCGGAGGGGTGAAAGAAGATGCCTGTTAAAAGCGGAGCTCTTAATATTAAGATTTAGAGGTCGCTCATCGCGGATTTCTATTTTCCATTTAAATAGCATAGGAATTTTATTTTATTTTTTTCTTCGGAATTTCGTAGCTCACAAACCAATGAACAAATCCAAATGACTTTTACATATTATGATAGGGGATTGAACACTCTAAAAAATGTATCTATCATTGTGGAAAAAAAATCACAAAAAAAAAAAAAATAGTTTACTCAACTATAAATTGAAATTTGAGCTTGAATAACTTTGGAAGGAGTCAATTTATAAAAAAATGACAAGAGAAGCTTTTTGTAGAGTGTTCAATTTCCTATGAAAATATGTTTGAGTCATTTGGATTTGTTCATTGGTTTGTGAGCTACAAAATTAAAAAAAAAAAAAAAAAAAAAATTTCCTATGCTATTCAAATGGAAAATAGAAATCCGCGATGAGCGACCTCTAAATCTTAATATTAAGAGCTCCGCTTTTAACAGGCATCTTTTTTCAGCCCCCCGAAAGTATTTCAATGCGAAAATTGAAAGAAAAAGAATAGTCGATTTTTTTGAACCGGTGTAATATATATAAAAAAATTACTAATATTATTATTTATCGAGCAGGAGTATTGGAAGAGGCGAAATTTTACGGTATAGAAGGTGCAGTAGAAATTTTAGAACCGATAGTAGCAGGTTTTGGAATTAGTGAAGACGAAACTGCCCCATTAACACGAAGCGATGTTCTAAAAGCAATATTATCAACCCCTACTACCCAAGAACTTAGATTTCAAGGGGTTAATTTGGCTGGTGCCGATCTCTCGAGGCTGGATCTTCGCAATATAAATTTTAAGGTAAGTTTTAATAATTATAAGATACCAAAATATGTTGCGAAAAAATAAAAAATAAATAAAATAAAATAAAATAAAAGAATTTTCTATACAAATATGATTACGCGATGGAAAAATATTGTATTAGTTGTATTTAATTTAATAATCATCTAATCGAAAAGTCAAAAACAAGCTAGTCGATTAAGATTTAACTACACACCGTATAGTCATCAAGGGCACTTATCCCAAAGAGAACAGGTAATTATTCAGAGACCCTGCCTGCAGACGTGGGGCTATCTCGAATGAGATAACCCGCGCAATATCGGTGTTGGGGGCCCTTTGAAGCTGGCTAAACCGTTCAACTTTGAAATTATGTCGGCGTAATTGACCCCCAACTTTACTTGGTTCTATAGACTAAAGGATAATACGAAAAAGCCTAAACCCCATTTCACGTGTTTTAAGATCAAACTGTAGGAAGGATGTTTACGTGTTTTTCTTTTTTTTTTTTTTACGAAATAATTTTTCCCACTCTTCTACTATGTTCGAAATTATTTAGAATTAAATTGAGAAGATTCTCAGGCATATTCATTTAGTATTTAGATGCTTTTGAAGAACTTTCATTTTTCAATCGCAGTTCACAAATTAAATTCTCGAACTTGGAGAAAATTTGTCAATTTCATAAACACGCATTTTAATCAGACACACGTTGCTAATGCTATGCTAATGAATTTTCGTAAAAAAAAAAAAAAAAAAAAAAAAAAAAAAAAATCTACTTTTTTTTTTAATCGACTTTTCATATTTTATAAGTGTTTAGAACTTTTTCGTTTTATTTTTATTTTCAGTACGCGAATCTTCACGGTTGTCTTCTGTTCGGTACAAATTTATCAGGATGTAATCTCGAGCGAGCCGATTTGTCCGGAACAAATATGGAAGGTGCTCAACTTTTGTCGGTTAAAATGCTCTGCGCTAATTTAGAGGCTGCTAATCTACAGGGTTGTAATTTCGAGGATCCGTCAGGTCTTAGAGCAAATATGGAAGGGGTTAATCTGAAGGGAGCTAATCTCGAAGGAAGTAATATGGCGGGCGTAAATCTCCGCGTAGCAACTCTGAAGAATGCAAAATTAAAAAATTGCGATCTCAGAACAGCAGTTTTAGCTGGTGCAGATTTAGAGGTAAAAAGAAAAGAAAAAAAAAAAAAAAAATAAGAAAAACTCTCATTAGGTAATTACTAATTATAAATAAAGACTCTGAATATTTTACCGAAATTTATTACAGTCCTGCGATCTATCCGGGTCTGATCTTCACGAAGCAAATCTAAGAGGTGCAAATTTGAAGGATGCAGCTTTTGAACTGATGCTGACACCTCTTCACATGTCTCAAACTGTACGATAATATAATTTATTTAAAAAAATTTTCACCTGCAGTAATAATAATTTAACTTGTATATAGATACCCGCAATATACATACATACATACATACATAGACATATATAATATTGTATGTGAAAATAAAAATGAAATGATTTACAATAAAAATTGATTTGTCAAAAGACTATTATATGTTGAGTGAAAAAAAAAAAAAAAAATTTACTTTCCTCCACAAAAAAAAAAAAGAAAGAAAAATATATCCCATTCCTCAAGGTCCTGGAAATAGAAAAATAAGCCTAGAAGAGGGTAAAAAAATTATGGGGACAAAAATATTCAGAACTGAAGATTTTGAACAAAAAAAATTTAAACCGGAATTTATTTCTGAAGTATATATGTGTTTTTAATGAATCGATTTGACTATTTCTTCAAATTTTATCGTTACGTGCGATATATTAAGATTAATTATCTTAAAAGCAATATTCGACGATATCTATTATACACTCATGGAGTGCACATCGACTAGATATATACATATATATATATGACGATGTTTAATATAGCTCGAGGGAAACGAATAGAATTTAACTTCATTTTAGTCCCATTATACTGCCATATGATTTAAAATCAAATCGTTTTGCAGATCCTTTGATATACTGGCTCGATGTTCTATCCTGTGTTAGATAGCACCTTAGCGATTAGGAGCTTGAGACGAATAAGTCTGTCGTATATGGTGTGTATATTTATACTACACGTATAAAAGCTCCGGAAAACGAAAAACGGAGAAATAATTTCAGCTGTGGATATAAAATCCTCATTCATGCTCTATCAAGTTCAATTATTATCTATATATCTGATTAACGAATTGCTATATAATAACGCGAATCTGATGTTACATCATCATCAACTTGGACAATATAGAAGTAGATGTTTTATCTTTTCTTTCTTTTCTCGTTGTTTTTTTTTTTTTTTTTTTTATTTTCGAAATACTTTTGTACAGCTCATAATATCGACACCTCGCGTCAATGATAAAGTTTTTCAAACTTTTTCTTTTCCTTTTTCTTATATATTACGCTCATATACTTTTTCCCCCCCCTAAGCTTTTATTCGCGCAGGCGTAAATGGGGGGATGAGCAAAGATAAGAATTGGCTTTAACGATCATGTAAAAAAGAGAAATAAAACGAAGAGAAAAAGGAAAAAAAAATGAATGAGGAAAAAAAGAAAATATGATCACCAAAATTTTTTACGCCTTTTTATTTATCGCGGTTTGTTTTTTTTTTTTTGTTTTTTTTTTCTTTTTTCTTTCCTTGCTAAAACATTTTACCTCAAACCGAAAATAACGGTCTGAATTATATATCAGCACCTTGCTCGGTCTATGTATGTACGTACATTAGCTAACGCTATATACATTTCACTCCTCGCTACTCGACTCGACGCCAATATTTTGGTAAGATTTATGTTTCTGGCTTATAAATTATACCATATATTATATATATATATATATGTATGTAATATACCCGTGGCATACGTCCCCTTTCTTAGTTACTGGATCGAATATGTGTTTCTCGAGTAAACGCCAACTTCCGTATATATTGAATCTTCTCTCGTTTGACTTAAACTAGCTGAACTTTACCCTGTATAGGTATTAGGTACATATATATGCGCGAGAAATGTGTTCCGGAATATCGTTCGTTATATGAAATTTAGTATAATTTTGGTTACCAGTACTACACTGTACATTTTTTACGTTCATAATTTCAACGTTTTCTGATTTGATTCTGATTATTGTTGATCCATTATATTTCTCGAAGTTTTAAAAATTAAAGAAAGAAGAAGAAGAAGAAGAAGAAGACGAAGAAGAAGAAGAAGAAAAAATTTCAACCAAATTAGAAATGATCAGGCCAAATCCTTTCCATTAAAATTCTCTTGAAATGCCCCATATTACGATGTGATAAATAAAAAGAGAAATATGAGGTTTTTAAATAAATTATAACTGAAAGAAATTGAAGAAGATCATCATTCTACATCATCCGAGACGTAATTTCTCTATATTGCATACACATTTTACTGCGGAGGCTGTAAAACCGAGACCCAGCTCTTTTTCTCTTACTTTTTATACATATACGTGATAGCTCTATTCAACGACGCGAGGTCATAGATTATGCATATAGGGAAAGTTCTCGCAGGGTCGATTTTATGCCTAGATATACGAAGGTAAGAGTTGAGTTCAAGAATCAAACTACAGTATAAAATTGGGACTGATATAGGGTAGAAGTCGAAAAATAATTAAAGAAAAAATACAAAAAATGAAGAAAAATAAAAGAGTGACAAAAATTGGGATATTTTCGACTAGATTTCTGTTTTTTTTTTTTTTTTTTTTTGATTTAAATATGTAAATCCACCCTCTTATAGTGTTATGGGAGAAGTTAGAGTTGAGATAAAAATCTGGAAAAAAATTAGCTAATTGTTTTTGAATTATTTGGAACCGATTTGTGGGACGCCTGATATATACGTAGTAAGTAATTAGAATTTTGAGTAAAGTGCTACTCTTCTTACTCTAGAAAACTAATAACAATTAAAGAGCCTCCTAATTGTAGTGTGCAGGAGGTGTAAAACGAATCATTTTATCACACATGTTTTTATTTCTTTCTCTATCCAGATTCTATAAAACGTTTTTCAAGTATCTAACTATCATAGTCCTCCATATCCATAATCGAAACTGTCGAAAAAATAAAAATAAATAAAAATACAAAAAATGATCTTGCGAAAAAATTTTGATTATAGTACATACTTTTTCGGTTTTCTACCAAAAATAAGTAATATGATTAATATTGTTAATGATAATGAATAATTTAACGAGGATTAACAATGACTTACGATTAGTGTAGGGTAATGTCCCTTACGGAAAAAAAACCCTCAAGTTTAAGGGGTAAATTTGCACCCCTAAAGTTTTGGGGGTTTACCATGAAAGCTCAGGGTTTACGCTGTATTTGGGGGTAAAATTTGAGGGTAAACCATGAGTTTTCATATGATAAACCCCCAAAACTTTAGGGGTGCGAATTTACCCCTTAAATTTGAGGTTTTTTTTTTTCTGATTTGAGGGGTACGTATAGCATATAGGTACATACTTTAATCCAGTATAGAAAACATACACGATATATTATATTATACCTTATACATATATGTATGGTACAAGGGCATGGCAGAGCGCGGTTTGAAGTGGTAAGACGTACGTAGGAGGGTAGAAAGAAGGTATGTATAGGTAAGGTAAGGTAAGCCAGTGGCGTGCATAATGCACCAGGTCGTAGCTTTGGAGGTCAGATTGCACCGGCGATATAGTTGAGGTCTGACAAAGCCGGTACGTGACTACTTGTGCCTGGGCAGAGTTCTGCTCTTACTACTTACTTGGCTCGTATATATACCTTCATGATTCGCGGTACAACGAAGCTTGAGATTTTTTTTTTTTTTCTGCTTTTCTTTTCATTTTTTTTCTTTTTTTTTTTTTTTTCTCACAGATAAGAAGAATATCACTTACAGTTCTCAAGGTCTCGCTAAAAAACGGCAACTGTATGTATTATTATATACAAAGAGCGTTTTTGCCTGCTCAATGACCCTTTTTTTTCTTCTTCTTCTCTCCTCTTCTCCT
Source organism: Tenthredo mesomela (assembly GCA_943736025.1). Taxonomy (NCBI): domain Eukaryota; kingdom Metazoa; phylum Arthropoda; class Insecta; order Hymenoptera; family Tenthredinidae; genus Tenthredo; species Tenthredo mesomela. The sequence goes on from OX031018.1 coordinate 27,512,368, forward strand.
GATCTACAAGAGGGTTCAAAGCTCGACTGAATATATATATATACTATATGGATGGATAAAAGCTGTGGGATACAGACTGGCAAAATACGCTACAAATTAATGCAAATTATGACGCAGGTTAACGTAAGAAGATAACTCTGCAGAGGTCTGCGCTGACCTTTTCTCATGTAAAACATTCACCACACCTCTATATCTTCGGAGGAATAAATATTGGTCTATATAATATATATCCGTTAGGATCCGATGTGTTATATAGTTTTATTTACTGTATGAATCGCGATGAAAATTATCGTCTTTTATTCAATATCTTTCGATTTTATTCACTTCATATGATTCATTATAAGTCACAGATAGATGAAATTTAAATTGGTTGATTTTTGGCACGAGGAGCTAATCTCACTTTAAATTATGTAAACAGGTACGAAAATTTGAATATAGACTGAATAAATGATTAAAAATAAAAAAAAAAACAAATGGAAATTCGGTGAAAAAATGATGAGATTCTATGGGAAAAGTCTGTAAGTATCGATGAAAATCGGTGTCGTCTTATAATTTTTCGATTCCTTTTTGTGAGAATTGTGTTACTATATTATATTTTACCTAGTTTTCATTATTTGCTCATTATTTATATTTCCTTCATTTCTTTTGGCTTATTTTCACTTCTGTGCCGCTATACGCGGGAACGGTGGCAGTCGCATAAGTTTTTACAACTATACTTCGTATACCTGCAGCTAGAAACTCGTAATGATATTGCTCGTCGTTGCAGTAGGTAGGTCTCCCGCTTTTCTATTTCTTTATATAATTTTACACGCTCTCTGTGTTCATGCACAGGGGTAAGAAATAATAAAACGTAAGAATAAAAAAAAAAAAAAAAAAAAAAAATTGAGAGAAAAAAAAAAAAAGCATATGATGAACGAAATGTACAAGCGAGAGAATAAAATATTTATTTAATACATAAACAGCGGAAAAAAGGGTCGTCGCAGCTTGCGGTTTGCGTGGGAACGTGCCAACGGCTTCCGGTTTATATATCCGGAAGTTGAACCGGGAAACAAATCACTCCAAGTGTATAAGGTATTATAGACAAAAATTTTAACCAAAGGTAAAGTGGTGGTTAAAATTTCTTTGCAATTTTCATGATCAAATAAATAATCAAAGATTAACACCCATAGGTCTTTGAATTAGCGAATTTTTTTTTTTTTTTTTTTTTCTCAAATCTCTAACCCGAATGGCTCAAGATCGATGAATGATTTATTGATTGGCTATCAGGTGGAGGTGGTGTAGCTAAAGGTTCGCGCTAGATAGTTGCAAATGTTTAGTCGTTAGGAAGGTAAGTAAGTCGTTGAAAGATTCTACGATGCTTTTTTCGGCAATAAGATTTACCGAAAGGAAATCTTTAGAATTGGATTTCACTCTGATTTAAACGAGTGAATTTTGTAGATGGATCTATCCTGGGTTTATAAATATACAAAGGTATAGATGATGGGTATGTTACATATTAGGGTACGGTTCTTAATTTGATAATTTTCGAATTTGAATGCTCCCATGGTCCAGGATGTCTCGAATAATGTTTTCCCTCAATTTTCAGTATTGACCCCCAACTATTCAGGGTTATCCCTCAATTGTTGGAGGTTGTCCCTAAATGTTTGAGGGATATTCCTCAATTCTTGGGGGTTTTTCCTCAATTTTCAGGGTTGATCCACGAACTTTTAAGGGTTGACCCTTCAATTGATGGTTCATCCATAGGAATTGAAGGTATTACCTTGAAGATTGGAGGTTGAACCCTGAAATTTCAGGGTTTCACCCCCAGAATTGAGGGTTAAATCTTGGAAATTGAAGGTTTACCCTCAAACTTGAAGGATTTTTTTTTCGTAAGGGACCCCGCAAAGCCTTAGAATTTTTCCATTTTGATAAAACATGATTACTACTGACATTTCACGATTGATTTTTTTTTTTCTCCCCATATTGCAGCATACATATTATTATAGCTCCGAAAAATCTCAAACTTGGTACATTGAAATTCGAATATGCCCGAGTTAAGGACCACCTTAATATTATACTACGTACACGTATAACCGCAGACGGCTGATTTTGATAGAGTCATTAGCCTGTCTTGATGGAAATTGCTTATGTTTCAAAGTGGATCAGCTGCAATAAATGATCGCAAATCGTTATACTCAAGATATAAACTCGCGTCCATCAAAGTATAGTTGGATCTCTGTCACTGATCACGAGTTCAGTTTGTGCTAGTGATATTGTATTAATATGTTATATCACATAAATTTGTTGGGGGGAGAAAATATTTGATAAAAATTTATAAACCGAGGAAAAATAAAATAAAATAAAATAAAATAAGTAAAACGCGGAAACCCAGGGATAAAGGATAGAACAAAATTGTGTAAACGTTTTATAGAAGAGACATTAGTTTACCACCTTTTTATTCGCACGCCTCTATATAAAAGATTTCCAGCTACTGCATGGGTCTGGCGTTGGTCCGTCCTATTCCTACGCATGGATAAATTTTGCATCTTATCTTTCAGCGAGTATTCCTTTTTCCTCCCTTTCTTTTTTTTTTTTTTTTTTTTTTTTGTTTCGTTTTTTATTCTTTTCTCTCTTCATTCTTTCTTTTATTCTTTACTTTCTCTTCTCTTCTCTTTATCCTAAAGCCACGGTTGTAGCTCTCCATTTTACCCAGCATCTCACATCAGTTCTTGAGAGGGCTGACACGAGTGAAGACTGTATATATATGGCTCAGATGGAGTTACAGAGAAATTCAGAACTCCGTGGACAGAATAAATGTATACATTCGTGAATTTCTTCTTTTTTTTTTTTTTTTTTTTTTTTTCTTCCTCGTTGCATATATATACCTATACCTATGCTTTATACGTATAAAAAAATATAACTTTACGCTAGGTGAAAAAGAAAAAGAAAAAGAAAAAGAAAAAGAAAAAGAAAGAAAAAATAAAAATAAACGGAAGCAAAATACTTCCACGTAGGTATAAGAATTTTGAGAACAAAAATGGAAAGAGAAGATAGTATAGGAAGAAAAAAAAATCTCACGATTCGTTGCTATTGATCGATTTTTATGTTCCGATTTTTCTTTGTTGTTTAAAATTTCTTTTTAAAAGGGTTGTGGATTTATCGTATACATATATCGGGTGAAAACTAAACAGGATTGAATCTCGTTTGACGTTAACTGCGCGGCTGCATGAGGTGCGAGTGAAACGAGATATCGGTGTAGGAAGTGATAAACTGTGAACCATTCGCATAAAAAATGTGGCGGAAAGTGATTCCGTGCTTTCGTTCGAAAGGGTAGCTTTTTTATTTTTTATTTTAGGAAAGGATGAGGTAACGCACCGATGGATATATACGGGATTAGGTATTGATTTTATACTGTCATTTACGAAGGCACTTTTACCCTAATATAAAATATAACATATACATTTATTTATTTATTGATTTCTAAAACGATTTATTTCTATAATTATATAAATATATATATGTATACCTGTGTCATTAATTTATGTACTGTCCACTCTCATTATACCCTGATAATTGTATTTTATACCGAGTTTCTGAATTCAACTGATTATCGGATTCTCCAGTCTGCAATAACAGGGCTATCGCGGAGGAAAGTAGATTAACGAAGATTGATTGCATCGTTTCATTCTAACTGATGGGTTTCAATGAATCCAATTGATCCGTAACAAACGTCCGTCTCAAAGGATAACAGCTCTTATTTAGCAACTGTAGCGATTGTTTATACTGGCGAATCGCCAATATACTAATTAAAATCAACGCTATTTATTTTTTTTCATCGATTTATAAGTATACAAATATTTTGTCAATAATTATTTTTCATTTAGATTATACTCAATTTTTTTTTTTTTTTTTTTTTTATAATTTTCGTTTACTATGAGAAAAAAAGGAAATTATAAGACGGGATATAATATTATAACGAATGAAGAAGAATAAGAATAAAAATAAGAATATGGAGAAGAAGAAGAAGAAAATTAGCATTTTCATTCTCCTTTTATTTATAGGTAGGTACCTTATTCATCTTTTTCTTTTTACATTTTCTTTTCGTTTTCATCTCAATCTTTAAAGTTAATGTTAGATAGAGAGAGAGAGATAGAGAGTTGTAACGAGCTTCGTTGAAATATATTGAGAGAGATTTGATCCTGACTTAATTTGACTTGGGGGTTTTTAAGAGCAGCTGACGTTTAACCATTAATACACGAGATAAGTCCTTTTTCCGTTTCCTCTACATCCCGAACTCTTTATTTTTATTATTTTTATTCTCCTTATTCGCATCCTTTGGCTTTGCCTCTTAAAGTGGATTTTTATTTTAAGAATATTCCCATCCCTTCCTTCCTTCCTTCCTTCCTACCTTCCTATACCTTCCTACATCATATATCTCATTCCTCTGCGTACCTAATTCCTTTTATCAGATACGTTCCAAACCCCTCAAAATTTATCCACTCGATTCAAACCTTATGGCTATTTCAGATTTGCAATAATCGTCGCAACAAAAATAAAATAAAAACTCACGTATTATAATCTCGTATGTATATCTACCTAACTATTATTCGAACGATTGCAAATTTTAACTATAACTCTGATAGGTAATAAATAATTTTCTTGACGATTCTCAAAAATGTTTAGGATTAAAAAAGACGAAAAAGAGAAAAATAAGAGGAAGAGAGAAAGAGATAGAAAAATCTTTCTAAAAAAAAAAAAAAAAAAAAAAAAAAAGTCAAATAAATTTTTTTTTTTTTTTTTTTTTTTTTTTCGCGGCAGCATATAATATATCTACATACTCTATACCTAGAAACGCAATTATTTCACGTTACACTTTTATTTCAAATTAGTTATACCTGCAGGCTAATTTCTGCTGCTAGTTAACAACGAAGCGAAGCGAGGCGAGGCAAAGTGAGACTACGAAGGGTAGAAATGAAAAATGTACCAACTAAATGTTTTTATCACGACTCTCGACTCATAATGAGCGTTGATAATAAAAAAGAAAAATAAGGGTGGGATGAAAAAAAAAAAAAAAAAAAAAAAAAGAAACTGAAAGGAGAGAAAAATATCTAATTCCTTGGTATACAGTGGTCAGCAGAAATAATTCAAATCTCATTAGATTTTTTAAATTTGATGAATGGGATGTTTAAACCTATGGTTGAACAATTTTTTTATTTTATTTTTTCTCAATTTTCGACAAATTTTTTATTCGAATGATTGAATAATCAATTATAGATATTAATCGTTCAAGAAATCATAACGATTGTGTATATATTCGTTGATAGTCTTATACAATTCTTGCAGGGTTATAGTAACTAATAAACGGTGATGAAACGGTGTTATAATTTCCTGTTTCTGAGTTGTTGGCTCGGGGTGTACCTAGAGTAATTAATACGAACCGCAAGTCGGATAATACAAAAGCTTGCAGTACCGCGTGGGCATTGTTTACCGGGATTGTTAATCTTTGCTATACGAGCGATGGGTCTAGGTGTGGGTGGAAATTACGATTTGTTGCTTTATGTTAGCATTTCAAATTTCAACTGATTTGTTGAGGTGATTAAATTCCTACCGTTTTCACTATGTATATAAATGTATATAATATTGCAGGTAGTATATACGTATCGAAAATTTGTCAAAATTTTATCCGGTATTTAATAATTATTGTAATAAGAAGAAGAAGAAGCATATAAAAAAAAAACAAAAAAAAAAAAAAATTGTCAAATTATTTACTATAACCGGGTATATAATACTATATATTTATATGGTAGGTAGGTAGGTAGGTAGGTGCTGCGTATCTTCAAGCGTGGAATCATGGGAAAGTTAGACTAAAAGCAAGGGAAGCAGAATTACGTGAAATGCCTTACGTCAGATTCAATTAGGGAATTGTTTGTTGGAAAATTATGTTTTACTTTCAACAGTATATGTACAGAATCCTATACCTTGGCTAATTGTGAGTAAAGGGTTGTTTGATTCAAGCTAGTAATTGTATAGAAATCTTCAAGCTATAAATGTAAATCGTAAGAATAAGTCAAAGAATCGATTGATCAAATTACGAAAGAGAACAAAATTTAGTAGGTAGATAAGAAAGTTGATTAGAATCTGGAAGTAGAAAGAAAGAAAAAAATTATGAAAAAGAGAAAAGATAGAGGGATCAATTTTTTTTAGAAACAAAAAGGAACAACTATATTTCAAATCAATAAATTTAAGAGTCATTATAACAGTCTGAGACCGCACTAATTATAAAAAACAAAAAAAAAAAAAAAAGGATAAAATATTTCACAACTCATTAATAGCAGCTGGAATAAGCTTTTTTCGGTTAAAAAGAAATGTGATTAAAAAAAAAAAAAAAAAAAGTTAAGAGAGCTTTCGAACCGTTCATTAGGCAAGCTAATTAATACATCAATCAGTAGAGCTTTGTACGCTCCGGATAATTTATTTATTATTATTTTTTTTTTTTTTTCACGTACTTATCAGAATTTTTTTTTCACTTCTTCTGCGCTGCAGTGCCCCTTTTTTTTTTTTGTTTTAATTTATTTTAATTTCTTTTTCCTCTAAAGTAAGCTCGGTGAGATTAAGTAAGTATATACCTTGGGCTGATTGGATTTTTTTTCTGTAAAGCCTACAGTATATAGTATATATTACGATATATATGTAATATTTTCAAAAACCCCATATATAGATGATACTTGATAAAAAATTAGATGAAAAAATGATTCGACTTGGTCGAATAAAACGAGTATATATATTAATTTTTCTTTTTTTATTGTTTTCGAGACGATATTTGACATTTTTTGGTTTAATTTTTTTTTTTTTTTTCAAAATTTAATAGGGAAGGGAGAAATAAGATCAGAGCTTTTCTATCGTATACCCAGCAGCAGCAGCTGTAAGTCAGGGGTTGTTTGAGCCGAGATACCGCGCGCGAGTGTTAGAAAGAGACGGAGAAACAACCCGGGCAAGCAAGCAAGCAAGCAGGCAGGGAGGTAGAACGAGGGTTGAAAGCGGGGGTTAGTTCAGCGATGGCCGTAGTATCTCCGCGGACATCGGGGAGCCGACACGCGGTTCGCAAGTTCCAGGGGAATTCGTCGTCTGTGATTTTATTTTCATTATTTTGACAATTGTTTTTTTTTTTTTTTTTTTTAATTTTTTTTTTGTTTAATGAACGAAACAATATAAGATTTACTAAAAAAAATGGACGATTTATTTTTATTTATTTATTTTTTTTTCACACGTTTTTTTTTCTCAAAATGATAACCAGAGCTTTTACAGCCGGCTGCAGTTCGGGGCGTAAATTAATAGTGGATGAGGGATGAACCGGAAGCTCAATAAGAAAAGAAAAGAAAAAAATAAAATAAAATAATAATTACCCCTATTAATTATTGACTTTCGCTCGTTTTCTAAATACTACTCAATTATTATTATTATTCGAAATTATTATAAGGGACCGAAGTATTTTCTGTGAGTGATATAATAATATATTATAATAGGTATATTATATAAACACTATATATTTAATCATCGACTGCGAAATATATTGGTTTTTTTTTTTTTTTTTTTTTTTTTTTTAATTAATATCTTACGATTATTAAATATATATAGGTACACATAGTTGATGTATTATATTTAAAGATCTATACTACCTGAATAAATAAATTTAAAAAATTTTTAAAAATTAAAAAGAAAAAAAAAAACCTATCATGTCTTTCAGATTATATAATAAATAATAAGATAAAAAAGAAAAAAAAAAAAAAAAAAAACTGTAATCAACGTACAAATTAATGGTGTGAAGGAATAGGATTAAAAAAAAAAAAAAAAAAAAAAAAAAACATACACACACACGATGTAATTGTCAAACATAATTAAGCAAATAAATAAATTATAATTACAGATTACGTATAATACGCAGACTTATACATCGTCATAGAAATAAATCGTGCTGATGTTATAAAACGTGTTAAACGTTGAAATAAAATAATAAAAAATAAGATAAATAAATTTGAAAAACAAAAAAAAAAAAAAAAAAAAAAACTGCTCTATAATATATTTAAGCTAAACGATTTTGGGGAAAAGTGTCCAGAAAAAAAAATAAATTTAAAGGCAATATGAATCTAAGTGAAATTTTCTTTTTTGTTTAATTTGTTTTTTGTTTTTGTTTTTGTTTTTTTCTACTCTCCTGCAGCGGGAAAACTAATTGACATTGTTTAAAACAACACGATTGTCTCTAAAAATATAATATCCGATGTATTACGTTTAGCCGGGAGAACTGACGTCGAACAACAAATTTCAGAGGTGAGATCTCTATTAATATAATATTTTATACGTCTAATATGATAAAATAAAATAAAATATATATTAGGTATACATAATACCGTCCTATATATAATATACGTATATATTGAACTTGAAATAAATATAATAAAAAAAAAATAAAATAAAAAAAATGGAGAAATTAGTGTATTCCGTATATATTATGAATAATATATATCCTAATGAACACCTCATATTATTATAGTATATATTACATATAATATTATCTTCAAGGATGATATCGACGACCATTCCATGGATCTTATCTCGCTAATGCCTTACTCACTGACGAGATGAGTTGTGTTAATTAATTTTCACCGCAGATTAGATATATCTCTGTTTAGTATTGTATACAGCTACCTATAGGTATCTAAGTAAGCGTATAACGTCGAGAGAAGTGGCAAAAGTTTATCCTAAATCAACTAAGACGCAAGATGATTAGTGGGATAAAGTAAGTTGTTCTCAGGTGGAAAAACAAAAAAAGAAAAAAACTTTCAAAAACTTAGAGAAGAAAAGAATTTTTTTTTTTTTTTTTTTTTCTTTTGTTTCAAATGAGAATCGATACTCCATAATATTTATACCTTAATTCCGGAAGAACAAATTTCAGATCAATTAACTTTCATTAATCATCTCCGAAAAGATATAATATTTATTATATATTATCATTCTCGCGTTTGGAAAGTGTTTTTTTTTTTTTTTTTTTTTTTTTTTTTTCAATGTTCGTCTTATTTTTTTCTAGTTATTTGACTCCTCAATTTTAAATCGACCTTTTTTCAAGGCTGGTATTTGACCTTAGCACACTTGTTTCCGGTTGTGCTACAGAGCACGGAATTAAATTCTCACTCGACTAACTCCGCTTCCCTCCTCTAGGCGTCGCTTCGTGGTGAGAGTAATCCATAACGCGATATGGCAAGAATTCCAATTAAAATCCACGGACCCACCCTCTTCCCCTCCCTATCATCTATAAAGTTGGAGAGTGCCTAGAGACGAGCCTAAAATTTTCTGGGGTAGAAAATAACTCTGTACACGATCGTATTTTATACGTATATATAATACTGGCCCGAGGTCATCGAATTTGACGCCAATACAGATTCAGATTCCTTGTTACTACATGATATGCCCCCAACAGTTACAGTGCATGAAAATTAATTGGCTCAATTTATAATGACATTGAAGTCTGCATCGTTGGAACGCAACGAAATCCGAAAAAAAAAAAAAAAAAAAAAAAAATAATTTAAATACATTAATTTACCAAAAATGATCCTGCTATGTTTGAAAAGTGAAAACTATTAGAAATAACTTGAAAATGTTAATAAACCTAGTATAGGATCATTTTCATGCTATGTATATATTTTTTTTAATTTACGTTGAATTTCGTTGCGTTCCAACGATGCAAACTTCAATGTCATTTTATATCGCTGTCATAATTATACCAAAAATTTGATTACCACATTTTCAACTTCACTTATTTCAGCCATGCATGAACAAAATCATAACTTCCCATAGAGCATTCTACGCGCATAAATGAGCTCCTTCGAAATATGTAGCACTTCAATTATTCTTGGAATTCTTAAACATGTAAAACTTAGAAAAAATGCGATTTCTTTGTTCTTCTACTCGAAGGGTCACACCAATTGCCCTGAAATTACTTCGAGGTGGCACTAAGAAGTGATCAAAATTTCAGCCTCCCGTTTTTCTTCTTTTTTTTTTCTTCCAAAACCCGGCGAAGCATGTAAAACTTGGAAAATATGTGTTTCTATTTTTTTTTCTACTTGAAGGGTCACACGGATTGCTTGAAATTTTCACCGAAATTACTTTAAAGTGTCACAAAAAAAGTGATAAAATTTCCAGCCTCCCGTTTTTTACTTTTTTTTTTTTTTTTTTTTTTGCCAAAAACCGATCCGGTTCACGTGGAATAGCCCCTATATAGGTATACACCAAGCACACCCTTATATAGCTTAACGAAATTCCTATATACCTACCTATAAACCAGGGTGAAACTTTTTCAAATGTAAAAATCGAAAAAAAAGGGGTTTAAAATTCCATTACATCAACTGAACTACTCAGGTCGAGGCTGTCGACGGTTTCTGCAAGCAAGCAAGCAAGCAGGCAAGCGAACAGACAGCTAAGGGAGAAAGGGAAGAGGCAAGCGTAGCGTAAGCACATGTACCTGACTACGCGATTATGAGGAACCTCAAACGATTAATCTTCATCTGTCCAAAAAGACAGCACTACCTACTTATAATCCTGTAGCATGGTGCTAGCTAGCTAGTACCTGCTGAGAGGCACAGTAATTGAAGAACCCTTACATGCGATGTTTAAAACCAATTATGCACAACCAATGATGGATTATCTTTAATTTTCTTCCTTTTTTTCTTCTTCTTTGTTTCTTGTTTTTTTTTTTTTTCAACTAAAGTATGTACATATCTATAACGAGATATTAGAAACAACGATACAGCTCATGATTTTCCACAATTATTATATAATCCTGGGAAATAAGAAAAAAAAAACAAGCCAATTTTTGTTGAGAGAAAACTCGTTGAATAATTGATGAAAAAAAAAAAAAAAAAAGAAATTAACAAAATTTCCCAAATCTTTATATCGATTTAAAGAAAAAGAAAAATTTTGGGGATTCAGTATACATATAATTTATTTTGAGTGATGAGAACCTATATAATATAAATGATCAAATGGGTTTATGAATCCTGAATCCGATATTCTGGTATCGATCTCTTTTATTGATATAGTAAATTCTTCATATCCATACGAAATTCAGTTTTATATACCTAAGATGAAGAAGAAGAAAAAAAAAAAAAAAAAAATGTTTACTTTAGTATTTTGAATTCATAGTTGATATGCGTGGCCACAAGTATAGTAGTACCTACTCATTGGGCGGTTTGGGAAGTAGATATGGTACCTATATCCCAAGATCCGGGATTTGGGATGGTAATATCGAGGCATCTGCGACCGCAGGATCCCTGCAATGTGTAGTACGTTATATTGGGGCGGGAATCCTACCCCATGAAACTGGCTATGACATACGACCATATCGGTATAGTACATACGTAACTATATATATATATATATAATATTATATATAGAGGTGTATGGGTGTGTGTACATAACGTATGTGTTTATTCGTGTGCAAATTCGACTGTAATATCTCTACTATCCATATATACGATCATTTTTTCGAATAAAAAGTGCAGTTTGAAGTATAGTTTCGTTCCGAGCTTAGAATTCTCTAAATTCTATTCCAAGTGATGAACGAATGAATGAATGAATTAATTAATTAATGAATTAATGAACGGATGGGTCTGGGCTATGAGAGGTTTTTATCGGATGGTTAAGGGAATTCGAAATAGAGAAGAAGAAGAAGAGATAGAGTAGAGAATTGAAGATGGGATATGGGAATCCGGAGAAAACCACGAACTGCTGACTCGACTTGAGCGACGTTGTGGCTTGGGATAGAGGAATGTCTCGTTGAATATATCACCGCGAAAATTTCACGCTTGGTATCTCATTGTCAGTTCATCCAGGCAAATTTCTATACATGGATTAATTAACAGACGTATTAATGACTCTGCAACTGTATAGAGCCAGACATTCAGTCATCCAAGCAATAAAACGAAATAGTGAATAGATCATACACATAGCGTTTAATTCACATATATATTATACAAACGCACTCTATATCGTCATTTCAACCATATCACCGGTTTAAGTTCGTTTCAATTTTATTCAGATGTCTATAATATTATAATCAATACTTTTTACCTGATATTAAACTTTTGATATTGATTTTAACAACAATTTATTCTACCATACGCAATACTAATATATCGACAATAATCTGAATTTCTAATCGCGATCAATTGATCGTAGTCGTTATAAATCACGATAGCAGCAACGTATTTGATTATTTGATTTATTTTCTTGATGAAAAAGGTGATAAATGAATGTTGAATTTAATTGAAAAAAAATTTCAAGTGCAGTTGAAAGATGTTCTTTTTCATATAATACTACTATATTTCGTATATAGGTATTTACTTATTTAGTTTTTCTATATAGATAGTATACTCTGTATCCAATTGCCTCAAGGGAAGTTGCGATTTTTATACCCGCCATTTCGAACCGCCGCGCCTGTAATTAACTCCATCAACGTGTTTGATGAAGAGGATGCAATACGGTATATAAACTGTAGATAAACGGGAAACGGATTTAACGAATACCTATACCCCGTATTTTATATATACTATAGTTGCTATATTTTTCATTGATTAATTTATTGCTGCAGTTATAAAAGTTCATTAAATAGTTGAATAATAATAAAAACAAAATAAATGAATGAATGATTTTCTTTCCTTTTTCTTTTTTTTTTTTTTTTTTCTCTTTTTTTTTCTTTCTTCATTTAGTCACTGAATTCAGAACAGATGAACGAAACGAAACGAATTGAAAAGCCATGTGAATGCTCGTATACTGCTCGACTTACCAATTTAATTTAACAGTTGAGCAGAGCCCAAATCTACGAGATAAATTTTTGAACCCAACGAAAGGTATTGAGGATTTCAGCACACACGTGATGCATAGTCATTTTTTTTTTTTTTTTCTTTTTTTCTTTTTTTACATGTATCAAGCCTTATCGTTTAAACTTTAAATCCATCGGATATTACGTCTTTCTCTACTTCTTTACCCTTTCAACTGGGTAGGTATAGGTATAGCTTTTTTTATTGTCTCTTGACTAAAGATTAAATGTAATAAATTTCGAATGTAACAAACGTTGGGGTTTTAAGTAATTTTCTTCTTCTTCTTCTTTTCGTCGTATTTATCGATAAATATTATTCATTAATATGCAAAAAGAATACATAGAACGAACGAAAGAAAGAAACTTATTTTGCATTCAAGTGTATCCGCAGGTTTCGATCCTCGAGATTAAGAAAATGAAATTTGAATTCCTAATTCATTTAGAACGGTACAATTTTTAGATTCACGAATTCTTGAACAGTTCTGTGTTTTCTTCTTCTTCTTCTTCTTCTTCTTCTTCTTTTATTTCCTATTTCTTTCTTTATTTTGACTGAATACCGAATAAAATCAAAAGCTTGATCTCAAGTGCTACTACCTCCGGCTTTTAGCAGGGTCGAAAAACCTCCTGTGTAAAAAAGAAAAGAAAAAAAAATAATATATATATATATGTATATATATTTCCCTTTTGTATTTCCACATTTACTACAAATAGGATTGACGGATCTTTTTCCCTCCTCTTATTCTTATATTCTTTTTCTTTTTCCTTTACTTCTTCTTCTTCTTCTTCTTCTTCTTCTCCCGTTATGTTACCCTGTGCAGCCTTGGGACATAAAATAGATCGTCGTTCTTGCCCGGAGGACCCTTTCCTTTTCGGCGAACCGTGAAACGCGTGTGGAGGTCTTTGGCAAGACAAGCGTATAGTTTATTTTATACAAACGAAATTTACCTACCTACCCTACAAGCCCGCAAGTTCCGTTGCATGGGTATATATAACAATCCGCGAATAAACTAACTCCGGTTTGTCCTGGTATATACCGATTCGCGTTTATCTCATACGATATATAGTACATGGCGAGTAACGTGAAACGTCGCCTCCACCCGACTCTTTACACGAAAAGTTTAACCCCTGGACGAATTAAACCATCCAATGTATATATATGGTATACGGACTAGGCACATTAGCCTTGTCTTGATCCTTTCCAACGTTAACGTTACCGTTACCGTTATACCGTTCCCAATTCCAATCCCTTTACCGAAACCTGGAACCACACTTTATCGACTCTCTAGAACCAGAGGACAGACATAGAGCTTTCAAAGTTCTGAATTAAGGTAAGGTAAGGTAAGGGAAGGGAAGAAGTATGAGGGTGAAGAAGAAGACGATGGAGGATGAAGGACGAAGGACGAACGAACGAACCTCCAGACAATGTAATCAAGGAATTCTCATTTATCCCTCTCTACCTCTAGGGTCGAAATCTTATTCATCCCTTATACTTTTTCCTTGATTAGAATAAGGACGATGTTATATTTTCCCATAGCCGTGCAGGCACTGACACTTGTGTATAAAGATTTTCAAAATAACAACGCGTATCATATACCATCCGGATTTGCTATATGTGATTAATAAATATTTCAAGATACGTAGAGTACCTACCTACCTACCTACCTACCTACCTATAACATCCCGTTATTTATCGCAACGATTCTTCTATATTTACTCGTGAACCTCGTATATCCATAGTACCAGCTATATAGGGGTTGGAAATTTCGGAATGGGTAACTTTAGTGCCCCTAGGGTGCATATGGCACTGACTCCACGACACATTCTGCGATACACATTTATATTCGGTGTTTTACTACCGCACACTGTTAAACCAACCTGCGGTATTAAATCAGTTACAAAATCGATAAACGCGTAATAAAGATTGGAGGAAAATGAAAAATGATAAATGATAAAAAAAAAAAAAAAAAAAGTAGTCACAGACAGTTCCGTCTTGGATTTTCATATATCCAGCTCATTAATCGTCAGTCTTGTTAAGCTCTTACTAATGACAAGGATTCATAACTGATATAAAGGATTCCCGCATATGAACCGCCGCGGTTTATGAAGGAAAGAAAAAAAAAAAAAAAAAGCTCGCTTTTCAAAGACGAAATTTAAGTCAGATATTATAGAAGCTTCGACGATCAAAATAGTAGGACCTTAATATCAAACTATAAAGAAACGAAATTTTGTCAATGAAAATTCCTGAATCCATATAAGTAGGTGATACAGAATTTTTGAAAAAAAAAAAATACAAAAAACAGAAAATTTCTGTTCTCTTCTTATTTTCTTAACCAATAGAGTCTCGAAAATCTTTGAGACAATTTACACAGTCAGCTCTTATGACATCTACGTTTTTATTTTTTATTTTTTTGATTATTCGGTACAAAGGGTGAAATCAAACTAATCCTTATTCGTGCTGGCCCCATTATATCCCGGCTCTCTCTCTCTCTCTCTCTCTCTCTCACACCTAAATCCTCTTCGCTGATTCGAAATTCGTGGCACAGTGAATAAGTGAGAGAACAAGTGAACAAGGTGAGTATAAGAGAGAGAGAGAGAGAGAGAAAATGAAAATGATTTGGGGCCAAGGGGCGGAAGGCGGTAAAAAGGGTGGAGAAGGAAAGAGGGAATGAGGGAAAGAGGGAAAAAGGGAAAGAGGGTTCGCAATATACGAAGAATGAAGTATTTCATCAGCAATACCCATGCCCCAGCTTTAGAGGAGCCCAGTATCTGATTCAGAACGAAATTTTTGCCAGGGTTAAAGCGTTGGATTACGTAAATTATTACCGTCGAAGCGCATACGAGCGATAAGCTTCTCTCTCTCTCTCTCTCGAGTCGTTCACGGTACACGATTTTCATGTACATAATCATCCCACTGGTCTATAATGCAGACTGAAATATAACTCCCCTATTTTTATGAGGCTCTTCTATTATCGGTACACTACGTCAGTTATTGTATAAATATATTCAAAGAAAGAGTAAAAAAAAAAAACCGTGTATACCTAATTATTTATTTTTATTTTCCCTCTTCTTATTTTATTTTATTTTATTTTATATTATTCAAGGCTCGTTTATTATTCTAACGAGAGAGAGAGAGAGAGAGAGAGAGAAAGAGAGAGAAAGAGCGACAAAAAGACAGGGAAAAGTTATACCTGGCAGAATAAACAACCCTTGAATTCAACCAGAATCAAACCAGCGAGTCCCAGAGTCAACGATTTAGTTCCCTAATCCTGACCCTATCCAAACTCTGAATAAGTATATATATAAAAAAATCAGGGTCAATATGTAACTATACGCGTTTATTTCTAAATAATCCAACAAATTCAAATTATGTACCTTTGTCTTTGTACGTATTGTCGTGAATTTTATTTCAGAGCCACAATGATATTGGAATTACAATAATCCTAACACAGGATCGGCGTATCGTCGTTTGTGATACAGATTTTTTTTTTTTTTTTTGACACTCGATAATCCCTCTCACGGTCCAATTAATGCATATATTATATCTATATACGAAATTTGGCTCGATTCGTGATTTCTCTTTCTCTCTGTATGTTTGTATATTCTTAAATGTATAACCAAATTAGAGTGAGCATTAGGAGGAAGAGGTAGTTGAAGTTAAAAACGAACCGAAACGAAAAAAAAAAAAAAAGAAAAAAAAAAAGAAAAAAAAAACGAAATATTTATTTTACAATTTATTCATATTAACTCAGAACATGGAGTTTCAAATTCCCGTGCAATTACCTCTGCTAATTGGGCGAGATCATCTCGCTACGAACCAACCCCTATATATCTCTTCTCTCTCGCCATATCCTGTATCAAGAACTTTATTTGACGATAATTCATAACGCGATATGCTTTATACCTTAAATATTTTTATATACCATTTTGGTCTGATATATATATCTATATATGTAAAATAAACCTTTGCCGTTACATTCCTGAAATTTTTAATCTACAACCACCTCAGCTAACTCATTCGACCCATATAATTTTTCCCCTTTAGACCGGTGCCCTAGAAAGTTCGAAAAAGTCAATATCATCGATTTGATTACTTTATTAATTTATATTATGATCAAATTATGAGAGCACCCTAATTATACATATATTATATTATATTATATTATATATGCACCCGCGATTGAATGGCCCATTTCAACAATAGACTTTAGCAATTTAAACCCCTGAGAGAGGCTTCGGCCTTCGCTGATGCTCCACGAGTAACTAGGTAAGTAGCAATTGACACCTTTACCTCTCAACAACCACTCTGAACGAGATATTACATTAACCCTGCACCGTCAAAGCGAGTGCGCTTATATATTATTACGCGATGGATGGCGTGTACAATTATTCGATGTAATAATAAATAATAGTATGCGGATTCGTTATTGTTTCTATACAGATTGAAAATTTACACTATTTTGGTATGTTACATGCATGATGCATATGCATATGCATATGCAGAGCATGCAAGTATATTCCCATCATCTGCGTGTAGACAAATTTTCAATTCCCTATAGACCCTTTGAGTATCCAAAACCATGAGGTTCGCGGTACGTATGCATATAGGTATAGAGAGGTCAAACTACACAGTGCATGCATATTACACGGCAATATGCTAATGGCTAACTCTCCCAGGTGCATTGTGCGATTGAAACGTTTCACCGACTCACATTACTTGGAAATAATTCACGCAATCGTATATGAATGATGATAATCAACAAGTTTAGTCAATACATGGTATAAACGGTGAATCAATTATTATACTACATAATTTGAATAGTGATATTAATTTTTTTTTTTTTTTTATCAATTTTTCCCTTTCACAATATTTAGGTATATATATTTTACAATATTATACTTTTAGTATCAGATAATCTCATCAATTTCTTATTCAATATAGTACTTGTAATAAATAACGACCGACGTTCGTGTATGCACAGAGTAAATACTTCAAAAGTACTTACTCATGGTCATGTCTCGCTATTAAATTACGTATATCTTTACCCGCGCAGTACTTCCTGAATTGCATACGTATATCCTGTGGGATCGTTATAAAAGTCAAGTATTTAAAATCTTTGAGGTATGAATTGAAGTGCCTATTTCTTTAAAATATTGCGCACACCTAATCGAGTATAATTTTCAAAATCAATTAATAAACTGGTAAAATAAATTGAGAAATATGATAAATTATATTATTTTATCATGAATATATTAAGTATTTTGTCACCTAAGAGCTTTTACTCGAGTTTATAATCAAATTAGAGTTGAAATACGTCCCTGTTTAACTTCGAAGTCTGTATAGCACCCTTTTTTTTTTTTCTTTTTGCATTATATTCTATTTTCTTCTAGCTTTAGTAGTAGAAAGATAGAACTTTTCGTACGGGTTATACATAAATTCGAAATATACTCGAGGGCATATAGCGGTAATGTTTGTCCAATAATTCAACAAAGTAAAGGATACCTACATGCATATCTGACTCCGGCCTGCGACTTTATACTTTTCATCATACTTTTATACGTTCTTGCGGTATTTTCTAGTCAAAGTTATATGTAATACCTACCCGTATATAGTTATAAATATGCATGACGTATTATATATCGAATGACAACAGCACAAAGGAATTTAAATTCAGTTATATACACTAATTATTACACGAATATGCTGTATAAAGATATCTAAAGTTTTTCTTTATGAAAAAAAAAAACGTGAAAAATATAAAATACAAAAATATATGAAATGAAAAATATATGAAGTGAAAAATATATAATATAAAAATATATGAAAAACGTTGAAAATTTTCACTTCAATACGAATATATTTTACAAATTTTATCATGTTACCTAGTATATTATAATGATTCATGTAACAATATTCACAACGTGATTATTCACGTTGGTTGCTATGCAAGTGTATTCTATTATACGGTACGTAATAATTAAATTGGGGCATCCTCCGGATTGGTTGATCAATAATTTTCAATTTAATTACCAAACTCTGACCAATAATAATGATTATTTGATGAACGAAGCGGAATTTGTCAATCGTAGTGGCATGGATAGTTTCATAAGAATAAAAATGAGGTGGATGTATGTATATCTATTTGTTGCAGCAGCATCACTCACCCCATATTCTGCCATGTATAGTTGATCTGATCTGGACCAAAATATGTGTCCGATAAAAATCTGTCCTCTTTTCTCCGTTCGCAACGCGGAGTCGATATTTCCTTATTTCCAAGGATTCAATTTTCGTCTAGACACCACAGCGGATCCAATATTGTCAATATTTTCAGTCGAGTTTCGAGGAGATTGAGGAAAGGTGGTATTTCTGAAATAAATAAGACAGGACGAGGTATAGAATTTATTTTTTCCTCAATGTAGGAGTATATAAGAATAGTTCGATTGCATTAATCGCTTGTTATATACACAATATAAACGAGCAATTAAATTATATGGAGACTATAAATCAGCGTTTATGAATCGACGTTGTATAATATAAACACGTTCCAGCTATAGGGTAAACGGATTCGAATATCTAGCCTGCTGCTGTTGCTGCTGCTATTGCAGGCTCGAAATGTTTCAAGTTCGATTCCCAAGCGAGACATTATCCGAGGTGGTTGTCGAGGTCGAGTTTCTCATGGGTGGGTTAGGAAATTCGCTAATTTTCCCCTTAATTCAGGGTCGAAAGTTTCTCTAGGACCCGCGTTATTATGCGGCTACGCGAACGCTTTCAAACACTACCTATACCTCTTGTATTTACGCTTGAAAAGATATCCATCCTCAGCTTGCTTCTATACTAGGTAAGGAAGGAAGGAAGGAAGGAAGGTATACGAAGGTACAGGTACTATAAATTTATTCGATTCTATACGTAAGGGAGATATTTTCGGCTTATACTAGTTAAATTATCAAATAACTCATTTCGATCATCAAATAAATAAATAAATAATGAAAAGAAGTTCATATTGAAATTTGATCCGCTTTTGATGACATTTACATTTCCGTAATGTTAATTTGCGATCTGTAACGTTCTACGAGCTGATATCCAATCTGTGATATAGAGTTATCATCGATCAATTACCGAATGCCGTGGAATCAATTTCTCGACGTTTTCAAGCGTGAACTAAATTCTGTATATATATATATATATATATAGCGTAGTATGTATACGCGCTGTCCAATAATTACCTGATATTGGCAACCTGCGTATATCCTGCACCCTGTATCTACAGAACATCATAAGCTATACGCGTACCTATATACATTACACACAGATATAACCATACCGGGGATAAATTTGTGTTCGTTTATTATATGTATATAAAAACAGACGATAAAAAAAAAATAAAAAAAAATGAGGACTTTACAACAAAGTTTAATAGTGTCAAAAATTCTTTGCATTATTAGCAAGCTCCCTATCATCTCATTCTCTCTTATAGTCTTTCGCTGCGTATACTCGAATAACTCGGTGTATCGATAAGGGAGAACACCAAAGGCAATGAGTTTCCGGTGGTGCTTTGTGGACGAAGCCAAGGCAATCATCTAGCCAGAGAACGCTTTCACAATATATATATAGATATACATATATACTCCTATATAATAATACCTAAGGGAAAGAGGCTCTCAAAGCGTCAGAAAAATTCCAACATATTCGAGTGTTTTTTTTTTTTTTTTTTCACGTTATCATTATTACATATAATTTGGAAACGTCAGCTGGCCTGTGAAAGCAATTGACATTCGAAAATAATTAAATCGAAGATCACCCTATATTCCGTAATAATTGCATGATGGTATATTATAATATACAATATTTTGATCCTTGAGAATCTGGACATACATATAAAAGATTTTTATTCCCCTTATGATTGGTACAAGTTTTTTTTTTTTTTTTTTTTTAATTTGAATTTGCTTCACAACCGAGATATGTGAAATAACCTGATGTGAATCGAGCTAGAATCAAGACTAGACGTTTATTTTTTCCATTAATAGGTGAATTGAAAAGCTTGTCTGAGAGGTATTCTACATATATCGAAATACTTTTTTCCAGGGCTACAGGTTCTAGACAGTCATTGTTCATATGGTTGACTTCATGGATGACGATTTTGTAATCGATTCTGATTGGTGAAAAAAAAAAAAAAACTAAAAATATGAAAAGTCGCGTCATTTGAAAATAAATTTTCATAACTAGAATCGCGTATGAAATCCTGTAGTTTTCTGCTATTTTATATAATATAGTTACATAAAATTTAAGGTATTGGGTATTATGCAATGCCAACTGAATAAACAAATCGAGCCATAAAAATTTCGAGTGCAAAAAAAAAAAAAAAAAAAAATAGATTTGAACAATTGTCAATCGAATCGTTTATCGAGTTTACATCCAATACCTCTAATCTCCTGTATACGTTCATCTCGTAACTAGAGCTGCAGTATAAATAAGTGGACATGGTACTTGTTCCTTTATCCACGTATATATGGGGTATTCCAAAATATTTTGAACGGTCATTTACCCCGACCCCCATCGATTTCCGAATAAATTATTCTCACGGTAACCCTAGACTCAGGTATGATTGCTGAATTATTTTAGAATTTTTCGATTTTTTTTTTTAGAAGTTACGATTTTTTGAAAATCGCACTCTCCGGCAACAGCTCGTTTTTCATCAAATTCTAGTCGGCAACCAAGGTATCCCATGGAAAAGTGACTGGTACAGAACTTTCCAGTTTTTTGACGTACTTGGAAATGGAAATATTTGTAGATTTTTTCAGACACCGGAAGTGCCAAAATTCTCGTTTCAAAAATCAAAATCGTGGATTGCAAAAAGTCGCCGTCATCGATCTTTTTGAAATTTGTAGACAAAATTTGACATTGAAAGACGGAATTTTTGGACGCATGATCCTGTTGCCGAAAAGTGCGATTTTCAAAAAATCGTAACTTCTAAAAAAAAAAATCGAAAAATTCTAAAATAATTCAGCAATCATACCTGAGTCTAGGGTTACTGTGAGAATAATTTATTTGGAAATCGATGGGGGTCGGGGTAAATGACCGTTCAAAATATTTTGGAATACCCCATATGTAAACCACCCATACACCTACTCACATGGTTTAGCGAACACTTTGGTATATGTGCGTACAGTTCGAATAACATGCGAAGTTCGATAGCCGATGGCTATTCAAATTCGCATTCGAAGTAGGTATATATAGATATGGATTACGTGTCTATATAATAGTATGTAGGTATACATACAATAGCCATACATGGCTACCAATCATTACTACTACTATAAGTTCGAATAATAATCCTAGCCATTGCAATTACTTTGTGGATTTGCTGATTTATCTACCACGGAAATGATGACCCTGCGTAGTACGTATTGTATACCGATGTTATTCTACTGAAATTAAACATTCTATCTATATGTGCGGTTGATGTCGTATACGAATCGTGTTTTAATTAATTAAAGATTAAATAATAGGTAACAAAATTTAATTAACAATTTTTCGAGGAAGATAAAAAAAAAAAAAAAGAGTAGACAAAAAATTTATTTCAAGCTGCGCGGTTCTATATATCAAGCTGTGAAATATCTGCACAATACTAATAATTATATCGCGTCACTAATGCCATAAAGTCGTAGGCGCCAAAAAAAAAAAAAAAATTACGTGTTTTTGGTGGCAAAATCTTTTTCGTGCCATATAACATCGTTTGGACATATCCGCAAAAAAAAATAATTTTTTGGCGCTTACGACCTTATAGCATTAGTGACGCGATATATGTACAAAAGGTTCCTTTGTCATATAACGACAAAATATGACATTCTCATCCTGTTTGCGATTCAATCCTCGAAACACAATTTATCAAATTACTTTCCAACTGGCTATGTGCGAGAACACCTCTACCTACCTACCTACCTACCTACCTACCTACCCGGAATTTACCAAAACCCAAATTATATTTAATCCAATTATATTTAACGTAGTAGTCTTGTAAAATCGACGCGAACTCGAGAAACAAAGTTAGAAAAAATTAGGGAAATTTAAACAACCCCCCCTCCGCCACCCCAAAAAAAAACAACAAAAAAAAAAAACGAAGAAATGAAGAAAAAAAAAAGAATTCTGAGTGACGTTGGCTGTCTGTCCCACAGGAATTCAGAATAAAACTTTTTATATAAAATACATTTTTATCACGAAGTTCTTTGATATGGTATTATCGCATCTAACTGAACTACATAATAAGTAGTAAAGCTATGACAGAATGTAAATTATATTTACTACTTTTTCTTTTCTTCTTCATCTTCATCTTCATCTTCATCTTCTTCTTCGTTTTTTTTTTGTTCCCTACCCCGAATTTTACAAAGCTCTACAAATCTTCTAGCCGACAATACATTCACGTCAACGTCAACGTCAACGGAGCGTCACCCACGTTTAGAAAAGAAAAAAAGTGAGAAAAAGTGAAAAAAATAAAAAATAAAAAAATAAAACAAATTGAGGTAAAGTCCAGGGTTTTTGACTGACAGTTTTAGTCGTTTGTTCGATATTTTACACGGTTTAAAGAGTTACGCGACAGTTGCAAATGAGAAGAAAAAAAAAGAAAAAACAATTAAATAACATGACACAATTTATTGAGGACTGATTGCGGAGATTCGTGAACCACGACTGACGAGGTACCTATCTGAGTAGTTCTATTATTTTTATTCGTTAAATTTTTTTTGAGTCGCGGTGGGCGTTGGATTATTTTCCGAATGAAATAAAAAATTATAAAAAAATAAAATAAAAATAAATAAATAAATAAAAAACGAAATTTCCGGTCCGTATAGAAACAGAGATCGTGTATATATATGTAGCGAACGTATACGTAATGCAGTGAAGGGTACATTATGAACCATTAGTTCCATTAGCAGCCCTTAATTGTGTTGCAAGCTTATATATAGAGAGAGAGTAGAGGTACACTAGAGGGTTACATGAGGAAAGTGATTGAAACTTCATGTTACATACCACGAGAAGATATTATGATTAACACTTCACCGTATCTAGGTGTATGATGCAACCCTAAGTGAGTTCGTCTACCGTTGGTTTATTATTAAACATTGATTTATAAGGGTGAAGTAGGTATATAGGTACCTACCTATATAGTAATGTTATAGATGCGTGTAGGTGAAAATATTATGTATAAAACATAAAACGAGAAAATAAGGGAGCATATATATATATATATATATATATATATATATATATATATGCGGGAATAAATATAATACAGGGTATGGTATATTATACTACAAAGTATAGGGAGAGAATACTGATTGTGGGAGGAAAGTTGACAAGGTGAATTGCTCCGGGCTATAAACTCACATCAGAAGAAGAAAATTCTATATTCATATATACTCATATACTCATACTATTACTCATATGATCAGAGCTCTTGCTCTTCCATCATATAAACATCATGATTTTATATGTATAAGCGTTGTGATATACACGCACGCATATATTCGATGTCGATCATATTCGAATTTCAATGCCTCTCATGGACCAAATATATACCAAAAATATATATAGTTTAGTCAAAATCCCAGGTTCCTATCCTAATTCTAAGTACTGCCCCAAATTCTTTGAACTTTTCCATTTAAGTATGAACCCGCACGATTTTTATTTCCTTTCGAATTATATGGGAAAATTCGAAGGCTTCGAAGCTGCAGATAGGAACCTGGGGTTTTGGCTACATTTTTTTTTTTTTTTTTTTTTCTACATGTTCAGAAACCTCCTGGTATACATTTTTTATCTTTTCTGTACACAAAATTTGATAAAAGAAAAAGATTCTTAACTTCCGATGAGAAAATTGTTGAAACTCTGCGATGGTAGTATCTAGTACATACTACCTATATACACGAAGTCTTGAATAGCGTCTAATTCGTTCAGCTATGGAGTTCAAAGAGGACAAAATTACTGGATCTCTGACCCTATACTGATGTGTAGTTTCTCATAGGACTGTATACCTATAATGTAAGAGCTGAACAGGACGCGAGTTCTTCGAAACTTGATGGTCTGAGAATTTTATTTCTGCTTTTATAGCTCGCCTTTACTCGTTACCTTCCTTTCTTATTTCCTTTTCCTATAGCCAACGAGCGTTCCTTGTAGGTATACACACAGAGATCCTCAATAGGACTTCGCTTTTCCCGTAGGACTTCAATTAAGCCGTTTGTAGTGGACGGACATCTCTTTAAATCGAATAAGAAGTTTAGCTAGCTTTTCTTTTCACTTAGAATCTCGTTATTTGTTTGTGGCAATTATTTTTTAAACAGTACAAAAATTCGAGGTGATATATTTTTCACGGTCCAGCTATAATCATCAACTATGTGAACGTTCTAAAAAAAATAGCTGAAGCTGTAATTATTATATTCGTATAAGATGAAAAAAAAAAAAAAAAAAAAAAAAATGAAAAAAGAATTGTCGTTATATATCTCCTTTTTTTTTTTTTTTTTTTTTTTTTTTCTTCTATTTCATTCATTTTCTTTTGTCAAATTTATATTTTCCCGAAGACTTATTTATTTCGATGGATTTCGCGATATCATATCAAACCTATAGTACCTATATCCGAAAAAGAAGCTTCTATCGGTTGTATCGAATCTATTCACCAGTAACTATCTGCGGCAGCCATCCATTCGTTTCGGAATTGAGAGATAACTCTGAAAGCACCACGCTCCCATTCGAATCTGCAGGATTGAGCGCCGTGATGGAAGAGTGAAAAAAACAAAAAAACAGAAACAGAAAAAAAAAAGCCAAAAAGAAAAGAAGGAAAATAACAAAAATGAATGAAATTTAAAAAATAAACAAACATAAAACGTACAAAAATAATAAAAATGAAAAAAAGAAAAATGAGAAAAGAAAGAGAAAGAGGGGGAAAAAAAAAAAAAAAAAACAGTTTTCGACGTAGCTGATAAGAGCACGCGGAGCAAAACTTCGCGAAACTTTGTATTCATTTTCAAAGGTATCAGGATACTATTGAAAAGGATCTCACGTATATTTTTTTCGCCACGTGCCCGGTATATCGGCTATACGGTCAAAGTTGATAGTAGGTAGGTATACTTGGAAAACGTGTTCGCATTACATTTGGAAAGGTCGGTTATTTATTTATTTATTTATTTTTTTTCTTTATTTTCTAAAAAAAATGAATTAAATGTATAATAGTACCTACCTATATATATATTTATATATACACATATTAATATATAAGAATTAATTTCGTTTAGTCTTTTTCATTTCTAAAAATGTTAAATTAAAAACCGAGAAGGAAATAAAATTGGATGAAAAAGAGAAGAAGAAGAAGAAGAAAAAAAAAAAAGAAAAGAAAAAAACGGTGGCCCAATCCGGATAATTATGGTTAAACAAGCTTTTGTGTTCTCTTGATTGCTAATTTCTATACGTAATTTCGTTTATATTTCTTTTCACAGTATACTGTACGCTATAATGTATAATTTCTGCTTTGATAATAATCGGCTCGATCAACCTAATTGCAGACTATTTCGAGAATTTTCATTTTTGTCTGATAAAAAGAGACTCGTTATTACCTTAATTATTAATTTGTATAGTATCAGACTCTTTAAGCTTTAAACGACGTTGAAGACTTTTATATACTACAATAAAATTGAATAATTATTGCGACTACCTAGCTGGTATTATTGTGTAAATACAAAAAGCGTGTGAAGAACCTAATTTTTCATATATAATAAACCCATGAAACTGTATATATATATATATATATAAATAAAATAAAAATAAATAAATATTACAAATATATATAACAGCTGAGAATGATGTGGGTGATAAAATTTGGGAAGAAATCACAGCTGCCTAAATTAGGTAGGTGTGATATTACCTCTGAAAAAGTTGTCACACTAAAGCTGAAGATTCCAAGTGTGAATTATACCTCAGTATAAGAAAATATAGACGTAAAATTTATCGAACGAGCTTTAGTAAACGAGAAGGGCAATATAAAGGGTCTAGCGACAACGAAGGTATACATAGCTATAGCTATAGCTATATGAGTCTACCCGGTGAAAATATGACCGGTGATAATCTAGGCTCTGTTGAAGGATTGAAACGGTTTAGAAATCGTTATAGGAGAAGAAAAGCCCGGCTAGAGCTGCGCAGTTATCATAAAATAAAACGATTTTTAAATCTAGTGAAAATGACGTGCTTGGTCAGTTCGAGTCGAATACCAATTTTCGTTGAGGTAAAGCTACCCCGTATAATTCAGCAGGGGCTGATGAATCGAGACTAAAAAAGTGTGAAGGTAAAAAGCAGGAAAAGAAAAATACCGAAGAAGAAGAAGAAGAAGAAGAAGAAGAAGTGCGGAGGAAAAAGTACAATAGACAAGATTCAAGAACTTTGACGATTGCTGCAGGGACAATGCGAGAGAAGGGCGGATTTAGTTTTGAATCAGATAAAAATTTCAACGAACTCTTTGAGTTGTGTTAAAAACGTGAATGGTGAATGGAAACGAGCGTGGTATAAGTATCACTCGAGGTGATTTCAAATAATTGTATAAGTTGTTGGAAAATTGCGATAATAAGAAGCACTCTAAGCTAAAAACCATCGCATAACAAACGAGCAGTCCCTTATATAGTTTCAGTTCGTCGTCAGCTGGATTAGAAAGTCCTCTAATGTCGCAGTCGAAAGGGGATGATGATACGACGAACGGAATATTGAGCCAAGAGGGATGAGAAAACCCGGGTGAATTAGGCGCACGACTAAATTCCGATACTTTAATTTAGCCGTCAAAGGTCAAGGGCAAACATGAGGGTTGGGATTTGATAAGAAGAAGAAGAAGAAGAAGAAGAAGAAGAAGAAGAAGAAGACGAAAGGGGAAAAAAGGCAGTGAACATCACGGGAAGACAAAGGCTATAACCATAAAGAGGAAGGAGAAAGCGGAAGAGAACGAGAACGAGAATTCCACTTTCGATGAAGAGCCTCGTGGATATAGGTGCGCAGGAAGGGATTCTTATCGTGGTCGTCAGAGGGAAAAAAACTTCGAAAGAAGAAGAAGAAGAAGAAGGAGGAGGTGAGAAAATATTTTAGCCCAACAGCAGAGCAAGAAGCCCACCAAGACTCAAGGATCTTCTCGTAAAATCTGATGTCCTAAGGCCAGACAATACCAGACCAACCCCCGCCAAAATTGTCTGATCCAATATTATCGGGGCGCGGGATCTAACTGCGCAGGATTTCAAAACCGTTCCATGATAATAATCTAATCCCGAAATTTTTCTCGGTCCATTAACACCTACTCTCACGAATTTTTTTTTTCCTAACGTTAATTAGCCATCTATATATACCGATTTAATACAAACGTGCGACGGAATCTGGATAC
Organism: Tenthredo mesomela; assembly: GCA_943736025.1. Taxonomy (NCBI): domain Eukaryota; kingdom Metazoa; phylum Arthropoda; class Insecta; order Hymenoptera; family Tenthredinidae; genus Tenthredo; species Tenthredo mesomela. The sequence continues at coordinate 27,540,607 of OX031018.1, forward strand.
GAGAAGAGGGCTTCATTTCATTGTCAGCCATATTCAAACTCTCGTCATGGCATTGGTTCAGAAAATTTGTTGATTCATAAAAATGTTCGTAAAGATATGTCCGATTCGATGGATTCAATTTGGACTAAGATTCGTCGGATTATGAAATATGCATATATATATATATTAGAGTGGTCCTTTTCTGCATGAGCCAGGATGTCTTTTTCAGTTCATGTTCTTTTTTTTTTACTTTTTTTCTTTTTTACAGCCAATTTTCAACGGCTTATATTAAATTTTAAGTCCCAATGATATTGAGCTGACTATATACCGATCAGGGGAAAGCGTAATATACATATAGGCGTCGTTTTTACGGGAAACGGAAACACGGGATAGGGTAATAAAAGTATACCTACACGATCAATAAAACCTCTATGAAGTTAATACATTATATCCGGCGTTCATTGTACCTCCAACATTATATAAGACATGTTTATCCCCTAGTCGAATGCTGTATAGTGGGGCTTGGCGACATCTTATATAAAATTGCTGATAATCTATTCGAGAGAAACTATAGATAAACTAATTTTTATAATTAATAAGGGAGAGAGAGAGAGAGAAAAAAAAAAATTCAGTAGAATTAATATAATGGTAGAATAAAACAAATACAGTTCCCATAATCGTACAATTTCTCTTATTATGTATTCCGCATGAAAAACTGCATAAAACAAACTTCCAAAATACGTAGTACAAGGATTTTAATATCCATAAGCGCCTCTCGAACCATAAACCATAGCCAGTACCACTTATGTCAGAAATTACACTGGAAATCGCCAGCCGACCCACCTGAAACAGCTATCCGAAAATCCCTTGGGAAGATAGGAGCCCCTACGGTTAATCCGGTACTTTGAAACCCTGGTGCTGGTCCACCTAATGCTACTACTACTTCTCTGTACCACGAGGAATCCCGTTTTATTATCGAATGAAATATATTTTCTTTGAACTTCTGACTTTTATATATACGAAAATTTAGGGAAGAGTTAATTAAATTTTACACCAACTAGAATTAGGTTGAAAATGCCCGAAGGCATATCACCCCCTCTCTCTCTCTCTCTCTCTCTCTCAACTTTCTACACTCCGCTTATACTCATTTCCCATATTATATTAAACCGCAGAGTGTAAGATGGTAACCGATTCATGGAATTTCGAAGAATTATTTAAAAACACCATAAGACTGTGAAAGAAAAGAATCTATGGAAGAATTAAATTGCACTTTTTTAAGACACGAGAAACTGCGCAGGAAATGATATTAAATAATCGGTCAGAAAAATCTGTTCCTTCTCTTCCGCGATATAGAATTGAGTCCCAAATGTAACCATGCGCGGATGTTGGGTATAATAATTGGAAAAACGTCTAAAATCGGTATTTTAGTAACCCGGCTGGTGATCATGGTGAAAATAAAGATCCGTAATACGAAGAAATTGAATACTTAAGAAGGAGGAAGCTGAGCAGCGCACGCTATTTCAGTTTGAGATCGTATTAACGTTCGTAACGTTGCTGGTTGGAATTTTGATTTCAGTTTTAGTCTGCCGAGGGATTTCGGTTAGGGTCCGATATTCTATGTGCGAGAGAAAATCAATGTTACAATTTTGGCGCAGAATCTCGCACCCCGACTTATACGGAACCTTGTAGCACCAATAGCTGCGTTATGGTTAATATTATAATAAAAAAGACAATAAGAAAAAAAGTATTCAAAACCATTTTTATATAATTTCCAAGCTTTTGGATATCTGGATGAAAATGTTGTCTAATCGCATTTACGAATTTGAGTACATGTAATATTTTTTTATCCATATATGTACCTCTATATCTGAAACGATCACAACTTGTCAGTTTATAGAGTTCAGCCTGGATGATATGACAGACCGATAAAAACCTTCTTGCGGAGATCTATCAATCTCGCGAAATCGAACAACGAATTAGACGATGACAACAGCTGTGAGGAGATAAAAAAAAAAAAAAAAAAAAATCACCTGTATCACCAATATCCAGGTTTGTAAATACATACGTTTTGAAATTATTTCTATATCATTTTCTATTCGTCATTATATATAATATTATCGTCGCGTGATTGGCGATAGAAGGAAAAATCATTTTATATTATATAATAAACTATACGAATTTTTATACACACCGAATATCCCACTGACTTGAAAACCGTGAATAGATATGGTCCATTTCGTGATAGATCATCCGACAGCCCTAGAAATCGCCCTAACCATTCTCCTGGTAGTCTAATATCTGTACCCTGAGATATAGGGGGTTGAAAAAGACCCGGAGGTCAGGTAAGCTCGCTCAGTCCTTCGAGATCAACATCAAATCTGATTGCATTTAGACCCCTGAGACTTCCTGTCACCTTTGGGACCAAAGGAAGACTATTTCCGTGGGGCGAAACTGAGCTTTGGGGTTCATCAAGTTGTGTTGGGTACCTACAGGTTATAACCCAGAGTTTCCAGGCATCCGCACTACCCTTGAGATTACTTGGCACTACGTAGTCTGAGATATGCTTCAGAAATGGTGCTGAAGTTTGAAATATTATTTTTTGGTCCAGTCGTATAAGATGATATTTATTTACTCATCGATCTATGAAAATTCGGGTACCTAGTCTTCCTAGGTACCTATTCAATTATTTCGAAATTTGAAAAGGTCAGAGTGTTCATTTTTCGAAATTTAAGCAGCTAATATGTAATCAAAAGTTTCTAGTTTCTGACCGTCGTATGAATAGTAATATGACGTATAAATCTGAGCGAGACAGTTCGGCAAGTAGGTACCTAAGTGTCTGCAATCTTATTTATATCACGTTTCGAATCCACCGGCTTACAGCCCGAGATGATAAAGTACGAGTGTGATGGATGCTGTGCTCTTCTGGTCTACTGACAGCTCGGAATTTTTCGTTCAAATATCCCCATTTCTTATTCAGGAAATTTTCTTCTCGTGAATATTAGGAGAAAACGTAAAAACCATTGAAGATATTTTTGCATTGAATCTCCCAGAATAGGTAAATGGGGTATTCTATGGCTTATATGCGGGACACTCCATATATATTTATTCGCATTAGTTTTAATTTCACAGAAAAATCGGTGAGACAGAAAAAAAAAAAAAAAAAAAAAATTATTCAATTAGAAGAAAATGGAAGGTCCCCGATTTCTCGGATCCCCAAATCCGAAGATACGTCTGACGATCTATATTACGTTCAAAAATCAATTTTTTAGTGTTTTTCAAATTGAATAACTTTATACAATATAAAAAATCATTGAAGATTTTTTGTTCTTTTTTTTTTCTTAATAATCAGATGTATGATTCAGCACTTTTATTTAACGTAGAATTGGGTTATTGAATGCCGAGTCAGCTATACGGCATCGGAGCTTATAGGTAGAAAGAGGCGAAATCTTGTTTTTCAATTAGCTAAAAACCGAGAACGATTCTTGAAGAAGGATTCTTACTTTTTTATTACCCCCAAAATTTTTTTTCAGTTTTACATGCAGACAACGTATTTTTTTTTTTTTTTTTTTTTGCGACAGAAAATCAAAAAAAAAATTAAAAAAAAAAAATAACAAAAAACAAATTAAATGAAATTTTTCTCTTGCTATATATATCTGTACGCAGTGAGGGGAATTCGAGTTCTTCGAGTTTCTTACAAATTCAAGGGGTGTAATGGCATTAAGTGGATATAAGGGATGACAAAGTGCCAAGTCCTGCTTAAAAAAAGAAAGAAAGAAAAAAAAAAAAAATTCAAATATAAAGTAACCGCGGCATACCTTCCATCTAAAAACTTTTCACAATGCTAATATATACATTGTATATAGGTGTAACTGTATATATATATATATATAACACTCGAAATTATGAAAAACTTTAAAACGAGTTTTTCATCTCGTAAATTTTCAAGAAACTCGTTCGCACCAAACGACACTGAATTTCGATACCAAGAATTTTCCTAATTCTTCGCATTCGTGTGTATATTATATAACGAATAATATTTGTCGCAAAAACTGGAAAACGATATTTCACCACTCTCGCGTTTTATGTCTCGCGTTCCTTTTATTTATTATATAGAAGTATAATTATACGCTAATGAATGAATAATGATCAACTTATTGTAGTATAACTTACGTAATTGAAAAATTGAAAAAATTGCCAATTAAATATCACAATTAACGTTCATCATTTATTTTAATTCATTCATTATATACTCGATTGAATAACTCAATTTTAGAGTTATTTTATTATTGTTGTTGTTATTATTACATCAATTAATTAATCATCTAATATAATTATTATATATACCTACTCTGATTTTTTTTTTTTTTTTTTTAGTCATATATTCTACGGGTATAATATTCTGTGATCAAACCAACAATTTAATCGGCTGACATATACAATATAATATATAATATATAATATATAATATATATATATATATAAATATTGTTTAATTAAAACCAGAGGCTTGATATAGTTTGAAAAGCCACAGCGGTTGGTCTTGATATAATAATTTATTAATAACTATAAATCTGAAGGATTAAAACGAGGCGTTAGAAAGTGGTCGTCAATAATCAAATTTAAGCCTAAATATATATATATATTTATTTATATATTATGTATATAGAGAGTATCGTTGTGGTAAAATGGGTGAAAATAATAAACGGGGGCGATACGCGAGAGCGAGAGGGAAATATATATATATAAATATATATATATACGTATAAAAGTAATTTATTTCATGAATATTATTTATCAACACTTCAAACGCAACCATATAACGACGACGACGACAAAATGCGTAATCAATTTTTTCGTTTTATCTTTATTTCGTTTTTTTTTTTTTTTTCTCTGTCTCTCTCTCTCTCTCTCTTTTAGCTAAAAAATAAACAGACCACGTAAACGCGTGGTACCGTTAGATCAAAAGCGATTCGTTCAAATACGCGTGAAATATTCATGAAAATTAACTTTCCGCATGTAATATGTACATATATAAATAAAAGAAGGAAAACAAGAAGACAAACAAAAAAAAAAAAAATGAAACGATAAAAAAACGAAGAGAACGTAAAAAAAAAAAAAAAAAATCGAAGCTGCTATTATTTTTACAAGAATGTTGAGTAAACTGTTGGAGTGCAAGTGTAAAGAAAAAAGAAAAAAGAAAAAAAAAAAAAAAAAAAAAAAACAAATTAAATTTTTTTTTTAATTCTGAATCGTAAAGCCAGTTTCGATGTATAATAAATTTGGTGGAAAATTTTTGCCATAATCAAACTCGGAGCGGAAAACTCTAATAGCAATTAGCAACTCTCGCGCCGCCTTTATGTATTTTAAGGTATCGCAGATTCTGTAAATTATTATGAAAGTTGGTAATTTGTGGGGTAACGATCGAGTCGAACTTGAAGTTATAATTACGCACGTTTGTTATGAATGAATAATTGGAATTGATAATAACGATAATATAAATAATAATAATAATAATAATCAAAAGTTGGAAATACGCTTTTGAAATTATCATCAAATATTGCGAGTTAGATGATTTTAATTTAAAAAATATTCATGAAAATTTGCCTCATTATTTATTCGCATGTACATAATATGTACCTATTAGGGGCTGTTTGGTGATAATTTATTATTCTAATCGCGATTTAACAGCTCGTGCGTAAATAAAAATATAATCATATATTATGCGACATTAAATTTATTAACGATTACGTTAACATAAGAATTAGTCATTTTGCGTAAGAGAGAATAAAATTATTATTACCGACTTTATATAGATTATTATACTAGAAGAACAAAGTTAAAAAACGAAGAGGAGCTTAATAACGTGACGAAACTTATAAATTTGCAATACACAGTATACCTGCACAAGCACTTTTAAGACTTAATATATTATGCAACGAAGGGTTCAGTTTTTAACAACTTAGTTTCAAACTTGATCATCATAATCTTACCTTCAAACTTTTCACTGTACCTTTGCAGAATGCAGTATATAATATATATATATATATATATATATATATATATATATATATATATATATATATATATATATATATCTCGTTTCACCTCTCTTTACCTGTTCATCTCAATTTTTAATTATTATCTATCATGTTCCCATCATTTTATTTTCCATTTTTGTTTTTTACTTCTTTTTTTCTTTTTTTTTTTTTTTTTTTATAATGTAATAAACTATTTCCCTACTAAACAAGAGATAAAATTTCCTCGATGTATATAATATACATATATATGCTATACCTATGTATATATGTAGGTAGGTACATATACCCCAATCTTGCCTAGTTCGAAAAAAAGAAAAAAAAAAAAAAAAAAACTTCTAAGAGTCTAGACTAACTTTTATTCCTATTTATTTTCCTATACCTTTTTCTCTTATATTCTTAAATACACTTTTATTTCCTTAGTTTTTTCGTTTTTCTTCTTATTTTTTATTTTTATTTTTATTTTTTGTCTTCTAGTTTTTTTTTCTTTAAAAACTATTTATCAAACTCCCGCACGCTCATCAGCGAGAACAGCTACTCCTCTAATCGAAGACTCTGCTCCTGGCTACTACTACTACTACTATCGCATCTATGTGTATGTATACACGTACCTATATGCACGACATATCTACCTGCGCTTCAGGTTTGATTAATTAAATGATTTCGTCGGTTTGTAAGAAAAAAAAAAAAAAAAAAAAAAAAAAAAAAAAAAAAAAAAAACGAAACGAAATACTGACAAATTGAGTTCCCAAAAATCCCCATCTGATGCTACAGATATATCACACTGACATTCATTCATTCATTGATTCAAAAATTCATTCGTCAAAAATTCCAAATTTCAATATTATACCGATTGACAGTTTTTAGAAACGTTATTTTCCCAGTAGTTTACATAACCGATTAGAAAAACTTTCAAACGAAAAACACCGGAGGTTCAAAATTCCGAAAGCTAAAGATCCGAAAGGCCAAAATTCCGAAAATATAATTGTATAGTAAAAGTAATCGTCTCGAGATTTATTTAAAAAAAAAAAAAAAAGAAGTTTCAAAATTTTATCAATTATTTATGACATCATAAAGTCATTGATTTTTCCGTAAAGAGGGTCCTCGATTAAAATGAACTATATTAGTATTTTGTCTTCGCATCATCCTTATAGAAATATAGAACGAAATTTTGAGATTTTTTGAACTCTCGAGGATTTTGCGGACTTTCAAGGAATAGAAAAGAAATTTCTCACATAATTATCAAATAAAAATGTCTTCCTTAAATCTGTCGGAAATTTTTTTTTTTTTTTTTCTTTCTTTTCCTCCCTCATTTTCCGTTAATGCGAAAAATTGATTATACTGTAATAAATTGAATAATTTCGATATAGTAAATATATATTGTATATTTATTCGCCAGTAGGCTTCGTTGCCCTACATAATTGTGTTTGATTTCCATTAAAACGAATTCTTGTATAACATCTGGTTGATGCGTGGGCATAAGAGCTAGGTGAAAAAATTTCCTTAAATTTATATCTCAGCCGAAACTGGGAAAATCAAACTCCGAATCGCATTGATTCGATATACTGTATAGATAATAAATACAATCTATATTATATGAAGAGTGTTATATATACTAAAATCCGGCTAACTAAGTGCAAAGAGCGGGGGGCAAAAAAGAAAAAGAAAAAGTAAAAAAGAACGAAAACAAAAAGTAGGGGATTATTTTTCCCCTTAGCTAAAAATTCGAATCTCTTCATGGATTAAGATGATTGGTATAATTAGGAGAAAATTTGGGGAGTAGCTGAGCTGCGGTATGAAAATGGAAATAAGTAGATGAGAGAGAGAGAGAGAGAGAGAGAGAAAAAAAAAAAAAAAGTAAAAAAGAAGGTTAATTTCGTGAAATGGTTTTTCAGCCAGCAAACCTTCCTCATCCTTATACGCGGTTGTCCGGGAGTTGGAGGAGTTGCTTCGTGAAAGATTATGGTCCAGAGCCTAAGCGGCTTTTTCCTTTGCCTTTACCACTAATGTTACGGATTTACTGTATATATATACATATCTTCAAAGATATATATCCACCAATCCCATATACGAAACTGTGCGGACGGTTTTTGGTTGAAACGGTAGGAAACCGCTTTTGCTTTTGAGGTATAGAGGTACTACGCAGCTACGTGTGTAGGTACATAACGAATCCCTTTCAAATTTTCATACATATATATTATAATTATTATAATATTTCTATCACGGTATTTTCTTTATGGTTAAATTATTTTTCCTTTTTTTTTTTTTTTTTATCATCTTCTTCTTCTTCTTCTTCTTCTTTTTAAAACGTTATTAACCTTGTTATAATATTTCTAACACATAGTTTTAATAATAATTAAAAAATTGAGCTAGAAGGGTTTCATTGTTCAATAAATCGCTAAATATTTGAATCCTTATATATATATATATATATGTACCCATAATAATCTACCTATACATATACTTCGATATCTAGTCGTGAGTGTAGAAGGTATCAGTCAACAATTAGTTTGAGCGAATGTGTGTATTAACGTTTAATCAAACTTTGAACAAACATGAACATCATTTTACCTGTATTTAAAACAAAACCGAAGAGATGCCATAATATTATACCTCCCAGCTCTCTAACAGAATAATATATATTTTCTAGTTAAAAAGTTTTCTTAATTAAATATAGTTGAGTTTATAATTTGTTTTGTAATAATTATCGATTTTCTATGTACATACGTATAGAAATAAAATTATTTATTCGAAATTGAATAGATGAATTTCTATACGTTCTCCGAACCCCTAGTACTACTATAGTTATACGGAAAATTGCTTTTCCGAAATACAAATATCAATTATCTCGAAAATGTTTATTTCTTATTTTCCTATAAATGTCGTATAACTTTTAGGGTTGTGAAATCTTCAGCCCTAATAATTAAGCTGCCAAAGTCGTTATTCGCGTAAGTAGCTTTGGTATACTTGATCACTGATTCCCTTGATTAAATACGCCCTTCATCCTACAGCGGCTAATTAATCACCGGTCTGTGGTTCACACGGAGGAGGCATGCGGCTATGGATACTGACGATAAGGAGATGAGAGGATGATGCACAGAGTAGTATACCAAGCGATAATATATATATAATTTAACCCAATAATACAAAATCGTTTAAGAATTTCAGACAAAAAAAAAAATTTAGGACCTACTTTTACGATTTATAAAAATACTCAAAACGCGGATGATCCTTTATCTTTTCTCTTTTTTTTTTTTATGTTATTTATTTTTTTTTTTTTTTTAACTTTTTTCTCTATAGTATAATATATCGCGTTCCTAAAACCAAAAGGGCGTGTCTCTATAAAAAAAAAAAAAATTCTCTAATCAACCTAGAAATGTTAGAAATAAGGAAATATATTGAAAGAATGAAAAAAAAAAAATAAGTTGAAAAAAAAAAACGATACGCCCTTTTGGTTTTAGGAACGCGATATAGTCTATTATAATAATACGAGGCGAAATATTTCACTTTTTATCTTTATACGGTTTTAAAATCAATTTTAGATTCCACGAGAGCGCGGGTTACGCGCGGGTGGTTCCGTACGGAAGCCGCGTATATATAGTTATATGTATATATTCTTGCGGGTCAGAAAAGGGTGACAGGAAATCGTAAAAATAATAGGGACCAGACCCCTGCACTGCGCCATCACCTCGATCAACTTCCCACGCACGAACTATAACGCCGCGTACGAATAATCCGACTAGAATTTCTTGCCCGCATAATTTCATCGCGTGGTCCATAATTCGGTCATATTCGAACTTTAAATGCTCGAAATATATTAAAAAAAAAAAAAAAAAAAATGAAGTCAAAATCCCAAAGGTTCCTAATTCTAATATGTATTTCGCCACTATTTAATTATTATTATTATCATCAATCAAACAAAGTTCTAAATTCATAGTTTACACTGCATAGTGAAACTCGATATATCGGATTTTCACCTGCATAGCTTCGGCATAGAAAACATATTATATATAGGATGTTGAATTTTCGCTTATTCCGCAAATATTATACAACCAGTTTTTACATAAAGTACTACGTTATACGTACATAATATATATATCGCGTCATTAATGCCATAAGGTCGTAAACGCCAAAAAATTATTTTTTTTTGTGGATATGCCCAAACGGTGTTATTTGGCATGCAAAAGATTTTGCCACCAAAAAAGACGAAATTTTTTTTTTTTTGACGCTTACGACCTTATGTTATTAGTCACGCGATATACATTATATACGTAGTTGTATATAAATTTCGTTTTATATACTATATGAGAGATAATATGCAAAATTAAGACGAAGAATGAAAATAAAATCAAAAGGAATGACAAATACCTATACTCGAAGTTAGGTATATATGGAGCATTTCATAACAATTCGATCTGGGCATCGATCCTCGACCTTAATTCAGATCTGCGGTCCACGATTTATCGCATCATTCTTCTAATTGCTATTTAGAGTCAGAAGAATGAAGAAAAAAAAAAAAAGAAAAAAAAATCGCTAAACAGATCAGAGAGGTCGAGGGTCAGGCCCAAGTTGAATTGCTATAGAATATCCCATATATATAATATATATATTATATGGTACTTTCCTAAAACAAACTCTGTACTTAGTTAAAACTCAACTCTTCGTTTAGTCGCAGGAAAATTTGATTAACGAATTATTTCACCGTAAAGTTTCCGCCGAGGTTTCCGCTTCCTTATAATGTTAAGTATATATAACTGTGCTGATTGGCAGCTGTTTTTCGAGGGTTAAATCCCTGGTCTTGATTTCGGAAGTTTACTTTTCGATAATTAAGATATCCCCGGATTGATTGACGAGAAATTTACGTGCAAAATATTATTCTACTCTTTGATTACTACTATATATACGTAAACGTATGTAATCAGATGAGAAAATAAAATAATATATATACCTATTAGACGCGGTTCAAAAAAATCGACTATTCTTTTTTTTTTTCAATTTTCGCATTGAAATACTTTCGGGGGGGTGAAAAAAGATGCCTGTTGAAAGCGGAGCTCTTAATATTAAGATTTCGAGGTCGCTGATCACGGATTTCTATTTTCCATTTAAATAGCATATATAGGAATTTTATTTTTTATTTTTTTTCTTCAGAATTTCGTAGCTCACAAACCAATTAACAAATCCAAATGACTCTTACATATTTTGATAGGGGATTGAACCCTCTAAAACATGTATCTATGATTGTGGAAAAAAAATCAGAAAAAAAAAAAAAATAGTTAACTCAACTATAAATTGAACTTTGAGCTTGAATAACTTTGGAAGTAGTCAATTTATCAAAAAATGATAAGAGAAGCTTTTTGTAGAGTGTTCAATTTCCTATGAAAATATGTATGAGTCATTTGGATTTGTTTATTGGTTTGTAAGCTACAAAATTATATAAAAAAAAAAAAAAAAAAAATTCCTATGCTATTCAATCTTTTTTCATCCCCCCGAAAGTATTTCAATGCGAAAATTGAAAAAAAAAAAAGAATAGTCGATTTTTTTGAACCGGTCTAATGTATAGTATAGTATATAAGACAGGTGTGGTACATAATATCGTCTTTATATATATTCATTCCAATAATCAAATTTTATTCTCACCGCATATTCCTTCAGGGGAAAATTTCTCTTTGGAAATAATAAATCCGCATCAGCAGCTGTTGCAATACCTATATAACCGCAAGTTTATTTCCGAATTCAATTTATTTCTCGGTCTATTCGCATTCGTTCGTTCGTTTGCTAGCTGCAGTTGGTATATACTGGGAGTATTTGTGGAAACGCTTCATCGGAAAGTAAAAACGCCTGCATACAGGCAAAACCTAATCTCGATGTTTAAGTTGCATGTATGCAGGCGTCCTATGAAGCGTTTCCACAAAAACTCCCGGTATATATAGTACGTAATCATTTCTACGAATCTAACTTGAGACTATTCGCTGTGATAAGAAGTATAAAAAGTATAAAAAGTATAAAAATAAAGAAAGAAAGAAAGAAAAATTGAAAACACTACATGAAATTCTAATACTTAAACTGATTATATAATAGGTATATATGTAGATTCACTCAATGGCATAATTTATTCAACTTCGAATCAGGAACTGCGTTTGTTTAGCAAAGTATGTACATATAGTATAGTGTAGTATATAACGTCCGGTAACATATAACTCAGAGTCAGAGTCAGAGTCACGGTTAACTCCCTGCCGATTTCTCATTATACATTTGTTAATCAGCGTAAACGCAATCACTTCGAAACACTCAAATCTAACAACTATATAATGGGTAGGTACTCGACAACGCGACAGAACGCTCTTATGTATATGTATATAATATAATATAATACTCTAGGCCTCGTATATATAGTAGATTAATACAAACATTGAATAAAAAGAAAAAAAAAAACAAAAAAAAAAAACAGGAAACACTTTGGCATCGTTGTAACGTTGATGTGACGACGATGTTACATGCGTATAAGACACATTATTTTATAGATTGTAAATAATAATCGAGAGAATTCTATATAACTAATAATAAACGTAGCAGAGATAGTAATTAGTTTAAACAAAGGGGTATAGAAGATCCTTCGGAATAATAAAACAAGAAAAAGTTATAATAATAGTACGCCGAGTATAGAAAAGTTCGAATCTTCTGTCAACGGCGAGCGAAGTTTGTTTATATACTATTTATACCTACTTATTGAACGTTAATTCGTTGTATATAAGAAAAAAAGCATACCTTATAATACCAACGACCCTTCAGAATAGTTTTTTAGTTTTCAAATCTCAATAAACAATAATAATAAGCGTTAATAACGACGCAGCATCTCAGCGTCCTCGGAGTCTGACCGCCTCGCCGTAGCCCATAGCAACGAATAAACAAGATGCAACTTCACGCGGGCTAACAGGCCGTTGCCCCTAGCAACGAGTTTAAACAAGATTCAAAATCATATATAATATTAATATCATACTATATATAATATTATATTATATTATGTTATATTATTATATTATATTATTAATATTATTAATATTATATTATATTATATTATAATATACTATTTATAATATTAATATCATACTACGTCACGAAAACTATAGATATTAATATATATATATAATAATATATAATATAATATATAATACTATAATATAATATAATATAATAATTAATAATATAATATAATATTATATATAGTATGATATTAATATTATATATGATTTTGAATCTTGTTTAAACTCGTTGCTATGGGCAACGGCCTGTTAGCCCGCGTGAAGTTGCATCTTGTTTATTCGTTGCTAAGGGCTACGGCGAGGCGGTCAGACTCCGAGGGACTGCTTTATTAACGCTTATTATTATTGTTTATTGAGAATTGAAAACTAAAAAACTATTCTGAAGGGTCGTTGGTATAATAAGGTATGTTTTTTTTCTTATATACAAAGAATTAACGTTCAATAAGTAGGTATAAATAGTATATAAACAAACTTCGCTCGCCGTTGACAGAAGATTCGAACTTTTCTAAACTCAGCGTACTATTATTATAACTTTTTCTTGTTTTATTTTTCCGAAGGATCTTCTATACCCCATTGTTTAAACTAATTACTATCTCTGCTACGTTTATTATTAGTTATAGAATTCTCTAGATTATTATTTACGATCTATAAAATAATGTGTCTAAACGCATGTTTGTGTAATATTAATATATATATATACAGGGTGACCCAAGACCCCCGGACCGGAAGGAATGGGTGAATTCCTCGTTGGATTTTGAGACGAAATTTCCTTTTCGAAAACTTCGTCCGATCAACGGTGTCCAAGTTATTAAAGATAAAGAGTAGCCAATCAGCGCCTCGCTTTAGGTCCGTGCCAGTGCCGGGTCAATAGTGAACGGCGGGCAGGGCCCGTGGTTTATTTTACATTTGGCTACTTTCTTCTTCACTTTACGATCGACGCGTATTATTATTATTATTATTATTATTATTTTTTTATTTTTTTTTTTTTGACCTGGACACGGAAAACTACGGTCCGGTCAACCTGGACACGTAGAACTACGGTCCAGTAGAAAAAAAAAAAAAAATAATAATAATAATAATAATAATAATAATTATAATACGCGTCGATCGTAAAGTGAAGAAGAAAGTAGCCAAATGTAAAATAAACCACGGGCCCTGCCCGCCGTTCACTATTGACCCGGCACTGGCACGGACCTAAAGCGAGGCGCTGATTGGCTACTCTTTATCTTTAATAACTTGGACACCGTTGATCGGACGAAGTTTTCGAAAAGGAAATTTCGTCTCAAAATCCAACGAGGAATTCACCCATTCCTTCCGGTCCGGGGGTCTTGGGTCACCCTGTATATATATATATATATATTATATACATAATATATAATATTAATATATAGATTAATATATATATATATATATATATATATATCAATCTATATAATAATATTATATATTATGTATTATATATATTATTATATATATTAATATTCGGCTATCTTCGGTTATCCTCGGTGATTCTCGGCTATCCTCGGCTATTTTCGGTTAACCTCGGATGGAGTATCGGGTTAGGCTCCCTTCGGCTATCTTCGGTTATCCTCGGTGATCCTCGGCCGTCTTCGGCCATCCTCGGCCATCTTCGGCTATCCGGCTCCCTTCGGCTATCTTCGGCCGTCATCAGCCGTCCTCGGCCGTCCTCGGCCATCCTCGGCTATCCTCGGCTATCTTCGGTTAACCTCGGATATCCTCGGCTATCTTCTGTTAACCTCGGATATCCTCGGCTATCTTCGGTTAATCTAGGATATCCTCGGCTATCTTCGGTTAACCTCGGACATCCTCGGCTATCTTCGGCTATCTTCGGCTTTTCTCAGCTCTCTCCGGTTCTCTTCGGCTCTCCTCGGCTATCCTTGACTATCTCCGGTTATCCGAATCCGGTTAGCCGAGGATAGCCGAGGATAGTCGAAGATAGCCGAAAATAGCCGAGGATAGGATTCTTGACACGACGGTGGCGGCGATATCTTTATATAATATAGTACGATTATATATTATTATATATATTAATATTATTATTATTATCTTTAGTTTTCGTGACGTAGTATGATATTAATATTATAAATAGTACATATAATATAATATATAGTATATAATATGATATTAAATAATATATAATATTAATAACATTAATAATATAATATAATAATATAACATATTATTATATTATATTATATATAGTATGATATTAATATTATATGTGATTTTGAATCTTGTTTAAACTCGTTGCTATGGGCAACGGCCTGTTAACCCGCGTGAAGTTGCATCTTGTTTATTCGTTGCTATGGGCTACGGCGAGGTGGTCAGACTCCGAGAGCGCTGAGATGCTGCGTCTTTATTAACGCTTATTATTATTGTTTATTGAGATTTGAAAACTAAAAAACTATTCTGAAGGGTCGTTGGTATAATAAGGTATGCTTTTTTTCTTATATACAACGAATTAACGTTCAATAAGTAGGTATAAATAGTATATAAACAAACTTCGCTCGCCGTTGACAGAAGATTCGAACTTTTCTAAACTCAGCGTACTATTATTATAACTTTTTCTTGTTTTATTTTTCCGAATGATCTTCTATACCCCATTGTTTAAACTAATTAATATGTAATATTAATATATTAAGCTATGAAAGCGCGTCAGTCGTGAAAATTGATTGGTCAAACAATAAGACCGGTAAATTAATTCGTCTATAAATTGTAATCAAACAAAATTTTTTTTCATTATTAATTAATCGATCAATCAATTGATGGAATATTAAACCGTATATACCAGGTATATTGCCCTGCATGAACAATCAATCTTCGATGTATATTAATTAATTATAATCTAGTATAATCGCTGTTTGTCATTCAATAATAATTATTATGTCACCGTTTTTCGTATGAAAATACTATACTAGGTACTATATATATACCTAGTTGCCGAAATATCATCTCAATTATTATTAACTAAACGAATAGTATAACCTCGCTACACGTTTCTGCATACATAAAGTATGCGGAGTGGGGTGGTTGTAAATAAGCCCCGCATGTTTATATACCATTAACCACACCATGTAGCTACTATACGTTTCTGTTGACTACGTTGCATGTATAGGGATACACAGTTATAGCTATATGGTAGGTAAAGGTAGCCACTGCACTGGTGCAAGCTGCAAAGAGCTCCAAGCTGACTGATATATGAGCAGTTAATATCTAGCAAACGACTGTCGCAGGAGGATATATGCATATATGCAACGTATATACCCATACACAGAAAGAAAGGTTAACTTGATTCAAGACAATTTTGCGGTCCAAAAATGAAGACCGAAATTTTCTCGGATCAAATAAAAAATTTTCTCGAACCAAGAAAATTGGGACAATTTTCTTGGTTCGAGAAAAATTTTTATTTGATCCGAGAAAATTTCGGTCTTCATTTTTGGACCGCAAAATTGTCTTGAATCAAGTTAACCTTTCTTTCTGTGTAATACCTACCCGCTAGTATCTATATAAAAGGTAATTTTTAATCGGTGTGATAATGAGAGAAATGATTTTCTTCTTAGTCGATTTTTGACAAACGCGATATATAAAATAATAATAAGAGCTGCAACATAAAATATTATAATTTAATTTTTATTATTATGTATATTAATTTATATATATATATCTATAATGTTATATACTATTTAATATTGAAACACTAGGGCCTTCGCAGATTCATGGATAATTTTTGATCGTAATATTTTTTTTTTTTTTTTTTTTTTTATGCGCTTTCAAGTGCCCGGCGAAATTGAGTCATATAACATTTTACTGTACTACCGAAGGAAAGGAAACTGACAATTTCATATACCACCTTGTTACAAGGTACTTCGGGATATTTTATATCGTCTATATAGACGTACAACTGGATTTTCATCTCTTGAACGTTTACCTTAAACTATAATATTATAACATTATATATGGACAGAATTTTATGACGAAAATTAACGTACTATGTACATATACATACCCACTTGGAAATTTTTATCACAAAATAATACGTACCTATATAGAAATTTAAGCTGGAATAATTATACCATATATTATATTATGGAATCAATTTGATTTTTTATTCATTATTTCTCTATCGAATATAAAATTTCAAATTATTTAATTATATATCCCGCGATGTGCGCATATTTGAAATTAATTCGCGAGATGATTAAACGTTCGTCGCTAATTATTTATACCTAACAGTTATTATTAATACAATGACTAAGAAAGAAATTTCAAAAATTTTACTTACTATGTAGGTACCTTTTTTCTACTCGAATTACAAATTTCCAACCAAATGCACAATGTAGGTATATAACTGCGGTTTATCATCGTACGTTATAAATACCATACCTGCTACAGCATCGTATATATATTACATTGAACGGAGGGTAACCATGCGATGAAACTACCCGTGCAGCATTGCACAAGGTTCTTGTTAATTAAATAGGTACTACGCTTCGATGTATGTACCTACGTATAGGGGGGGTATACGTCAGACAAATACCATGGCCTGTAGAGCAGAACGGAGCAGCAATGTGTGTAGCATATGTAGCAGTATCTCGGTTATTGCCTAGTAGGTTTGTGTCAGTTTGTCTAGTGCAAGGAAATATGCGAAGGGTGCAGGTGTACATTATAGAAGACTATATATGCAGCGATATACGAGAAGGGACAATTCGTATGGAGTGAAAGATGGCTGGGGATATCACGTTTTGGATGAAGATAGATATCTTTGAAAAGCAACTTGATATGGGTTGGTTACGTATATATATATAATATTAGGGTGCTTTTTTTTTTTTTGAAACGACTATATTTTTTTTCAATTCTCCCACTTGAAAATCTTTTTGTAGACGTCAAAAAAGAAATCCTGTCCAATTTTTAGCTCTTAATTCCAATTCTAAGTACCTACTCGCGCTTTTCTTTTCAAGTTTCAAATCATATTGGAGTTTAGTATATACCTATCGAGTTATTTTTATTTTCTATATTTTCTCGTCATAGAGGTAATAATACAATCTTGAACATATTGATTATAACACGTATCGTGAGCGAATTGCGAATTTCATTTCTTTTGTGAAATATAAGACCTTCCCCAGAAGTAATTTCAAGGTATGGTATATAGGTATAGGTATATATACTACCTATATATATATATGGTCGCGAAAAAAAATTGCGATTGATAACTTTGGTGTTTCGCAGAAAAGCGTGTTATACAAACGCAATTTTATAACCCGCATGTATAGATGCTTTGGTTCTTTATTTCCCTCGGGGACACTATAGCGCGGGGCATATAGCACACAGTACAAGTCGAGAAAAGACAACGCTCTCATTTCCTCATTCTCGATATATTACTTCTCTGATCCATACTATACGCTGACTCCAAATACCTTTATATCTATATGTGATGATTTAAAACGATTTAAAAAACGATTAGGGGAGAGGGTTGTATCTTCTCGTTAAAGTTCATCATTTGAGTATTAGTATACCATTCACAGTCTTTATAGAAATGGTATTTTTCCGAAATTTATCGATTAAAGGTTTCGATCAGAATGGACAATTTTTCCCATATTTACGTCCTGAAAATTTTCGGAGTTCGCGCAGAGAGTTGTATGCATTTCGACCTTTGGGAAGTATTCTTCCTCTCTCTCTCTCTCTCTCTCTCTCTCTCTCTCTCTCTTTCTCGAGTACTTTAATGCAATGATTCGCGCTTTATTCTCTACACTATTGCAGCAGCAGAGCGTGCTAAGGAAATCCTTGGTAAATGGACCCCCGGGAAACAGCACCGCGTTAGGCAAACTCAGATTACCTTTAGACACACAGGTGATCATCCGTTGCGTTGGGAAACCGACTATGTAAGAGGGTGATGATCGGGTGACGACAGACTCCCTCTCTCTCTCATCCTCTACGTGGGTAAATATTTACCGAAGCAACAACTCTCGGTACTACCTATATACACCTGTGTGTATGGTACACCGTGTGCTATCAGACGATTAACAAGCATGAAATTTACAATATATGTTAAAAACCATCACCGAGGAAAGCATTTGGAAATAAGTGGGAAAAAAAAAAAGGAAAGAAAAAGAATATTAACAAATTCATTGAATACAATTATTCATGTAAACGTATAGATACAGGTTCGTTTCATATTTATTCCTCAAAAAGAAAAAAAAAATCAATATGTAGGTTGAATTCGCTCCGTCGTTTAATCAGAACTGATTTATCGTGGTTGCAGGCGTGTCGAGTAGTAGGTAGTGCAATTTGTAATTAAGGTAGAAAACCGTAGACCGTGAACCCGACGAGCTATAGAGATTTGAAGGTAAGGGTTTTCGAAGTCATATAACTCGCGGCGTAGCTGAGGGCTTCTATTTCAAAGCAGTTTTCCCGAGGTAATTAGAGTCTGGTGGTATAACGAAAGTTTAAGAGAAGCTTCGCTAAGCGTTATGCTTCGTTATTGATAAACAGTGTCTTATAATATTTATTCTACCGCGTCGAGGTATACTACCTCGAAGAAATTAATCGGAAGATTTTCTACGGCCAAAAATCCAATATAATATTATATAAGTACATACATACGTAGGTACAAATGTATGTAAAAAAAAAAAAATGTAGCCAAAACCCCAGGTTCTTATATATAATATACCTATAGAAGAAAATTTTATTTTCTAATTAAGAAGAAATTTATTATATCCGTCGACAAAACTCTCTTCCTCTCTCTCTCTCTCTCTCTCTCTCTCTCTCTCTCTCTCTCTCATCACCGTTAATAAAATATCTCGCGTAACGACCTGCGCTGCGCCTTGCCGTATAGCAATTAGTTAAAAGGTTACGCGGTGCCGTGGGTACTGATTAAACTTTGCGGTAAGATTAAACGACTTCGTCGCAGGAATGGTATTGATATTAGTTAAAAACTTCTCAATTCTCGATCAAGAAAGTCGAAAGAGTTATACCTATCTCAAACTCCAGCCTCTCTTGCTGTAGGTACCTCATTAACTCCCAGAGGCTATAGCAATCAAAAACCACCAACAATTCCATCGTGTAATCGCTCGTGGCATAAAATGTTCAATTTCAATTAGATTCGAATTGAATTTTCGTCAAGAAATCGAATAATTAATTTAAATTCATATAGATATATGTAAAATCGATCATCAGGCTAAATACTTTCATTTTCATTAAAAAATTTTGTAATAAATTTATCTTTTATTTTTTTATTTATTTTTTCTTCTTTCTGATAAAGAATCCCATAATGTTACTCATTTCGCCGAGAGTGAGTGAGAGATATAGTATATAGAGTATACTTTTTTTTTTTCACGAGGGGACTAAATTTTCTTTTTTGATTTTTTTCGCGCAACGCAACGGTTAGGCTGTATGGCTATGCCTTGGAGAGGGTCGCCTTAAAAGCTTGGCTTCCTTTATCTTCGTCATTCTCGAACCCCTTCGTCAGCCTTCGCTAGCTACTGCCTTCCGGTATCTTCCGGCGAGCATTATCTCAAAAGAAAATTGAGGACGTGAAACGGTACCAACGGTTCCTTCGCACCGCGAATTTCACGAGCTAAGTAACGGCCTCGTACCCACCTTCGGGGTTGCCTCCCCAGCTTTAAGAGCCAACATTTTTTTAGTCCATACACAACTACGTATACCTCGAAATGACTAGAAAAAAAAAAAAAAAAGAAAAAGCAAGAAACCATGTTCGGAAAATGAATATCGAAAAAAAATAATTAATTAAATGCTCTACTTATCATTTCGTTGAGAATTTAAAGAATGGTGCACAGTTTTTTTTTTTTCTTTCTTCTATTTTCGTTGCGATTGCTTTTACTGAGAAAATTTCCTTTCTGCTGGACCATTAGCCATGTCTCAGTTAATCGTAATACCGTGCGGTTCATATCTAGAAACAATTAGGAATCTCTATCGTTAATTAATCACACAGATTATATCACTCTCCGCAACGTTTCGCAGGGTTCTAGTTGTACCTACTATTCAACCGAGACCTGTAGTGCAGCAGCAAGGAACAAGGACACTCTAACCACCATGATAGAATGCATTGCTATTATGGAGTATATACATACTACCAAGGGTATCACCGAGACAATACATGTGATCGATGAATAGAATGCAATGGGTTCGTAGTTTGAAGACTGTAGATATGAATGTGTGTGTGTGAATATTTATTTGCATCGGTATTTGTGTTCGTTAAATCCATAATATATAATGCATAATGGTGTTAGCTTTCAAAATGGCTAAGTTTATACATCATTCTCATCTTTCGATGAAACTAAATTGGTTGGATAGAGTCAAATTACAAAGATAAAGTATAGAACTAGAGCTGGGTACTTGAAGTCTCAAATTTGAATATGAGCTACTCACAGTTTCAAGAAATGGTGTTTTGCCCCGGAAGTCTACATAGGTTCAAAATTCCGAAAGGCAAAAATTCGGAAACTCGAAATTCATGCATGTATTCATTCAGTGTTCGATAACTCGATAATATAAGTATTATGACCAAATGAATGAAATCCTAAATCCTATCAATCGTTTATGACGTAGTTATAATGGAATAGATAAAATGGGTTCTCCGTATAAAGAGGGACCTCGATTATAATGAACTAATTTTTCGTAATCCCATCCTGAGAAATATAACAAAATGCGTCTGGACATTGGGCTAATACTGCAGCGTATAGCATGATCAGAAGTAGATGTCGTAGCTCAGGGCCGTAAATCTTTGGCAGGTACCTAAGTCTATATACATATATTACATATATGTATAGGATGGAATCATGTGCCTTTATACGAGCTATACGAACCGAGTCGTCGTCTGTAACGGAATGCTAATTCGTGGGGAACCAGTCAGTCCTTATACTATCGATTTACCCCTGTCGTAAACGCGACTCCCAGGCACGAATGTAAATCGTATGAGTAGTTCCAATACGCCCTTGCTTTTGCGCTCAGATCGCAGCACTGCAGTGTGTCTCATCAGTCCAAGGGATGATAGGACATACTGCAAGGATTGCGATTAATTAATTATCAATGAAAGAAGAAAATCTCTGATAATTCTGATGAAATCAAACCAGCATCATGCATGGATTTCGACATGTAGATACCTCGTGGAAATTTATGGAAAAATTCTATCTGTACCTAAATTTTTATACGCAGTCTTTTGCGTTACGTACAGCACAATGATTCATCTAGTTTTGTCAGAGCCCAGATTGTGACGGTGGGCATGGAGGTACGCGATGAGAATACTAATTTTCCCATTACCCTGTAAATTCCCGAATTGCTTCAGGATTTCACAAGCTGAAGTCACACAGCGTCCAAGCAAAGCCCAAGCCAAGCCAACCCCTCAGGACGATTTTAATTCGTAACTTCTCGAGCGTGAATCGCACGTCTGTCAACAGAGATCCGTTTATTAGCCAAAATTTACTGTCCCTGTTAGGTGGGTATATAGGCACGCTTTAACTCGCTAAATAATCTCTCGAGGAATCAGCCAGGCAAGTTCCGCTTAATATACATATATAGTATGTGTATAAATTTCGGGCTTAGGTCATATTTTTGGAAATTAGGTAAGGTACTACACGAAGTATAAGGAAATGAAAAAGTATTTTTTTTTTTTTTTTTTTTTTTTTTAATTTAATTTATACAAAAATCTAAGTAGTACGTACCTATATACCTATTTGCTGTGAAAAATGCACAGGTTTTGGATCAGATAACGTCAAGGACGGTAAAAAGTTGCGAAGGCGTTAGGGGTAGGCGTAGTAGGTGGTTTCTCGCGTGATTGAGAAAGCGAGCTGTTTAACTAAAGGTCGGTGTCAGGGTCAGGGCCATACTGATATCAGTTTGAGAGGGCGGTTTCAAGGGCCGCTAATATACTTCGATATAAAAACGCGAATTATCATATTAGACCTTGCGCGCGATGAGCGAGCCAATTTTCTATCGTTCAATCACGCGACTGTGTTAAATTTTTATTTATACTATATACCTAGTATACCTATATGGAGAGGAAATTGTTTTCGACACCGTAACGAGCTGCACCCGAGTAATCTAATTGTACCTATATATTTCCAACCTGAATGGCGCTGCGCTGATGATGAGGGGTTTGCGGATTTACGAAAATTCTATTTTCAATCAAAATTTTCAAATAAAGTATTCACTGAATTTACTTTTTACAGTTCAGTACTATCAGATTTTCAAACGCAATAATTATAAATATCACAAGCAAAAAAATTGAATTAAAAAAAAATTTCACAAAGAACAGATTTTTCAACGTTATACTACATACTTTTTCATATTATTTAAGGGGTGTGTTCAAATGAGACAGGTATTCGATACTGACATATTTTTCTTTTTTTTTTTTTTTCTTTTTTTCTTTCTCTCTTTTCCGAGATATGGGTAAAATTCGAAAGCTTTGAGATGCTACTTAGAATTGAGATATGAACTTGGGATTTGACTAAATTTTTGTGTTACATACATTCCGAGACGTCCTGGCAAATGATCAAATTAAGGACCACCCTAATATATATATGTATAATATATACTTTTTTTTCCCACATCTTTCGACGTTTTAAAGTCTTCAGTTTTGTTTTTTTTTTTTTTTTTTTTTGTATTTTTTTATTTTTTCCCCCAAGCCCGGAGTTTTACAAGCATCTAAATATAATTGGCAATGGATCTGAATAGAGAAAACATAACGTGAATAGAATTAAGAAACGGCGGTTATTTCACGTCGTTTGAATTATTTACGCTGTGTTTTCTAAAAAGCGTTGTGTAGAAAAAAAAAAAAAAGCAAAAAAAAAAATTTTTTTTTTTTTTTTTCACTCTTCTTCAATGGGCATCATTCACGACTTTCTTTTATACGCGAGTTTCTCAGAGTTATTCATTCCGAGTTTCTCGAGAAACGATAAAATAATATGAGGAAAAAAAGACAAAAATAAAGTAAAAATGGAAAAAGAGAATCACGTCCGTTAACCACTGGCATTCCCAAACTCCTATACTATATACAAGCCAGACCATTTTGGCTTATCCAAATGCTAACGAGACCCGGGTGACTTCGATAACTCAACCGGGTCCGGTTCGTTGTTCGTATAGCCACGGCGCCGAGGAACGAATTGTTTTCCAACGAAATCGCATAAATAGAAACGACGCCCTTGGGTTGCTGGACATTGTCGGATGGTTTTAGTCTGCTTCCCCGGCTACCCCCTGGTTTCCTCGTTTCCCTCCTTTCCCTAAAAAAAAAAAAAATTGACCTTTGAACTTCGCCGTGCCTGCGTATATACCTACCCACCAACCTACCCTATCCTTCTCGTATTTTAGGACCGGGACACATGACATTCCCAGTCAGGAAACGTTCGGACATTTTTTATACGAGCTTGCATTACACAACCAGGGAACGAAAAAACTACCCCTATTTTCGATACAGGGTAAGAAATTTTCAACAGAATTACGGCACCCTACGTCTTCTACGGTTTCGTTCTTTTCTTTCGCTTCTTATTTTATTTTTTTTTTTTTTTCTCCACTTTCGTGATTATACAATACGAATATATCGGTTTCGACAGAAAAATCATACGACATAATCATATTGCAGCATTCACAGGATTTTACACGGAGAATCGACGAGCATGATAAATCGCCATTATAATATGTCTCTATCGATTCTATACCATATAAATAAATCTGAATTTGAATTTGAAGAAAATTAAAAGAAAAAAAAAAAGATCCAATTTTCAAATATTTTTTATTCATTTTTTGTCCAAACTCTGCACGCCAGTAGTTTAACATACCCGCAGTAATCCACCTAAGGTCGTATATGTATATATATGGTAGATTTTGATCTAACATTGAAAATGAATGGTTGCATGAATTATTGTCGTCGAGTGAACGCAATCTGTCATGAATATCTTTAAATTCGATCGTGACACCGGGACACGGAGCCACAGTAAATTACTATACTTTATATAGGCACACGGGTATTGCATGTTTTTTTTTTTTTTTTTACGTTTACTTTTCCAGACCCGAAATATCGATTTTTTTCATACCTTTTCCTACCTCTTTCCTTTCCTTTTCGCCTTTCGATATAACCATAACGCGCGTGATCCTATATATAGCTTTTTTCTTTTTTTATTAAATGTGCCTTTATAGACTGAGGAAAAATTCGGCTTTGGTACATATACGTACCTTTGCAGAAATTCAATTATCCTTGTGTGTAGAATTGATGCGATTCTCTATAAAAGTATAGAAATAAGTATTTATCAGAGTATTCTTAATAAATTTTCACGATCTGCTGAAATTAGTTCGGGTCGTTAAATCGTCAGGACTATTTATTTGCGAAATTCTAAAACACGACACAGTTATTATAAAGTTTGAAAATTAAATTTCGATCGATTCTATGCGTGGATTTTCCAATCGACTTGGACTCGTTTCATATTATCCCCTGTGTCGATTCTATAATTCTTTAGAGTATATCTGAAGCAGTGCGGTTACGATGCCGAGAAACAAAGCCATTCCATAAACTAAAGTAAATATCGAATTGCGGTGGAGGGCTTATAATATACTATACCTACCTATACAAGTAACGGAATGAAAGGCGAACTCGGTAATCGAATAGAAAGTTTGCCAATTTGGTCTCTTCTTTCGGCCTCAGAATATCTCTTTGTACATTTGATTTAGCTCTGATCTGAAAATTTCTAATATCGGATTTGTCTCTTATTTAATGTTTCATAACAAAAAAACTAAAAAAAATGAAAAAATGATAATAAAATATGAATTCTGATTCATCGTCATATATCTGCGGGGGATATTTGAGATTCTGCAAATAATTTCCCTCCGATCCATAAAGGATGAGATAGGAATTTTCAAGTCCTATCTAATCAGAAGGTATACCTAGCCTGGATTGAGATGATAGTGAGGATGAAGGTGGAAATCACATGCATTGCTATTGTAGGTGTAGGTAAGACGTGCCGATGAAACCCCAGGAATTGTTGAGGCTTCGTAGCCCGGATTTATGCGGTCGAGTTTCCAATTTGGATTTTCTACTCCTCTCTCATAGATCTTACATAGGTATATAATACTACATCTATTTCTCTCCTTTGAGTATTACCCACATATCGAGTATACTTTGGATTTAATTTCCCCGATATTAAACAGTCTTAAAAGAAAATTCTATTTTTTTGCCTTTCATTTTTTGAAAGGACGTGGTAAGGAGCTACCAGACTAGACTTGATGCCGCATTGCGGAAACTAACAATAACATAAACGTTTATATAATAAACCGATATATATACCATATAGCTATAACTATTCCAACAGCTAATTGATCGACCCGGACAATATATCCGATGATTGTGTAATACCTCCGACTAGATTCTGAAAGCAATTCTCAATATTCTACAAACTAACTACTAACTGATGAAATTAACTATATATACGTATACCTATTTATGGTAAACTACGTTTCGGGTTTGAAAAGCCAACGTTCACTATATACGGAATTATTATCCATTTGTATAAAGTTATGACCGAATAATGCGGTATCGTGGTTGAATTCTGATCGAATAAACATCTCCGTACTATAATATGTACATAGATATAGGTAGTAGGCAGGTACGAGTTGTGACAGAGTCTTTAGAGATTCGAAAGCTTTTGATCCGTAAAATTCGCTTCAATTTTTTATTTATCAATTTTTTTTTCTTGATTTGATTTATTTATTTATTTTTTTAATTTGGGAAGTTTCTGCTCATATTTTGGTACTACCCATGTATTTAATCGCTAACATTAAACAGTATGTTAGCTCGATATAACAGCGGTTAAAACCGGGTTGGATATAGAGATAATAAAACTTGGAAATGACGGTCATTTAATTTTCTGGTTAATTGCGGGTCTGATTTTCCCTCGTGTACTAATTAAATCTAAAGTAGAATAATCCCTCTTACTCGGTGCTCTCGTAACTTTTGATTTTCTCAACTTTCCTATATAAGAACGACGTTAATTATTCAATAATAATAATTACTATAGTTCTGCGATTTTTCTGAAAAGAAAAAGAAAAAACGTAAAAACGTAAAAAATGAAAAAGAAAAAACACATAGTATTTTTACTTCTAAATTCAGCGCGTATATTTTCTTATTACAAATAAATTACTTCTGACCTTTTTTCCACGACCCTCGCTGGGATATGGTAGATTAATTTTCATGTCATTAGGTCATAGCTAGGGAGAGATACGAATCAGTTGGTAACTTTTTCTCTTTCCCAGTTTTTTATTTTTTTTTTTTTTATTTTTTATTTTTTTATTTTTTCTTCTCATCATAATTGACTTTTTTTTTCGTAATGGTACCGAGATATCGTATATCATATTGCGATTTTCCTAAACTCTCATATTATATATACAAATACATAGACTATTCTCGTATAAATAAATTCGATTCATTAAATAAATAAATGTAACAAACAAAAAAAAAAAAAAAAAAATGAATTCGCGATATTTATCAACTTTTATTTGTTTTTTCACCCCGAAGATAAGAAGAAGATATGAAAAAAATAAACCAATATTAATAAATAAAAAAAAAAAAAAAAAAAAATCTCTAGACATCATGCCGAATCCAGACGTCAGTCTCGATGAAATTCTACCTAGTCTTCTCATTCGTTTACTTTCATCGATATGTAGGTATAGTCTGCAGCTAACTTTTTGCGATGAGGAGCTGTGTGCGACGACGACGTATAGAACGTCTGGAATTGTTTGTACGAGTTTTTATTTATTTTCCATCGTTTTTTTTTTCTTTCCTTTTTTCGCGCTATATATTTTATATACCTACCTGGATATACCTATACGCGTCTATAGGAAAATAAAGAATAAAGCTCATGAAACCGTGTTTTAAATTATATCGTGTTTTAAATTATATCGTTCATCTCGACAACGACGCAACGACAAGGATTTGAGACAGTGAAATTGTCTCAAAGATATCCCGGAGGCGATTGTAGGTACTACACGTTTTACAAGATACCTACCTTCAATATAAAACCACATTTTCTCAAACGGTGTGAGAGATTTTAAAATGTATTTTCAAAAAAGCACGAGCTAAGTGTATTCTTCCCTCGTGGGTATAGGCCATAGGGTATAAGTTATGTAACAGCCATGTCAAACGAGAATAAAGTAACCGAGTTTCGTTCCATGCATAATCGAAATCGAAAATAAATGCCTTTTTTTTTTTTTTTTTTTTTTTTAGATCGTTAATTAATTTATTTAGTTCAATTAAAATTAGTAATCACTTCCTAAAAATGATTTATTTTTTATCTTTTTTTTTTTGTATATGAATCTGATTTGTCAATCACTCTAATTATTAATTAATTGAAAAATTTAACACCCCTATTATCAAACCTTTCTAAGGTTTATTGAAAGTTTATGAATAGAGAGCAAAGCAACGATCATTGGAAAGCCTTAGGATGAAGGGAGCAAGTGAAATAGAGAGAGAGAGAGAGAGAGAGAGAGAGCGATATTCGAACAGCAAGTAAGGGTTGGCTGCGGAGAAGGCAGAAGAGGCAGGGGATTTTAGTTGGTAAGGGTATGAGAGGGCGCTCAATCGATTCTCCCGGGGGACTTGCATCCAGCATCCAGCATCCAGCATCCAACATCCAGCATCCAGAATTCAGAATCAGCATCTAGCGACCGTCGACCACCGCCGCGTCGACGGATGGCCAGGTGCTGGCGCTCAGCCTTC
Source organism: Tenthredo mesomela (assembly GCA_943736025.1). Lineage (NCBI taxonomy): Eukaryota > Metazoa > Arthropoda > Insecta > Hymenoptera > Tenthredinidae > Tenthredo > Tenthredo mesomela. The sequence continues at coordinate 27,569,394 of OX031018.1, forward strand.
GAAAATATACGTCCAGGCGTCGATCGAAGTCGACGAACCAGGATTAAGAAGCCAGAGGGCTACGCGACGTGACGTGAACGTGACGTGATACCGCGAATGTAAATTATTTACACCAGTTGTTATATTTTCTTACAAACCGCAGGAATAATTAAACAACTGATGGAAAAATAAGATGAGGGGAAATAAAATTCGTGTTTATACGTTTTTTTTTTTTTGTTTTTTTTTTTTTATAAATTATAATATTAGAATAAAATTGCGTTGATTTCGAATAACGTAATCAAGGTCGAGGTTCCAGTTTCGGTTTATATTATATACGCGAGGTATTCTCATATACCTACCTACGTATCAAAAGAACGATAAATAAGAAGTTAGAAAAGGGTTGTCAGCTTTCATGGGAAATTCTCGCGATTCCAATATACCGCGCGACAGATAGATATATTGAAAAATACGTCAAAGGTTGTCGTCGAGAGCTGAGTCGTCGGACCGAGTTCACCTCATCGTGTCTATATATGTATCTGCACGAACGTAACTGCGATAAAATGTCCAACGAAAAATATCAATTCCCGATGATGATTGATCGACGAATATTTGCATATAGAGAGTCCGACGCTGCTGCACACACATATATATATATATACCAATCAGCTAAAAATCAATTAAATTTATTCCAATTGAATTGGATAATAAATTCGTTCCTATCCTCCCGTATTCATATGTGTAACCGAGCGATTTCTTTTTTTCTTTACATTTGAGATTAGAAACGGTTGACAAAAATTTGATGTTACCATAAGGTATAGAAAAATTCCGAATATCAATATGCACGACATCGCTGCATCGGTATACGAATTATTAACATTATCATTTTTATATCAAAATATAAAAGCGCGGAGGTAATAAAGGGGACGAATATAATCTCTCGGTTAATCACCCTGGCCCTGCGATGGTTTGAGCGTCTGGATTATAATGAGAGTTTCTCTCTTTATCTCTATTCTACCCTTTTTTATTTTTTTATTTTATTTTTTTTTTTATTTTTACTCGAAAAATTTTCATCTCATTCTTTCTTTGTTCGCCGAGTAGCTAGATTGATCGCATTTAGTATTTGAGTACGAATATACTATTCTCTCTGTGCTCCGTCGTTGTATATAGGTATCCTATACTATCCTGAAACCCCGTATATCTAGGCCAGTTTTAATTTCATCTGAAAATATTTTAGCCCGACTACCAATCTCGGAAAACGAACCTGCACCATGTATATATGTATCTATGTACAATTGCCTATAAATATAAACAGAAACCTATATAGGTATATATATATATATATATATATATGTATGTATCGGTACAATTTATCGAACTGACGACACTCGGGATCGTAACAAGAGACAAAGGGATCGTCCACCTCCGACAATCAGCTCACAAACGGTTCCAGGAAACCTCGAAGTGACGCCCTGATTGGGCTGATTCAATATCACAGCGAAGAGCACTGGGTAAGCTGGGTCCGGGTCCAGGTCTTGGTGTAACCAATTTTCTACCCTTCTCTGTATCATATATATATATATATATATATATATATATACTAGGGTGGGCCAAAAAAAACTTTTAATTTTTTTTTCTTTAGTTACCATGAAAATATTGCTCAAGATGATGAAAAAAAAGTCCTCTGAAAATTTGAGCTCTTAATATCAATATTAAGAGGTGCCTAATCGCGATTTTTGATTTCCCATTTAAATAACACAGGAAATTTTTTTTTTTTTATTTGGAATTTTATTCCGTTCCAACGAATCATCGTGTTATAAAAATCAATACATATTCTTGTAGGAAATTAAACGATCTCCAAAAAAGGTCTGATGTGATTTTTCGCTAAGTCGAAAAAAAAGTCGTCATATACCGTTTGAGGTTGAACTTTAACCTTGAATAACTTTGAAACGAGTGAACTTAGCGAAAAATTACATCAGACCTTTTTTGGAGATCGTTTAATTTCCTACAAGAATATGTATTGATTTTTATAACACGATGATTCGTTGGAACGGAATAAAATTCCAAATAAAAAAAAAAAAATTTCCTGTGTTATTTAAATGGGAAATCAAAAATCGCGATTAGGCACCTCTTAATATTGATATTAAGAGCTCAAATTTTCAGAGGACTTTTTTTTCATCATCTTGAGCAATATTTTCATGGTAACTAAAGAAAAAAAAATTAAAAGTTTTTTTTGGCCCACCCTAATATATACCATTCTCTCGATGAGTGTTGGTCTGCGGGCTCTCAAGGGACCGTGATACTAGCATATAGGGATAACCTTTCACATATACATCGTTTAATATTTGTGCATGTGCGGGTATATGGTATATGAATACATCTGTCATAACATCCGCGAAGAGAGTAGATAGGATATATCTTATTTTTTGTTACACATGCACGATTTTTGTGTTTTTTTTTTTTTTTTTTTACCCATTAAGCGGGCCTAAAGTGGTGGTTTTCAGACGAGCGGAAAAATAAAAACTGAAAACGCCCGCTGCTCGACGGTTTAGGGTATATATACTCATCCGCAGACAGGAATTTCCGGGACTTTATTATTATACACATGCATTCACAGAACTTTACAACGACTCGGGTGGAAAATTGTTCTAAACAATGTAACATTATACACGCTTTATACCTATACTGCAGTTCCGAAAATGAATGAATGAATGAATGAATGAATGAATGAATGAATGAATGAGGAACGGACGCACGGTTACCGCACACTGCAGGGGAAAATTTTGGAACTGATTTGAAATGCGGTTGGTGTATTTAACCCAGCGGAAAGTGCATACCTACCCATATATGCAGTAAGTATTTGACATAGAAAATATCACACCGCGGTTTTGATGATTTGTGATAATAAATGAAAAAGGGAAGAAAAAGAAAATAATTATCACCGAGTAGGTATATATATCCTTCGTTCAGATAGAAAAATGATTTTTTTTTTTTTCCAATTTATCTGAACGAATGTCGATTGTTGATAATGAAAATTATTGAACCCTGACCCCTCACGACTATATTACGACGCAGATTGGCGTCGTTAAGTTTCCAATATACTATACATATTCGATTGCCTAGTGCAGAGATCAGGGTACCTACACATCGATTTGAAATGGAAGTAAATTTCCTGTCCAATTAATCACGCCTTGATAAACTCCCGGGTATAATAAAATTGGCTCTGTCAGGTTTTTCAACCATTGACCTATTTCTGAGCCAATCAATGTAGTCCTTTTATTTTCATTTCATTTTATTCTTATTTTGATTTCTTTTTTTTTTTTTTTTCATTTTTTTTTTTTTTCTATTTTTTTTATTTTTTTGCTATTTTCAACTCATATGGTCAGAAAAAAATAACCAGGTCAATTGCCAGAGAAATGCGATAATACGTTTTTTTACTTTTTAGTTGAAAAAAAAAAAAAATAAATAATAAAAAACATATTTGAATAAGTAAAAAAATGGATTACGAAGACTACAATGAAAAATTTGATATACCTATGTTGTATTCCACGTGAACCGGGTCGGTTTTTCGCCGGAGGTCGTCGAATTTGACGCCAATGCAGATTCAAATTCCTTAATGGCAAAATTTCCAGCAAATTCGCACATAGAGAAAGTTCAAACCAACGAGAATTCTATGCGTATTTATATATACCAACATAGTACAGTATAGGTGTACACAGCCGAGTGATTGTCGCCAAGTTTACCATAGAAACACAAACGTTGCATACCTTCCTTTACGTATGTACGTATGTACAATATGTATATATATATCTAGCTACCTGGTACGCAAGTTCAGAGGAAATGCGAAGCACCAATTAATCGTAAGCACTGCAGATGCACCACGTCTGAATGCAACCTCATTCGCGTGTTTGACCTCTTGCCTCGTTATACCATTGTTACATTTACCACACTACCCTATGGGTTTCTACCATCCTATGGTGAATTGACATTTATATAGTTGTAATGTAATAAACAGACGATATAGTATTCAGGAGTCTCGTATAGGAATAGCTTTTATCGAACATATATATATGCAGTAGTATATATGATATAATAATAATACCGAGGTGATACGATTTTATAGAATTTCGATATCGCGAACCATATATGCGAGAGCTATCCTAATATGTATGTGATTTAATAGCATAGATTTACATATAATATATATATATATGTGTGTATAAAATCTTCACGGATGTTGATCAAATCTCTTAGTCAACGGTCAATAGAAGGGAATAATAATTACGTTGAAAATCCTCTTGGAGAAACCCTCGAATCCCTCGAACCCACTTATATTAGTCGTTCTTTGTTCTAAAGGTTTTGTACACAATCAAGTCTCGTTTGCCAATAAAAAAAAGAAAGAAAGAAAGAAGGAAAAAAAAGAAAGAAGAAGAAGAAGAAAGAGAGAAGGAACCCCTAGCTCTTAATCGGTCGATTATTTTTTTTTCCCCACATCCGAAAGATTCCCGCAGGTTCCTGGGATCTTACCAGGTGCAGATTACGAAGAAGAAGTGGAGTCAGAACTATATAGGCTATACATCCGGTCCCCTTTCCGAGGTTCGGATATATTATTTTCCATTAGGATCTCCTATACGGAGGTGTGCTATGTAGCTATACATACTGCGCACATCGTACATAGTAGGAAAACTCAACTTTCTCGCCCCATTGACTCTATCCTACAGGAACCCCCCCAAGTGCTACCTTTAATTTATTGCCATTGTGTAAGTAGTGGCGCGCGGCATGGCATGGCACGGATATATATATATGTATACGTCTACCCAACTCGGAAAATTTTCCATATAACTATAAATTCTTATACGTTATAGAGTTTTCATCCATTCTCTATACGTCTACACCATATAAATTTAACTCTTTTCTAACATATATACCCACCACATGGATATTTCATCTCGCTATATCGCGTCTCTATAATAAGCATATTATGCATATGGTAACAATATGTCTTTTTTGGCATACTGAAAACTAAAAAGGCATATAGTTTTCTCAAAGTTTGCCTACCTTACACTCAATTTTTGAGTGTAAACACTGAAATTTCGGTGTAAAACTCCCAAATTGATAGTTGACTCCCAAATTTCGAGTGTCAAACTTCCAAATTGAGATTTGACTCCCAAATTTCGAGTTTCTAACTACCAGATTTAGAGTTGATTCCCAAATTTTGAGTGTTCTTTTTGAGTGTTTTTTCCTTAAGGGCTATCACTTTGAAAACGTGAAAAAAGCACACAAAGTAGAAGTTTTTCTAAAATACCAAAAACGCATGTATGCAATATTTTTAGATCTTTTCGGTTTTAATTTTAATTTCAATTTTTTTTTTTTTTTTTTTGATTTCTCCTTTTTCATTTCTAGCCAAAAAAACGAAATAAAATGTTACAATTTATTAAACCGGGTAGAAATAAAGATATAAAATAAGAAATAGCTGAAAGGGCATGGGTAGGTATATACCGTGCTTTGGTTCTTTTGAATGAAACTTTATTTTTCGGGGATATAAAAGTTTAAAGCTTTTCTTCGGGCAATTTTTGTACCCTGAAATTGAACTTGGAACTATAACCGTTTCTCCTTCTTAACGTTTATTGTTACCATCAACCTTGAATAACTTTTTTTTTTTTTTTTCATTCTTCTTTCTAGAAAACGAAACCGTAAAGCGCAGTTAAGAATTTAGTCAAAGTTTATAGCGTCTGAAGGGTAGAAAAAAAAAAAAGTAAAAAAAAATTAAATAAAAAGGGATGGATGTAATTTAAAGAGATTTGTCAAAGATTGTGATTGTGATTGTGATCAACGACCTTATTGCGTCTTCATCTTATATTTTATCGAAAAGAAAAAAAAAGAAAATTTAAAACCATACGTATAGTATAGTACGTCTCACGCGTTTTTTCATTAATATAAAATTTAACCGCGAGTCGAATAAAGGGCCTAAGACGTGAATCTACCCTCCAGTCTATACGAATTAATATTATTTTTTTTTTATTTATTTTTTTTTAAGGGTTTAACGAGCTAGGTATTGCTTTCGTGGTAGAAGCGTTTCCATTCCATTTGTTAGCTGCAGGTTAATACTGGTGAAATTAGTTTGCGGCATTGCGTGCGAAACCACCCTCACAGTAGGGAATCCATCCGCATTGGTTAATCGCCTCTACTTAACTGGCTGCTTTCCGACTAAGGCACGTAGGTATAACGTCCGACCCCGATTTGGCCATATCTAAATCGTTGAAAGCCCCGTTTTTATCATAATTACAAAGAATGAATGAATGAATGAATTATTTTTCTTATTTTTTCTTTAAAATAATTATATATATTATATATAAGTTAACGATTGATCAAAGAGGATCTCTCATGCAAGAGCCACGATATAATATCCAAGGGTGAGAACAACGTATTTCTCACCCTGGACCACCTTTCAAAGTTTTGTTTACTCTCTTGTCATCGGTTATAATCCTGCGCTTTCTATAGTATAAAAGGTGACAAGGGTATTAGATATACGAAAGCATAGCCCGCAGTCGTGTCCCGCACTCTCGTCTTAGCTCGTTACTTCCATTTCCATTATCATGTTTCTTAGTAAAGCAACGATCTTTAGTATAGCAAGAATTTGTTGTGAAACTAAAATCCCGTTTAATTAAATTCAAATAATGAATAATCTCGTTTATCGATAATTAAAATACCCGCATATTCTGTGCGTTCGCATATAGTACCGTGTATGTTACGAGTAGGGTGTATAGTACACCCCCATAGTCATACAGAAAATGGCAAGTTCTATATTGACGAAGAGGAACTAATCGAGGAGGCAGAAATGGCTGGTAATGTTAGCAAAGTTTCTAGGGAAACTATCGCGTATAGAATATTATCAATTACAGGTATATATACCTATATAGCCATGTATACCTCTTACCTTCACCTATATTCGACAAAGTTTTGTTTAATTTAGGTAGGTAGGTAGGTACCTACCTACGATCGTTTACAAACAAGTTTCCATATATATAATCACCTATACATTTACACCTAGTGTATAGCACTAAATTCCAACTCAACTTGTGCGGTTAATTCCTGTAGATCTATTTGAAAATTACACACGTGAGATATCGATATAATGGCAGTGTGTTAAAATTATTTTTGTAACACATGCACGATTTTCGCGTTTTTTTTTTTTTTTTTTTTTTTAAGTGACAGTTTTCAGACGAGCGGGCGTTTTCAAGTTATTATTGCCCGCTACTCTCAAGCATAGGCGGGAAATTATTCTTCAATATTTTCAACAAAATTATCAACAATGAAGAAAGAAGGCGAAAATCGTGCTGTTGCAAAAAATATGGTATGCACCAAGGGCTAAGTGGGCTTTTCGACTTTGTGTGGTTGCAATTCTCGTCTTCGGCTCGTGCTATAGGTATATACTATAAGATATTACCTATATGTAACAATGAATTATAAATTTAAATAATGATAATAAACGTACTACATAATTATAATCAGCCGTCACCTAGTATAGGAACCTATATACCTATATACGTATAAACTATAGTAGATTCAAGTAAAATGATTATACGATGCGAAGAAGGAATTTGGAACATGAAGTTATGAAGCAATTCAACGGATAACGACTTTAGATAACGGGTAGTAATCAAAGTTTAACCAAAGTTTTAGCTCCCCCCACTCAGTGGTGTAAGGTATAATATATATATATATATATGTATATATACCTATATATACGTAAGCCTCGTGCTGGTCGTAAAGTCGATATATTAAGGAAACCCTTGGAGTTGGTAAGCGATTAAAGATAATTAGAGACGGACGTGATGATAAGAATTGCTACAACTGTTAACCGGTATACAGCATTGGTCTCAAACATTTGCGACGATACGAGATACAAATAAAAAAAAAAAAAAAAATAATAATAATAATAATAATACATATATATTTACAAGGTATGTAGTATAAGTATAATTTGAAACTTTGATAATAATAATAAGAGCACAGAAATAAATTGCAAAATAAATACGGAGTATATATAAGGTGAATTAAACTTTAATCTTATCTTATCGGAGTTTACTTGAAATTACTAAATCGATATATTTTCTATCGCGAATAATAATGGGAAGAAAAAAAAAAAGAAGAAGAAGAAGAAGAAGACCGATATTTTCAGCTCGTAGTAGCTCGTATTATTATATCTATATACTCTAAACTAAGCCGGAACTTTTTTTACGAAATAAGGGAGAATCGCGTCTACTAGTATACTTACGTGGAAAAGTTTTATCCTTAGTAGAATAATAATAATATTAATAGTAATGATAAGGAAAAAATGAAAGAAACAAGAAAATTTTATGCAAACGAATGAAATTTAGCCGGATTTATATTATGACGTATAATGGGGAAATTGAAACACCGCGATAATTAGCTGCATAGTATACGTATATGTGAAACCGTTACACCTTGTACTACTGTCGAGTCGTGATTAGACGTATTAAACTTCATGGTCTACGACCTTGATTGACGTATACCAAAATCCGATAAGCCTGGTTTGAACGGGTTTAATCTATGTTAATTCCATATACCAACACTTTGATCCTGGCTCGATGTTCTCGCTTGTATATTATTAAATAACTTTGTCACTCGTGGAGGGAAACGTATCTAACTAATACTATGGCTATAGATGTATATGTTTGATCCTGATATAGTTTAGCTCACATCATATAGTATCGATAAACTCCTATACAGTTACCGATTTTTCATTGAATACTCCAAATTTAGGTAAAGCTTATAATAGAAATGGAAGTATTATGCTTTTTTACATTTTAGTCCATATCGACTTGTTTTTTTTTTTTTTTTGTTTTTTTTTTCTTAACTTGAGGTCTGAAAATACGGTATAAATAGATGCACGTGTGCTGCAGTTTAAAACCGCTACTCGTAGTTTCGCGATGTCGGGGTCTTTAGCGTCAGAGTTTACGATTGTTGTTGTCCCCACTGCGGCTGCAGTATACTGAGGCTACAATACTCAAAAGTAGCATCAGTTTTCTAATAATAAGTTTGCAACGCGTCCAAAACATTTCAAGACCACCGTCCATCGACTAACTTGATGCAACGGTTCCCTCATAGCTTGCCAAGATCAAGAGATTTGGTAGAGTCTTACGCCAAGTACACATACATTAAAAAAAGAATTTTCACATATTCATTTTAAAATATATGGGTTTAAACGCAGTTTTCATTTAAGCGGATATGGAAGGTGAATTGTACACCTCGAATTTTTGGCAACCCGTTTCCCAGCTAAAACACATACGGTGATATATAATAGGTATTCCGATTTATAGAAATGCAGAGTCTGATCGAGAATTTTCAACTCGGAATATCGATGGTTTTTTTTTTCGCATTAGCTTCACACTGGTTTTACCTGTTTAAAAAATAGCAGTAAAAGGTTCATGCGATAAATTTAATATGTAACATCTATCTCAAAGTGTTTGTTTTTAATTGCAACTTTAATCGAACCAATAGCAGCTAGTGTGCAAGATACTTAATCATACGAGCTTAATCGCGAAAGACCTCATTCTCTCGAGTATAGATGGGGGTGTAATATATATATATACATATATATATATATAGTATAGTTTTACGAGAAAATGAATAAATATTCTGTTTTATTAATACCAACCTACCGCGTTACTGCACGATCGGTGAACAGCTCACGTCTACGGCCTTTGGGACCTTAAGTTAGTTTAAAAGCTGTCTTGAGGCGACACCAAGAGCGAACTTTCAAGCTTTTTCCTCGTTTCAATTTTACAGCTAGTTTTGCCGTCTTGCGGTTTGTGGGTAGGTACTAAGGCACCCATAACGATTTCACCGAAGTGGTGGTTTGCGCTGGTGCTCGTGCTTGCGAGGTCGTAAGAAACAAATATATAAGGGAATAATATTATACAAGAAAAAAATATGTACATTATATATTCAAGAAGCAAAGGCATACGATTTAATATTCTTCGAGTCTATCATATCACGGAATACATAAAAAATCTATATAGGAATTTATCTGTAGTTCTATTTTTTCGAATGATTTTTACTGAGGACAGGATGGTACCTATTATATACGATACGTTTTAATCTGTAGATGTACCATACGCGTATCTATTATATCTAGTATACTACGGTCTATATATAAAAATTGAAAATAGAAATTTGAGAAAGTTTTTACTCCGGTTTTTTTTTTTTTTTTTTTTCTTCCAAGACCTATTAAGAAAATTTAAGTCAACCACCCAGAAGACGCAAAAATATGTGCCTATTGGTATATATATACCTAAACATACGTTCTGTCGCGAATAAAGGCTGCTCGCTGTTACCGTGCATCGCGAGGTTTCGGGTAAATATAGATTTATCGTGTTGATATATATATCGTCGCGAAATAATAGTAAAAAAAAAAAAAAATTAAACTAAGAAACGCAGAAAAAAAGAACGACTTGCATCTTTCTTAGCGATGCGGGATAGGTAAATTTGCCGAATATCCTACACGCCTATAATATAGATAGCTTTATTGATGAAGTGTATTGATTAATATATCGTTATATAAATTTTCATTTTTTATTAAAATATTTCTGAAAAATAATAAAATCATATCACAAACTGTGCAGTATAAGAGAAAATTTTAGGCTTGTACTATATATAAATAATTCTAATATTATATATAAAAACAACGTGCGAAATAGTATGATAAATTTTTCTTCTTATCTTTTTTTTCAGATTCGTTTGGGAAAAATCCGAAGGAGTTGCCGTAAAGCCGTAAAAATTGTCATCCTTGAGTAAACGGTGAGTTTTTTTTTTTTTTTTTTTCGCTCTTTTTCTTTTTCTGAGTTCGTCATTAACTCAAATAATGAAATTCCGTTAGTAATGAGAGTAGCTGCTGCTGTGAGGTGTACATTTTTTAAATTGCCCACTCTCTCTCTTTCTCTCTCTCTCTCTCTCTCTCTCTCTCTCTCTCTCTCTCTCTCTTTACCACTTTCTTCATACTCTATCATTGCTTGGTTTGCTATGAAAATTCAAATATTCTCTGTATACTTAGTCTACTTTATGTACCAAATTTGCCTCAAGGTTCTCCAAGGCATTAATAAACTTATCAATCAATCAATCAATCAATCAATCTTTCTCTCTTTCTCTCTTTCTCGCTTGCAGTATTCTAAAATTTAAAAGAAATAAAAAAAAAAAGAAGAAAAATTGTTCGTTTTCGCGGTACAGTTCACCTTTGTACTATATACCCGTTGATACTGTTCAACATTCAATATCAATCCCATATACCTATAATATAAAAAATACGATTTGAAATATTGTATGTGTATATCATATAGGTGCAGTATAGAGAAACGTTATGTAACTGGGATTGACATCGGTTATAGGTGTATATGAATAATCTCGTATTCTGTTATAGTAAATTGTTTCTATTGGGTATGAGAAGAAAAATCGTTCAGTTTATAATTAAGGATCGATGAAAGAAAATAGAAAAAAAAAAAAAAAAAAATATGATATGATTCCTAAAAACGAATATTATACCGAAATATTTACGTCGTATACGATATACGTATGTATGTATGTATGTAGGTATAGGTCATAGAGAATTTGAGTATGGCATGAGGATCAAGGGGTTTGTCAATGCCAGGATTATTCCCTTGAGGTACATATAGGTAAAGATCAAGATGCTTATAATGCAAAGGGATCATGAATCGATACATAGACCGGGACAAGTGGCCATACGAATCCAAACATTCGATTCGGATCAAAGGATAACGGTTTCATTTGTCTCGAGGCTGAATCCCATGCTAACCCCACGCCACGACTAGTGAGGCTAGTAGATTCCTATACCTTAAATTCCATCATTTTACCTTGAGGGGATATGAAGGGTGAATTATACACCTCGAATTTTTGTGAAATTGATATCAGTGACGCAGAAAAAGTGCACGGAGGGCATGATACGCTCTTGGATTTTACAAAAAGCGAACCACCTTTCATATCCCCTTAAAGATGATTTCGGAGTAAAAGCTATAAGAAATCTTCCTATTTTTCTTTTTTTCTTGAATTCGAGACAAGATGAGATAATTACTGTCACGTAAGAATTAATCCAGGGTGTTAAATTATTGGCCGAACTGGACCGCCAGCGGCGTAGAGTAGGTAAACTGTTCCTTGAGTGGCTTAACCGTTTCGCCGGAAGATTAACCTTGGAGTTCCTAGTTGAGGAACATTTCAGAGCGGATGCAAGCAGGTCAGAGGGTCAAGCGTTGAGTAGGATCAGGGTTAAGCTGTTTCCGCATAAATAATCCCCTGGTATCACGCTCTCGAAAAGTTTTACGGAAAATATGTATATCACGTGCGGATTTTATCTTTTTCACGTTTTTTTTTTTTTTTTTTTTTCTATTATTATTTTTTATCAAATTTTTTTTTTTTTTTTTTCTCTCTCATCTCTTATTCGAGGGGTTTAACGTAGGTACATACGTTTGTATACCTCTATACCTTGTTCAGACTCTGTTTGAACATCTGTCTCACGACGAAGATAAGTATAAGCAAATCCAAAAAATAACAAGATATATATATATGTATAACAAGAAGTAAACGCAGTTTTACATATTTGTCTTGGGACTCGACAACCAACGTTTTTTTTTTTTTTTGCCTTTTGCCTTTTGCCTTTTTTTTTTTATTGTAGCGAAAATCTGGACTTTGATCGATTGTTTCTGCAAGACTTACTTCTCTCAGAGATGTCAGAATTTATTGGACTTCGTGACTAGAATTTCTTTCATTTTTTTTTTTTTTTTTTTTTTGTCGTATTCTGCTTCTTTTTTCTTTCACGTTACACTTTTTCATCGTTCAATCCAGATTCTAGATCTCTCATTCACTTATACCTATACCTCTCGCACATCGTATATCTGTATATCGACTGTATATATATATATATAGTATGTATAACGTGGGTGTGTGTTTAAGAGCTAACAAAAATCTTTTTAACAAGCGGTCATATACATAAAACGTACACGTAATATATGTACGAAATATAAATATGTACTATACCTATGTGGTACACATATATATATATACCAAAAATGGCAAACATCGTCGTTATTCATTATACAAAAGAGTTAGTAAAGGAAAGTGAACGTATGTAGGTAATAATATTATATACCTTTTATTATACCTAGTTATGTGCTTTACAGTAAATTATTATTTGCTTCGTTTCTTTTTTTTTTTTTTCGTTTTTTTTTTTACCTTTATTCTGACCAAAAAGGTTCTTTCATCAAAGATTTTTTATTTTTCTTATATCCACAAAAGAATAAAGTATACATAACTACTTCACAAGCTTTTCGCATTTAACTTTTGATTCAGACATACAATAATTATGGTTTTTTTAATCGCAGGTCATATAATTGTGTTACACACGTATTTCAGAGATAATAATGGAAATGCGATGTTATAGCATCGTTTTTTGATTCAAACGCCATTCTTTTGGGATTTTATTTTGCTTTCTTTCTTCGTTAAACAATTTTGTTATTTTCATCGCGTTTTTTGCTTTTTTCTTTTTTTTTTTTTTTTTTGCTATCAATTATTCTCTTTTAATACCACTAGGTACGTCTGTAAGGTGTTTTTACAATATTCTAACTACACAGGCGCGTGGAAGGGGATCAATAAATAAAATAATATGTATATACACATATACCTATACTTGGTAAACGAAATTTCATTTTAATGTTTCTGCCATTTGCACGCTAGAGTTGAAATTCTGAAAAGGACTTTTCGTATACTTGAAAATCTTGAGATATCTTGAAACCCAATTATTCGACGTACATATACATATTTCGCAATTCTTATATTCGCGTATACCTACCTACCTACGTTTTCTTTACCCATTAGATCAGAAGTAAAGACGAAAAAAAAAAAAAAAAAAAAAAAAACGAAAATAAAAATTCACCTCGAAGATGGGGAGAAATTGAATTTACACAGGGTTAAACATTTCCCCACTACGCACCATCACTGTACATAATATCTTCTCAAAATACAAAAATATACCATGTCTTGAGCTTTTTCTCTTTTTTTTTTCTCTCTCTCTCTCTCTCTCTATTTCTCTCACTCTCTCATCGCGTCACAAAGATGATTTCACCCCAAAAACTTTGCCTTCTTCGAGTGCAGAATATTCCGATTTATATGCGGAATAATAAGCAGAAGAAGAATAAGAAAAAGAAGAAGAAGAATATTAAAAAAAAAAAAAAAAAAAAAAAGAGTCAAGCTTACAAAATAGAAAACAAATGTTTTCTCAAAGCACATTCACTCGCTCACGTATTTCTCAACGGGAGAATTCACTTTCGTGAATATTCGCGAATATTTCCGCGCCAACCGAGTCCATATTTACTTGGCCTCGTCAAAAAATTATTCGAGCATAAAAAGAAAGAATAAAATGAAGAAGAAGAAATAAGATAAGAAAAAGGAAAATAAAAAAAGAAACAGGTGATTTGAAACGAACTTCCATCCCGTTCGAAACATAATTAAGGATATATATATTAAGGAAAAACATAATTAAGGAAATAAATGATACAAATTTAATGCGTAGGCGTATTTAGTCCACGTGGGGGCGGATAGGAGATGAAAAATCATTTTGATCCACAACCGACTCCATAAGCTTGTTATATTTAGCCAACCAGTGTAAAGCGCGACATCATCAGCTGCTAGTAATATTTCTCTGAGACGTATGTGTTATATATGTATAATAGAGAATATACTGAGCAATTCTTATCTCTTTGGATTCATGCCAGAAATGGTTTTTTGTTTTTTCTCTCTCTCTCTCTCTCTCTCTCTCTCTTTCTCTTTTTTTCCCCATTTAGTAAAACCTCACATCAGCTACCTATATTCTCATATGCACCGAAATTACAATATCAACTTGAAAATGAACATTAACACGCGTTTTTATACAGCACGTCAATTATCTCTTCATTTTTCAACGTATATACACGAATTTTATTCTCGACTTAATTCAAGCTTCGAATTTATAGTCTCGTAAAGATTATGTATTATTATATACACTTGAGGTAAAATTTGCTACCCAAACCCGCAATTTTATATTATTATAGGCTTTGAAATTTCAGGACAAACTACGCGTAAACAATTTATTTATTTAATTTTTTTTTTTTTTTTTTTTTTTTTCAGGGTAAAATGAAAAAACTTATACTATTAGCTATACGAACACGCGTATAGTGTCGCATTTATTTTACAATGAATATAATGAAATTGTGTATAATAAATACGGGATTGGCAGAATACTGTTTCATATTCGCATATCACGTTTATTGGCAGCGAGTAGGCTCGCAGAGCTCCTATTATAGTTCACGGTTCTATATATATATATATATGCAAATTTCGTGTCCCCATATATACATATATGCATAATATTAAATTCCCTATAGAATTGTTAAAGTCCTGATAATTCAGTCGAGTCTATGAGGGATAAATTTTCATGAATTTCTATCAAACTTTTAAGTTTAGTTTCCTCAATGTATAACGAAACGAAAATAGTTCCGAGAAATGAAAAACCGGCGAAAAACCACATCGCATTTGACTCCCCAATTCCGTCGATTATTTCGCCAAACGATAACGTCAAAGACAGTGACACCAGCCAGTTAAATACACTCATGGTTGTACCGGCTCCAACCCTTGTGTGAATTGGAAAAATTTCACCAAGATATACCCAGGCCATTGGTCCTACGCCGAGATTAAATCCGCCGAAAAATAAGGACATCCATGTCAACGGCATCCACGATAATTTTTCACCGTATTCCGGGTCCTCTTCTTGAATCTTGAAAAACCATCCTATACGATATAGAAATCAAATATTATTTCCTTTTGTTCGTTTCACAATTATTTCCTAATTGTATCGGTTTTAGATTGTCTTTTGCCGAAAAGGTTTGAGCGAGGGCAAAATATTGTTTCATATTTTTCGAAATCCCAAGCCTGCAGACATCTGACAAAAACAATAACAAACAAACCGGGTTAAACGTCAATCCTATTAATGAAAAATCAAGCCTGGGGTTCCCTTTTTATTTTATTTTTTTTCAAGCCCGAAAGGTTGATTCCGTTTATAAATTTTTAGGTATTTATTTTGGATTTTGGGGTTTTGTTTTTCTCGCTTTATCTACCTCGAGGCGGTAAAGCTTGCATCATCGAAAGTTTGAAATTGGGTAAATTAACGAAATAGGAAATATGAAGCTAAACGATAGTTTTTTCAATTTACCAAGTAAAACCAAGGCAGCACCCATCAGAGACGAAGAGGTAATGAGCAGTGTCTTTCTTCCAATAATATCGATCAAAATTAACGCTATAATACTCGCTATAATTTGGGAAAATCCAACCACAAGAGTCTGAGCGATTGAACTTATGTCTGCTGATCCTCCAGCGTTGAATATAGCCAGAGTGTAGAAAATGAATGGACTTATACCGCTGAATTGGTGCATAATCATCACGCTAAAAGACGTGATGAAACCCCTAACAAATCGCTTGTCTTTAAATGTTCGTAAGGTAACCTGCCGGGAGGGTAGAATGTCCCATATAAATGATACATTTTTTTGTTAATATTTACGTATTTCTCCAATACTATATCTAAAGTGAAAATAATCTGAATATCTGCATGTCAAGAAAAAGGAAAAGAAATATAGAGAAAAGCGAGCATCATCACTCATCTGCAGCAATCGATGCCTTAAGTGTTTAAAATCGATTTACTCACTTGATTAGATTCTTTGATTGCAACAAGTTTCTTGAGTTCTTTCATCTCTGATTCTAATCCGTCGAAATCTTTGCCTCGGAAATATTGTAGGGAAATTATCGCCTGTTTTTCATCATTTTTCATAAGATGATACAAGGGGCTTTCTGGGATGAGGATAACCAGAGCTACAGGTGGTGTGGTTAGTGCACAAACCAGACTGTATACCCATATGGTTTTTTCGTCATTTGTAAAATGGGCAAGTCCAAAGGCAAACATTATGCCCAGGTTTATCATCAGTTGAAAAATTGACGTTAGAGTACCGCGTATATTTTTGTGGGATATTTCCGCGATGTAGATTGGTACTAGGAGGCAAAACGTGCCGGAAAAACCACACAGTATTCTTCCAAGTAGCAGAAGAGGTACCTGAAAGCAATTATTCATCTTTATAAAGTTTTCATTCACACCGAAAAAGAAGATAGAAAAAGAAAAAAAGGGTTCAGGGAGTTTTGAAATTGATAAGCCACGCTCTCGCATTCGATCACATTTCATTTCGCTGCACCATATAATATTTCATTCACTCAATCCAGTTATTCGAATTATTTTATTACCGTATTACCATCTGCCCAGAAAAAACAACGCAGCTCCATCCGACGAAGAGAACAGGTACGGTCAACATCATCGCTCCTATTCTGCTAAAAACCTTCAAAATAATCGGCACCAATATCAATCCTATGCATACTCCGAGGTTGAAAATTCCTCCGACTAAACCCAGTACTGTAGAATCTGCGTTCATGTAGTTCTTCAGTAATTCACTACTGCTAGAATTCCATCCGAGACATACTCCCAGAGAGAAACCACCCATAGATGCTAAAACGATGTATAATAATTGTTTTATATGATTTTTCATTTTCATCCTTTTAATTTATCCATACGAATGTCAGTTCAAATTTTATTTCTCGATTCGAAATGAATCGGTTTTCCTCGTTGATTAATTAATTATTATAGAATATTTCCAATCATTATTATTATTATCATTATTTTCTTTTAACTCCAAAGAAAAGAAACGAAATTCAAATTAAAATTAAAATTCAAATTCGACTAAATTACTAAGCCTATAAAAATAGTATATGGAAATTTATCTCACCTATGATCGAGGCCAAGTATTGCTTCAGCTTTTTCATATTTTTATTTTTCATTGCGGTTGAATTTACATCGATAATAATTTTCTGCTGCGACATAGTATTTTCAAATTTTATCAAATTATATATTTATATTCTTAACGAAAAATGGTTAACCTATATTTTATTTTTTCATACCGTTTGGTAAATCTGTTCATTATCCTGTTTTACATACACACATATGCACACAAACACAAGTTTCAAACCAGAGGCGTGACTTATTTGTCAAACAAAATTCGTTTACTCGTCATTTGTCAGGAAAATTGACACAACTATAATTTATTAATTTATTATAGTATGACAAAACTGTACGACTAACAACAGCGGAATAACGTTATTTCGCGATAGTTTGGCGTTAGCTAACTCTCACAGAAAATATATATATCCGTTGCACATTTACAAGAATCAATTTTTATCTCAGTTAGCTACTAGGTAATACTTAAACTCGCAATCATAATATCGTCGATCGATTATTACCAACGATCGTTAAATTCCATAATTGCATACCTACCTACCTACCTACCTTCAGGTATAGATATATATACGTGGGTTAATGTCAATTATTGTTGTGAAATTCGATAATACTGCAACGCCTAATTTATCACTAATCCCGCGCATATACTAACATTATGCCGATAAGCCTTCTGAGCCGGAATAAACCAGCCGGGTAATCAAGACGGAATTATTACCCTACTCACAGCTTTTCAGATGGAAGGGAAGGAAAAAAAGTTTTCTTTTAGGATACGTATTAACCAGCGGTTATATTATTGTTTTATATGGGGTATTCCACGTGAACCGGATCGGTTTTTGGCAACAAAAAAAAAAAAAAAAGTAAAAAACGGGAGGCTGGAAAATTTTATCACTTCTTTGTGACAGTTTAAAGTAATTTCGGTAAAAATTTCAAGGCAATCCGTGTGACCCTTCGAGTAGAAAAAAAAATAGAAACACATATTTTCCAAGTTTTACATGCTTCGCCGGTTTTTGAAAAAAAATAAAGAAGAAAAACGGGAGGCTGAAATTTTGATCACTTCTTTAGTGCCACCTCGAAGTAATTTCGGTGAAAATTTCAGGGCAATTGGTGTGACCCTTCGAGTAGAAGAACAAAGAAATCGCATATTTTCTAAGTTCTACATGTTTAAGAATTCCAAAAATAATTGAAGTGCTACATATGGGAAGTTATGATTTTGTTCATGCATGGCTGAGATAAGTGGTGTTGAAAATGTGGTAATTAAATTTTTGGTATAATTATGACAGCGATATAAATTGAACCAATTATTTTCATGATATGTAACAGTTGGGGGTATCTCATGTAGTAACAAGTAATCTGAATCTGCATTGTCGTCAAATTCGATTACCTCAGGCCAAAAACTGATCCGGTTCACGTGGAATACCACATAATATATAACATATGGTTAGAATCGTTTCCATTATATCCTAATCAGTTTTATCATCATCGTACTTATAGATAGAGAAGATGAGATTTTAATACACGTACTATATGGTAGAATTATTCAATCCCAATTATACCCATCGTTTAATATAAATTGACAGGAAAAAAGAAATATTATTAAATAGGTAAAAAAAAAAAAAAAAAATGAGGAAAAAATGACATTATATCGACTATATCGTATATCGAGGCATAGACAACGAATTACCTGTATATAATAGTACATATATATACACGTTTGTCCTTCGGATATGTATTTCTAGTATATGGATGTGTATGTATATAGTATACTATATATACACTCGGTGTGGTAGTACAGCGTGTTTTTGTTTCCGTTATTGAATCGCGAAGAGAATGGTCAACGTGCGATATTTATGTGTGTGTGTGTGTGTGTGTGTCCATACCTATAGTATATAGGTTTATATGTATGTCCAAGCGATAAGATGAGTTTTGTTCGAGGCTGGGAAACGACGGAGGGAACAAAGGACGACAGAATTCTACTAGTCTTTGATAATATCGCGTATTGTTGGTCAGTTAAAGTCGATTTTAATGAAAATATGTACTATACGATGTGATATATTATGTAGGCATACACATTAGGGTGGTCATACTATAATTTCTACTTCTGTAACTGAAGAAGTAGGTACAGAATATTCTCGCGTTTATATACTGTCGTTCTATTCGAAAATAAATACATCATTCATACGATCTCTTTCTCACCTTTTCTCTCTCTCTCTCTCTCTCTCTCGCTTTATTTTTATATATATTTTTTTTTTTTTTTTCTCTTTAGTGTGTGAACTTTGAAATTTTCTAATAATAAAAATACGAAGAAAAACGTATAGCGAAAATCAATAATTAAAACTACGACACGGAACTATACCGTGGAAAATCGAGAGTCTCGCCTTTTACGTCACAAATTCATTTCAAATGGCTCCAACGCCTACTATACACTCATCTAGGTAGACCATTCAGTATATATAATATATAGGCTATCGCTGAATTATACTCAAATTGAAACCAGCCTATATATGACCAACTTTTTACGTATAACGTAACTCTATATACAGATAAAAGCGAACTCTCGTAAATTACGTATCGAGTAGGTACATGACGGTTTTTTTTTTTTTTTTACAAATATATTCAATTTTCCACCAAATCATATTACTTCATCAACGATTTCGAATTATTAAAATAAAATCCCGATGTGTATTCATTAGTTAATATTATTATTATCATCGTCGTCGTCGTCGTCATGTTTATAAATCCATATCTGTATTTCTGTAGGTATTTCTTCTTTCCCTTACTTTTTCTTCAACTTTTTCATTATGTATATTATTACTATTATCATTATTATTATTATTTATTTTTTGTTCGAAGCAGAATGAAAAAATTAATTAATTGCTTTCTTTTTTTCTTTCTTTCTTTCTCTCTTTCTTTTTTCAACCCATCCATTTTTATCCAAGGGGTAAAAATTCGCATCTACATAGTCTGCCACCTATAATACTACTGCGATTATATTATAGGTACACGGAGAAAAGAGTATACTAAATTTTCTCATACTAATATAGTAACGGTTGGATATACTGCAAATATGACGATCATTCCTATACTGTATACCAAATGTCACCATGCATATAGGAATATTTCTATTATACATGGTGACATTTAGTATAAAGTATAGGAATGATCGTCATATTTGCAGTACATCCAACCATTACTATATTAGTATGAGAAAATTTAGTATACTCTTTTCTCCGTGTATATATTATACGTAATGAAAATTGGAAAAACACATATCGGCACCAAATTTATGCTCCATATAGTAATATATACACGTATACCTATGTAGTATAGATACTATATACGCCTAACCACGTCCGATAAGAAACCTCTAAATATCAGCCCTAGCACTCTCGAAAAATTATCGTCTATCCTGAAAGCTGAAGCTTTAGCCAGATGCTACTTTCGCCTTTATACCTAATTTTATATAAGTACCTAGTATAAATTTTCATTTTATTTTATCTTATTTTTTTTTTTTTTTTTATATTTTCGTATACCTAAACGAAAAACTTCTCTTTTTTATTATTCACTGCAGAGTTTATCGATTATTACATATAATAAGAAATTTGTTTGTTCTTTTTATTTTGTCATTATTTTTTTTATTTTTTTTTTTTTTCTGGATGGGAAAATAAAGTGAAATTAAATCAAATTAAATTAAATAAGGAAACACACGATTTGGTATTAAACATACGTATACATCAAATAAATTATCGATTTAATAATTAATCACGTATTATTTATATATGAGATTCGATAAAAAAAAAATCTGTCTAACTTTCATTAAACTCGAATAGCCTGTATAAAATAAACTTGGAATTATCACAGAGATACTCGATCGTAGATATTATATATATATATATATATATATAAATATAGCCAGCATATATACATTATACATATACTTACATACGTAACGCGTGCAGTAAATTGGCTATTACGGTAGACTTGGTCATACTGCAAATTGATGCTCTTAACGTATAATAAACAATTGAACTGGCCTGCTTTTCATTTCAAATTTAACAACCAGAAAATTAATTTTCTTTAGTTTTTATTTATATACCATATACAATATACATACGTGTAGGTATACAGATTCGCTAAGAAAATATTCGCCCGATATACACATTTATAATCTTGCGGATATTATAATTTATTGATTAATTAGTTCGAATATGATATAAAAGGGAGAAGAAAAAAAATCATTATGAGTATAAGAATAATAATTTTGAAAGTAAAAAAAAAAAAAAACGAATAATGATAAATGAAATACAGGAAAATTGTGGTATACAATTTGAAGAGGAAGCAAATAAACAGTTCGTAGAAATTTAATCATTACAGTTATACGATTTGTTTAATTATTATGATGCTCAGAGATGATTCAACCATATATAGAATTTTATGAAAGCAATTAAAAAAATTAGCCATAAATTAAATTTCATTACATAAGTAATGAGTAAATTCTTCTTTTCTTGTTTTTTTTTTTTTTTTTTAATTTGTTTATTTTGGGGAACTTTTTTTTTTCCTATAAAAATGGAATACAAACTTTGAAAAAAAAAAAAAAAATGAAAACGTAACTTATATGTATATTGTAAAATTTATTATCGCTGACTTATATTATCGCCATATCGTGAGAATTGGACACATATACATATAGGTAGTATATAATATGTATGTATTGAACTTAACATATTATATACTGTTACGCAACACCGTAAGCAAAAAAAAAAAAAAAAAAAAACGTGCTTAACCGTTAATTACTATCGATGCAATGAAATGGAATGAAATGAAATGCAATGCAATGCAATGGCAATGCAATGGCAATGGCAACGAGGATAAGGTCAAGTCAGCTGTACACCGTATAATACGTTAGGTTTACCTACGTTCTTTCTTTAACAATAGTTATGACATTTTTTTTTTTTTTTTTTTTTTTTTTTTTACCTAATTGGTTATAAAAATTATATATACTTTTTTTGTTCTGTTCGTTCCGTAGAATAAGAACAAGTATATTAGAATTGGAATTAGAATTGGAAGGAAAAAAATAAAGAAATTAAAAATAAAATTGCGCAGTTATAAGAGAAGAAGTACCTATAACTATATAGGTATGAATATAATAAATGAATGAATCTAACGTCCTTGTGAAACTTCTTAGTTTGGTATAATGAATAATCTGAATGAAATTGTCGTTGTAAAAAAAACGTTTATATTATATACCTATACCTATATACATATATTATATACATATATTGTTTGTCTAATTATATCATTATAATTAGCTATACACTATCGGAATTGCGACTATACGTAACTGATTGTGGTCGTGTCAATTCATTGTCGAGTATATATATATACAATACATGTGTATATATATTTATATATATATAGAGGGAAGAAGATTAATGACTGGTATTTGAGTATATAACCATATAGTATTAGATATATATATATATATATATATAATAAACTTGAGTATAAGGAAGTCAGAGGGTTTGATTAATGTCTCTTTATACATATATACATGTATACGTATATATATATATATTTCGTCTCTGTCCTCTTTGGGGACCGAAGAAGTCACCTTTCGCTGCAGAAAACGGAATATTCTTTATTTTTTTTTTTTATTTTTTTTTTTTTCTCCCTTAATCTCACTCTCGAAGACAGAGTGAGTGGAGCTGCTGGGGAACGAGGAACGCAAGAAGAAAACAAAATGAAAAACGACAAAAAGAAGAAAGGTATACATACATATAGGAAATAAAGGGAAAAGAGGGGTGAAGGTGTGATGAAGATACGATATAGACGAAAGGTGGAGTTGGAAATCAGAAAGTGGCGAATAAGAGCATTTCGGGGTAGTAGCTCGCACGTCCGCGTCAGCATAGATTTGTAATTCCCAACACTGTCACAGCCTCCCAAGAGAAAGGAGATGAGATGAGAAGAAAAGAAAAGAAAAGAAAAGAAAAGAAAAGAAAAGAAAAAAAAAAAAGAATAAGGAGTGTAGGAGTCAGTTGATATATCGTCTAGATGTGCACGTGACGTGCGACGTGTTCTTTCTATACGTACCTTTAAAGATCTTCTCATCACTTCACATATGATAATACATTACACTATTATACCCACTTTGCTTTATTTTACTATTTTCCACTATTTCGCTAATTTTCTAATTCTGGTATAAAATTAAAAAAAAAAAAAAAACAAAAAAAAAAAATCAAAAAATTTAAAGTAAACTTGTGCAGTTTTTTCTACGTGTATTGAGTTGCAATTACATAGTAAGTATGCGATTAGGCGGAGGCAGCTCTTGCCATGTCATGCGCCAAAAGCAAGTCGGTTGATGTACATACCGAAAGAGCGCACCCTTTCATATATAGTACATATATATATATACATATATAGAGAGCCTACTCATATATATAGGTAGAGTAAGAGAACTTGCAAGCTCTTTTACCACAGCATCTATACTACGTATATATATATAGATATATGTATACATATATTTCTATATACATATGTATATACCCATATATATATATATATATATATATATGTATGTGCCGGTTGCCAGCGTTAGACCCTCAGAATTGAGCTCAGTCGCGGGCGACCCGCCACACCGCTAGCTACATCGATGCGGACGTACAGACAAACGTATATAAATAAATAACTAAATAAATAAATAAATAAATATATATATATATATATATATATATATATATATATATGTGCAAAAGTGTCTCTGAACGTATATATAACAGATTATTCAATACTTACGTGTTTTTACAATAATTATTATCATACACACACATGTACATACACACGCGTTAGTATATTATATCAATCAATATATAATATCGATCAATCAATAATCTCTCGATAATTTTTATTTTTATTTTCTTCTTCGTCTTAATTTTCATTGATGAATAAAATATATAAAATGAGAAAAACAGCTAGATAGCTAAGAGTGATACCTACTATATATGAAGCGCATAATTAATTATAGACGCACTAATTAATTTATTGGATTTATTATTTATTACACGAAATTTATCTTCTTTTTTTTTTTTTTTTTTTTTTTTTTTTTGTTGGTTTTTTCGGTCATTTTCTTAAATCGAAAAAAGAAAGGATTGATCAAGAAAATTATCTGCGAATATCATGTACATACCTTACCCTATTACTGCAGGTGTGAGTTATAAGCATGAAACTTTGATATGCGATAGTGTCGACTTTTGGTGAAATTTTTATTTATATTTATTCTTTTTCTTATAATTATTTATTCATTTATTTATTTATTACCATTGATTTGATACATGTTTGTATATATATATATATGAAATATACACATCTTTGAGTGAAAAAAAAAAAAAAAAAAAAAAAATCAAAAAACCAAAAAACACAAGGAAGATTAAAAAATCGTAATCAATAATTCGCAACGCGTATATGACCGATACTATAATAAGACGATATAAATCATACGCGAACTCTATATCGCCGCGAGTATAATATATATATATATATATGTACGTGGAAACGAAACAAAAATTGATATCGTAAAAGAAAATAAACAAAAAAAAAAAAAAAAGGAAATAATTCATTAGAATGAGATTTGGATAGGTGGTGGTGATATTAGGAAGTGAAATTGTATATATATGTAGAAATTTGAAGAATATCTATATTATAATAAATAAAAGTGGTAAAAAAATCTGTCTAATTGAAAGACTGCATATAGTTAAAAGCTGCTGTATATCGGTGTCATATAGGATATCTGATGGGATTTAAAAATGTCATGTGAGTTTTATGTTATATATATATATACCTACCTATATATACTTTACACTTTACAATATATACTATAATAATAATTAATGAGAAACACCACATACCAACTAGTTTGTTTTATTTTTTTCTGGAACAAGAATACCTGACAATATTTATATCATTTTTTTAATATATATTATATATTTCTTGCATATAGTATATATATATATATATATATAACATATGCGATTGATGTTCAAAACTCTATAAGTACGTATCTTATATAACTACGAAAGAACAAAAAAAAAAAAAAAAAAAAAAAAAACCAGACAAAAATAAGTTAATATTTTACATTTTTAATCCTTCACATAGAGAATTATAAATACATTTATATGTATATATATATATATATATATAATTTACTATATATGTATGTATATAATACGAATATATGGGATAATTATATACTATTTGTTTGGGTAAAAGTTGTCGGATTGTTATAACGCGATATAGTCAGTCATAATATTACTTACTTGTACATGGTTTTTATAGGTATATGTACCTATATGTAATCTATACACGTGTGTCTTAATTATTAAAGTCGTATCATTATAACTTGACCAGATTTTCAAAAATTGTTTCAATAACACGAAGATATATTGTTTTATAATAAACCAAACATGAATATATATATATATATATATATATTCAAATGAATTACGTGGATATAGCTATTATATCGCCAGCATGGCCATAACTAATGACATTTACTTGTATTATGGATAATAGCTAATTACAATAGAACGTGGGTACACACTACGCTATATTATACTCGTTATATAAGAAAAGAATAAGATGCGAGGATTCTGTATATTCTAATACATTTTTGATTACATTATACTTTCATATATACCTATATATTATATATATATATATATATTATGCCTATAGAATAATATCAATCCCCCTAAAGTTAAATCGATACAAGTGATAATTTATTATGTACACAAATGTCAGTATCGAAGTGTTGTTTACATTAACAGGTGGTTAAACACGATCCCTCGAGTGTATACCTTATATATGTACATCATACATGTATAGCTATATGTATAGGTATAATACATATATTAGTATATTATACTAGGATTTTTTCAATTACGATTAATGATAATAATATATAAGATTTGAATTATGAGATCGGAAAACCGAGATGAAAATCGGAATGTTCAAAATTTCGAATTTTCAAAAACGTCGAATTTTCAAATATATCAGAATTACATATGTAGTATATAATTGAAAGTTGAAAATAAGTTATGAGTATAGGTATGTACGTCGATAGCTAAAAACTCCGAAAGTCTAACCCCCCCCCCCCCCCCCCCCCCCCCCCCCCCGCAAGAATCCAAAGATTTTGATTCATTTCTCATAGGATGTGAAGAGAAAAAAATATTTCATTCTACTATAATCGATGGTCCTCATCCACTTTACGAAGAAATCATTTTTTTTTTTTTTAATATTTTTGGTTATTATAATTTTTTATTTTTTTTTTATTTTTTATTTTTTTCTCTCTTTTCGGATACATAAAATATTTAATAATATAAATATCAACCACACAAACACCTTCGTCGTATATAAACGACAATGCTGAAAATAACAATAATGTATGACGACATTGCGGTTCATGTCTCAAACATCGTCGTATAGTAGATCGGTGCCAAAACAAGACAGCTGAGAGCTATCAATAAATGAATATAGTTATATATATTATTATAACGTCTAAAATTCTATTTTAAGGATTTTAATTCAATTAGAAAGTCTAGCTTTAAATCAATGTCTATATCTATTAAATAATAATAATAATAATAATAATAATAACCATAATCAATCGATTAACTGAGAATCTTTTTTTTTTTTTTTTTTTTCCCCTTCCAAAGGTATATAGATCAGATTCCGATTTTTCTAAACTCAATTTATTAATCAATTTATTTATTAATATTCATTGAATATAATAATAGAAATGGAAATATACTACGTGGTATAGTATAGGTAGATATAAAAACGTGTTTTTTTGGCACAGGCTTTTAAACTCTCTGGAGGATCGCCATTTCAATCGTGAAACCTATATATATATATATATGTGATATACGTTTCCGAGAAAAACCATCGTGTATATTAGTACATAGGTATAATATACATGTACATATATTCAGTAATTTAAATAATTGCTCAAATTTAGCCAGATGTTGTATTTTAGTAAAAATGAATTTCTCATTTCCACGAATAGAGAGTCTCTCAGCGTTGTTTTATTTATTTGTTTAATAGGGTAAATTATAGCTTTGAATATGAAAAATAGAACATAAATACAGTATCCAAAAAAAAAAATTAAAAAAAAAAGAACTCCATTTAAAGTTAACATGCGTTTATAAAAATGCAATATTCCTAAATCAGTGAATATCAAAGTTATACAACAATAAAATTAATAGTTATTCGTCGTTGCATGTGAAACCGGACATTAATAGTATAGATGTATGTATGTATGTATGTACATACGAATAATATCTTCGAAAATATAATACCATACCTACCTATCAAGTACTTAAAAACACGAAGGTTTGAGTTAGGTATTAATAAAAGCTTGAAAACTTGAGAAAGATAATGGAATAAATTTTCGATTAATTAAAATATCCCTTCGTCTCGAGGTTTCAGATCGTTAAACTCCGCGAGATATATAGGAGGGTACTTCTGTAGTCTTTGTCAGAGCGTTGATTTCTTCATCTCTAATTGGCATCGTAATTCAATATACAATAGGGGAATGATGAACAATTACATGATTTGTATACAAAACGTATATGTACATACTATACGTGCATGCATATGATGGTTAATTATATTATATATATATTATATTATGTCATGTATTTAAATGTCATCTTCTCGTTATTATATAATCAATGAAAAATACAGTAATATAGAATTTTCACTGAAATCTGTGAAAAAAAAAAAAGAAAAGAAAAATGATTAAAAAAAAAAAAATCCTCCTCGCGTTTGAAATTCTGTATAAAAGTATATATAAGATAAAAATTTACCAACAACATTAAATCCAGCCTCTTCGCGGTAGTACTAGAATAAATGAAGAAACTTATAGCTATTTTCTGCAGTTGAGTGGTACTTACAAGAATAATGCATAAGCTACCAGTGCTTATTTATTTATTCATTGATTTAGTCGTCGCCGGCTTATGTACTACTAACGCCGTTAAAACACCTCTCTAAGTATATTTTCTTTTTTCTTTTCCCATTTTTTTTTTTTTTTTTTCTTCTATTTTATTCTATCTTCAGTTTATTTCTTGCGCTTTTTTTTTTTACTTCGCGAACTTGAATTATAATAACTTTGGTCTCTTCACTTAATAATCGTCTGCACTCGTTAATTCATATGTGCATACGTAGGTATATATATATATATATGTATATATATAATTATTTAAAACGATAAAATAAACAATTTTCTTCTATAAATTAATAATTGTAAAAATATATTATCTTATTAGTTTATGAATGAGGATGTAATAGGTACTATAAGGTAGGCGATGATTGAATGAATATAATAAAAATGTCAGAAATCTGACTTAAATCATGCCCATACAAAATCGTGTTGGTTACTATATTATAAACTGCTGCTGGGAGTCGATATTTCGATATCATTAATCACCGTGATACGAATTGCTGGTAGATAGCTCTTGGTATACTACAGGCAGCACCTAGTGTATAGTTAAACGCAGGCTGTCATCGAGCTCTCAAATAATTAGAATAATTAATAATCTGTCATGAAGGGTGCTCGCAGACCAATCAATTGAATTCTCATCAGTCAACGTTTAGTCGATTAGTGTTATATGAGTATTCAACACGTATGTACCTATATGTTATAAAATCGAGCATGAAAAAAAAAAAAAAAAATTCAGCGATAATGAAATTATTTTATGCGTAATAAAATTAATCGAAAATCATCATCAATTAATTAATTTGAAATAAAGATTTAATGTGAGAAAATTCGTAAACTGTTTAAATGCGACAGCGCAGAAGCCTTGAGTCACGTAATTCCTAAAGAGTACCTAGGGGGCGGCAATTCTTGGAACACCATCTCCGAAAATTTCACCAGTTAACAGAAGTTTCGGTTCCCTCACGTTTTCGCCATACAACTATTCGCACCCATCCCTTATTACACCAGTTTACCTATTCTCTATGTTACTGGGGGGGGGGGGGGGGGGGGGGATGAGCACCACCCGGCATGGCAGCCGGGGCCGCAGGGGTCCCTGGTCCCTAATCACCGAAACAAACTACCCAACTGGTTAAAGAGTAATTATATTAATTCAAGTCGTCTCTAAGGTATAATGAACTTTATTCCTTTGGCACATTTCGCACTGTTCTATATATGTAATAATTCTCATTCGGGGGTTTCTGTAGTTTAGCGTTGTAATCCATTGTCCGAGTGTCGTATACCCCACGTACCTACATATACGTAGGTAGGGTACTACCTACTACTGCGTATATCGATCTTATTTTCCCCATTTCATTAAGGAGAAAAGCTATATAAGGAACACACACATAATTAATTGACTCAAACCGTGAAAAGAAAATCCAAGCTACTCCATTGTCTCCAGTATTTCTAAATTCACTAGCTAGCTATAGTAGATTTCATTATACCGTCAAATTGGATCTAGTAATCCGTAGGATTTTATATAGGTACCAGACCTATCTGTGATGCAGGTATACTGTGAATCTCGGCTAAAGGTATAAAGGTATAAGTAAAGAGGTAAATCTCTCAATATAGTATATATATATATATATATATATAGAATAATGGGTATATAATTAATTTAAATATATTTTAGAAGCGCGAACTCTATAATATTTCGATTATATACCGCATAACTTCGATGTCTACAGACTTATTTTATACTTTCCATAATAATTTTTTTTTTTTTTTTTTTCTTCTTCTTCTTATCATCAACCGTGCGGTTTCATTGCCACAAATTTATCTCAACGATATTATGACATAGTATAGTATAATATGTATTATGTATAATTATAAAAGTCGAATGAAATAATTAATTTACGGTTTTAGCTCGGCAATATATAAATTATAACGTCGTTGTTATAAAATATACATATATATTTATATTTATATACTATATATGTGAGTAATTTCATTGAAGAATAATATCTTTCATATTATCATATATATATATATATATTAATTATAATTATATAAAATTTACTTTATTATTAATAATTAACAGCTTAACATATTATATTCTCTAATTTATTATTTCTTATCCTATATATATATAAATATACCTATAAATAAATTTTCCTCATATATATATATATATATATATTATATATATATATATATATATATATATATATATATATAGAGAAAGATTAGATATATATTGCTCTTGAATTTTCCTCTGCGCTTATATGCCATGGCGTCAGTCAAACAACTAAATTGCTACTACGTGCGCTGGGCCAAACTGCCATTTAAGATTTAACGTGAGTCTTAAACGAGTGTTCGCCCATTAATTGGTCAATTAATGTGTTAAATTGCGTAGTTTGGGTGAGCGGACATCCACCTCCAATATTTCATACTGTTTACTGGTCTGATATGTGTTTTCCTTGAATTCCTATAGTATATACATTATACGCCGTGCAAAATTTCTTTGCTAAATTTTCTTTCTTTTTTTTTCACTGTTTTTCATTTTATTATTATTAACGAATTACAATTAACGGTTCAAAATTTTTAATATTCGATCAATGCGCGCATAGGCCGATTTATATTAATTTCGGATTCTTAGCTTCCGGAATTTTCAACCCTCGATTTTCTTCGTTTGAAAGTTTTTTTAAATCGTCTATAATATAGACTTCCGGGGAAAATATCCTATCTATAAAATTGTGATTCGGTAATATACCTACATATTCGAATTTGAAACTTTCACCTCTATTAGTGGTCCTAATTAATTTGAGCTAGTATACTAATATACGTACAATATAAATTTGTCGCATTTGAAATACCGAAGGTAAGATAGGAAATAAAGAAAAGAAAAAAAAAAAAAAAATGAAAATGAAAATGAAAATCGTATTGGAACACAATATACCTACCAGTGCCTTATATAAATTTAAGGAAGAAAAAGTATAGAAGGAAGGAGAAGATTTTTATATCGACCCTCCGAATCCCGAGGGTTAAGATCCTTCCGATCGGTGGCTCCTTTTTTTTCTTCACCAACCTGTACCGCAGTATAGGGTCCAACCCTCTTTTCCTTATCTTACTACACCGGTATAGTATAGTAAAGTATACTATAATGGGTAACTAGATAGGATATTGAATTATTTAGTCATGTGATGAACAACTGGAGAAAGGAAGTAGTACCTATCCTATATAGGAAACCGTGCTGAAAATCTATTAAACAGGATAAAATACAGGAAAAAGAAAAAACAAAAAAAAAAAAAAAAAACGAACACAGGAAGAATAAATTTATTACCTGAAACGATTAGAACCGTTTATTTCTATTTTTTTTTTAATTATTTTTTCTTACTTCTCTTTGAAAGAAATCAAAAAGAGCTAGCTAGCATTAATTATTGAACCACGTCTCATATATTATATACCTACCTACGCATTTTTTTTTTAAACTGTTATTTTTGGTCCCAGTCACAGCAGATTGGAGAAAATTGTTTTAGCTTGTTCTCTCTTATATCTTTTCTTGTAAGAAAAAATAAAATTATATTAAATAGACAGAAAATGTTCAGTTTTTCCTACTACTAGATATATCCTATATATTATAATATAGAGAGATCTAATGACCGTAGGATGCTGCAGACAGAGATGTATAAAATGATTTTCATCTCGTTGCGTAAAACGCAGAGATAAATAAATAATATATATAGGTAAATGAATGATATATAATATACATAGTGAAAGAGATAGAGATAGAGATAGAGAGAGAGAGAGAGAGAGAGAGAGAGATTTATTGACCGGAAGTATAATGGCGAAGAAAATAACCGATATACCAGCTCAGCTACTCGTTCTGCCAGATTTTTCGAAAACACGTTGACAGATAGGATGAGATAAATACCTATCTAGATTCCTATATACATATGTGTGTCATATGGGTGGTATAAAAAAAAAAAAAAAAA
Organism: Tenthredo mesomela; assembly: GCA_943736025.1. Taxonomy (NCBI): domain Eukaryota; kingdom Metazoa; phylum Arthropoda; class Insecta; order Hymenoptera; family Tenthredinidae; genus Tenthredo; species Tenthredo mesomela. The sequence continues at coordinate 27,602,221 of OX031018.1, forward strand.
AAATCCGTTTCGTATTACTTAAAAAACTGATGCTGTGAAAGTTTTCCCTACTTTTCTATATATATATATATACATAATTATATTATACCTACATAAGCCCATTATATACTATAAAAATAACGTTTTACGCGAAGTCTCAAGTTCATGAAATAATATACCTATATATATATATAAATCTGGGGTAGCAAAAAAAAAAACAAAAAAAAAACAATGTAAAGATAATTGATTAATCTTATTCTTCGAGATTTTAATGAGAAGCAAAGTCGTTTGTGTAAAAAAAAAAAAAAAAAAAAAAAAAAAAATTTAGATTCTCTTGAATTTATTATGGCTGTGTATATACGCTGTATTATAACGATTGACCGATATAAAATGATGCTCCCGCCAAAACGTGCTGGACCGAAAATATTATAACGCGCAGGGTGATATATAGGGGGCCGTGACCAATCCGCGAGTATAATACGTAATATAATATGAATACCAAGTTATGCGGAATTTGTGCCATCGAACCACTCGCGCTGCTGGCTGCCCCGAATAGAATCGCGCATTTCGTTCGTCGAGTGTTATAGGACGGATTAATATAATATAGGATCGAAAATTTGAAAAATATACTGAATGTACGATAAGTTTAATGGACAAAAATTCAAAAAAATTCAAAAAAAGAATGAGGAAATTGTTTTTTTGAATTATTTTGAACCGATTTTGGGGGGGCTGCATGTTGAAAAAATTCGTACGAGTATTAATAATAAGGACCACCCTAATAAAAAAAAAATATATAAATACATATGTATTTGATATTTGAATCTACCTGCAGCGCATATTATAATTTTTGGGGCCGAAAATATTCTGGCATAATTTCTGAGACTTCAAAGTTCTTGTACACGTTTATACTTATATTAGTCTAGACGCGAAAAGCTGCGTCTTATAGTCAGCAGAGGTACAACGCTGGCTTAACGCTTCATTAATTTCAGTTATGGTTAAAGTAAGCCTACGGGGGTATATCATGGTAAGGGTGCACAGGCTATAGCCGGCTACATCGAAATAACAATTAAATATTACCTCATATCTCCAGGTTAAACACCCTTTTACGACACTCCTCATCCTGTACTGCACAGGCTTTAAAGCCACCCTTGTATACTTACATAGTATATAAGGTATAATATACCAAAAAGTAATCTTTGGTCCACCCCCGATCTCATCTCTCGATTTTTCTCTCGTTTTATATTATAATAGTTTCTTTTTTTTTTTTTTTTTTTTTTTTTTTTTTCTTCACATTTCCACAGTTTTTGGGTCTCAAAAAACGTCTTATTATAATTATAGAATATCGTTTGAATTATCATACTTATAGTGACAAAAGCTTCTATACCTATATGCGGAATTGGGCTGAAATTTGTTTAGGTAAAAAGTTCACTCAGTAATCGTTATTGTAATTTTTGAGTCTGGTCATTTATAATAATGATTGTTTTTCGAGACACGTATTGTATATAGGTATAGTACTACTGAGTTATAAAAATTTAAATTATAATGTAAAATATAGACGAAAAGATATGAATTAACGATAGGATACAATATAGGTATAGCTGTTGTTATAATAATCTCGGGAATGTTTCCTTGAGATCTTAATTACGGACGTATTATATAGCAATACACGGAAATGTATACTTTATTAGAACTTTACTGTATACGCACGCCTTGAGTTGATAATAATTGCCAAGTATATAGATATATAAAGTATATATTTTATATATACCTATACGAGTCTCGAAGTACAGTGAATTATCGTTGAGGATCTTAGTATACTCACCCTGCGCATTGATTATTACTTATTTTAGCTAATATTTTGCGACGTTTTCATAATTATCTGTTTCAAAATTGAGAAATGGGACGAAAAAAAAAAAAAAAAAACTATGTTTTTCATATATCGAGCGAAAAATGAGGAAACATTCAATCTAGTAAAGAGCATATATATGGTATTCAACGGAATCAGTGTTTTATCCTTGAGGCCTATAGACGATTAGATAGGTACGTTCTGAGCGGCTGTGCTCTACAGCTGACAGCAGCCAATTTGGTTAATGCCTTAATAAGAGGCGAGACTCTCAGCGAAGGCAAAGGCAAAGGCAAAAGCAAAGGCAAAAACGAAGACAAAAGCAAAGGCAAATGCGACTAGACGCAACTATAGGCAAAAGCAAAAGCTGCTGCAGACTCGATTCCTTATTCTATATCTATAGGTACCATGCATTGCTGATATGAGTGAAAGCCTCGATCTTATTTTTCTATTTCCTTTGCAAGATGATGGAAAAAAAAAAAACGCATTGCAATCGCTTTAAAAGAACGAATAAAAATCTTTTCGAGTTAAATAAACGCTGCATAAGACATTTTTTTAACAAATATAATATTCACAGTCGATGTTATCATATAGGGGATGATATCATACAAGGGTAGATCTCGGGGTAGATATACCCTTTGGAAAGAAAATTATGATAATTTTTTTCACTCCACTCTATCCACAGGGTTTGAAGTCCTGAGTATAAGATAGGTATAGCAAATTTTCACATCGATCAACGATCACCCTCTCATAATATATGATTAATTTTTGTCCTGATTTTTTTTTTTTTGTTATTCAACAAAATTATTGTCTCTGAATTTTTTCTATCGACTCTTTTCTTTATTCACATACTTACTATAATAGCTGCCTTATTTTTATCATTATTAGATACGTTGAAAATTTAATCCAAGGATTAGCCCCCGTACGTTGAGTCAGGAAGATTGGATCCACGGGTCATCGGTTCTCCATTAATGAGAGAACCGAAAGCCTGAGCTAGGAGACTCAGAAAGCAATATTTCACAACTTGAATCCTGGAAGTCCTTAAGCCCCGGATTTTCCCAATCTTTCTTTCTAATATATATATTTTTATAGATAGTTATTTTCTTTATCTTCCACTTCCACTTTCACTTTCACTTTCTTACTTTTCTTCATATCATTCTAACATCGTTTATCCAATTCTCTTTCGATTTTACTATATATACGAATTCTTATTTTTCTTCAAATTTCATTCGATTTTCACCTACATGTATATTGTATATAATAAATTATACCTAATCTTGAAAAATTCTGAACCGCGAAAATTCCGAACAACAAAACTCTACCGAATGTTCTTCTTCTTTTTTATATTGTTGCCTGTTTTTTTTTTTTTTTTTTTTTTTTCTTTTTTTCTTTTCTTTCTCTTTTATATTTAAACGGTTCTGTTGTTCTACGCTACTCGTACTTTTAGGGGTGGATTTTCGCGTTCGGAGTTATCGCGCTATATGGCTTCGGGCAGGAGGCGATAACTTTGCCAATTTGTTGCCAGCTCCTTCGACTCTGAAACTTATCTCACACGCTTATATATATATCTATATACTATATTTCGTTATAATATAAGCGAAGAACGGTGTATAACACCGAACACGGAGTGTAAAACGCTCGAGTTTCTTAATAAAAATAAGTATTGAAAAAAAAAAAAAAAAAAAAAAAAAAAAAATTAATATTAAAATAACAAACGAATCGAAAATATTTTTAATTAAAACATAAATGGGATCAAGAAAAGGTTTTAATTACATTTTCATTTATTTATTTATCCCCAATATCAGTATAATATATTTCAATAATAATTATATATTATGTAATAAATAAGGTGAGATTATTTATGTGATAAATGATTAATATATGGAACTGAAATTATTGCAATGCAGTAAGACATAAAATTGCACATTACATAATACATATAGGTACCTGGTACCTACCTTCCATCAGCTTAAAACGACAATAGCGCAAAATAAACGAGATTTTCATGGTTCCTCGTCGATCCGAGCGGCAATTTGTGTAATGGAATTAGCGGCTCTGTCACCATCCGTTTGGTATTAAATTCAGGAAATTTCCATTAGCGCATATGGTCATGCTATGCCATTTCGCATATATATATATATATATGTAATATGAATGCATGTATATATATATATGTATGTATAGGATGGATCAGTAACGAATGAATCTCGTATACCTATCGGTGAATTTATAGGAATTCACAATTTCCCCCGTTAAATAAATTCTGAGTACGCATATAGGTATGTATATGTATTATAGTATGTGCGATGTGTAAAGCCTGCATCAAGCTACTTCAAGCACCTATTTTATTCCTAACAAAGAACATCCTGCTAACAATAACCCCGATTCAAATTACTAATTTAACCATAGCAGTTCTCTTATATATATATATATATATATATATATATCGCGTCACTAATGCCATAAGGTCGTAAGCGCCAAAAAAAAAAAAAAAATTCGTATTTTTGGTGGCAAAATCTTTTTCATGCAATATAACATCATTTGGGCATATCCGCAAAAAAAAAAAATTTTTTGGCGTTTACGACCTTATGGCATTAGTGACGCGATATATATAAACCTTACGCATACGCGTATGTTCGGTGAAATGAAATTATAGGAGCCGGTTCAAAGTTCAGAATATGAATTTTCACATACTGAAAAATATACCGAAATTTTCGTATATTCTTTGGGCTTAATTCGTGGAGTTTGAACTTTCGGAGTTTTGATATTTTATATAATTATTAAAACTTCAGCGCGTTTTGAACAAAATTCTTAAATATCGTCTGAAACGGATTCCAAATTTTCGAAAATATATATATAACAACTCTGCACTGCGGTAAACCCCGTTATCATTCATATTATATCAATTCAGTAATTTGGGTCGCGCCATGCGATGTCCAGCTACTCATTGAAACGAGGTATATATGTACCTATACTATTATACAGTACCACCTATATCCTTTGAACCAGACTCCTTTTCAATTTACGATATTCCGTTCGGTATACATATATATAGGTACCTATATATGCCTGTCTATAGTATTAATTCAGGCGAATTATGTATATATATATATATATATATATATATAGAGAGAGAGAGAGAGAGCGTATATAATATTCGCAAAATCCGATGTACCTATACTAGGTGTAAAGGCCGTCCATTTATATTTGAATGAAAATATTTTACCAACGTCCATAAGGGATGGAGAAATCTTAGGAAACCATTCATTCATCTTGAGGTATTAAATATAATCAGATATAGTTCGAGCTTAGAGGCAGATTATTTGAGAACTAAAATTTATATATAAATTGGGGGGGGGGGGGGGCAGTAGTATATATATATATATATATATATAGAGAGAGAGAGAGAGAAAGACGAAGCAGAGAAGTTGAAAGCGAAAAATAAGAAAAGAAAATAGAGAGAGTGAGCTGAGAGAGAGAGAGAGAGAGAGAGAAGGAGAAGGAAAGAGAGAAAAAAAAATTGCCGTTTTAATTAAAAGTTCGTGTAATTAAATATCTCGAGGGAAATAGCGAGCGTTGGAGGTATATAATTCAATGAAACTGAATGGATTAACGATAAAATATGTAAAATATTGTTGAAATTTTGTTAGTACGTAAAATACATATATGTATATAGGTAGCTATGGTGGTTGCGCTTCTGCATTGTAGCATAAAACCTGCAGATATAGTATAATGTATGCATATACTGCAGCATAGGATATAACTATATATATATATTATATTATATGTACAAGTATATATATATATGTACCTGTACCTTTTATAGTGGTGATGATGATGATGGTTGATCGAGTTTTATATATATATATGGGTAAACACATCGCGCGTAGTTAAGTTTACTTTAGTTCAGTGTGCATATATATATATATATATATAAACTATGTACTATAGTTTTACTTGAAATTAATTTATCTTTCAGAATATTGCAATTCGGCTTGTGTAGGAAATAATTATTTATATAAACCGTAACTTTATCTTCGATGCAATAAATGTCAATCGTATAAAATATTATATAATAAGAACTAGCACACTGTAATCCTACTTTAATAATGAATACAAGTATATAGACTTAACAACTTATTTAATATAATAATGATCGGTATGAGTTTGTATTGAAAGAAGTGCACTCTTCGAGACGTCGTTGCATTCTGCCCCAGCAACATCGATTTCGTTACCCCGCCTAATCTCGATGTTTATATTTTGGGCTCTCGATGTTTATGTTTTGGGCCCTCAAGATATTCTCCGTTTTCTCGTCTCTCTGCCGAGACCCATAGGTCTAAACATTGACTTCATTCGGCCTTCCTAGATTTTACGACGTCCTCGTCGTAGCTTCGGTCATTTGTCAATCTGAAAGTAAACATTCATCGCACGAGATTATTACAAATCCGTATACAGCGAGACAATAGGCGAGATGCGACGTTCGCTCCGAGATCAGAGTGATCAAGTCCGATCCCAGAGTTTCAGCCACTTCACGTCATTGCCTAAATACATTTGGCTACTATCATTCGCCACACCAGGTTACTATCATTCACCTGATTCGATTACTATCATTCATCGAAAGTATTATACAGGCTACTATCATTCGCCATGAGGTTACTATCATTCGCCTCCCAGGTTACTATCATTCACCTGATTCGATTACTATCATTCATCGAAGTATTACACAGGCTACTATCATTCGCCATGAGGTTACTATCATTCGCCTCCCAGGTTACTATCATTCACCTGATTCGATTACTATCATTCATCGAAAGTATTAAACAGGCTACTATCATTCGCCATGAGGTTACTATCATTCGCCTCCCAGGTTACTATCGTTCACCTGAAAAATAAAATACAACATTGCCTTACCGGTATTATGCAGTGGCATCAAAAATGACCCACGGACTTAGCTGATCCACTGCCACTACCGTTCGTTGCCCTGGCGTCTTCTTCATGTCCCTGAGGTCCTCGACCTCGTACCGGTCATTGGGTAAGACCGCCCTGACCTTGAACGGCCCCTTGGCTTTGGGGTTCAGCTTCCGGCTCTCCCCCGTGGCAGGCGCTGCTGGATTTCCACATGGCAACGTCGCCTATCGCGTACCGGGAAGGTTTGAATCTTTTCGCATCAAACGCTCTCTTCTGCCTCCCTTGCTCTACAACGACGTTGCCCCTTTGCCACTTTCCGCATCTCTTCCAGGTCCACCTGATCCAAGGTCTCCTGAATTGAAAATATCAACACCGCATCGGCCATACTGCGAGGTGTGAACCCATACAGCAGTTTTGAGTAGGTTTTTAAGTTACTATTTTTCTGACTGAAATGATTATAATTCACAATCAAGCTCAAGAACCAATAATCCGCAATCGAGCCAAGAAAATAATACAAGCTCGTCAAGTAACAGTCAAGCTAGCAGCACAAATACGAATCAGGTAACAGGCGTCACAACGATGCAAGCCTGCATTCAATCTGAGGTATTACTATCAACCGCCAGATTTATGGAATGGGATGGCTACCTTTTCTATCGGTTGCAGAAATCCTGGTTTTTTTTTTTTTTTTTTTTCAGTGGATGACTTATAATATAGGCAGTTGAGGCAGGCTTTCACATACTTGGTTACGAACCTACGCATACCCTTGAAATAATAATGCTCTTTGATTTTCTCTAAGGTCTTCTCTACGGCAAAATGTCCTGAATCGTCATGACACATTTTTACTACATTCCATCGGGCTGCTCGTGGAACGAGCCATTTATTTCCTGTTTCAGTTTTACGAAAAACCACCCCCCCTTTCAGATCATACTTCTCAAAGTACTCCCGTACGTCGGGCTGTATATCACCAGGGGCGAGTATTTCCTGAATAACTCTAATTTCGTCATCTTGTAACTGTGCTACTTTTATCCATTCGGATAAGGTGATGTCAACAGCCAAGCATCGTATAGGATTCCGACTCAAATAATCAACGTGCGCTATTTGGGTACCCGGTCGATAAACCACGTCAAAATTAAAATCTTGTAAATAAACCCACCATCGAGCCACCCTTGAGTTGAGATCTTTCTTCGTTGCTGTAGCGCGGACGGCACTACAGTCAGTCACCACTGTGAACTTGATACCTATTAAATAAACTCTAAATTTCGTTAGCGCATCAACCACCGCCAGTGTTTCCAGATCGTATGAATGGTATCTTTGTTCCGTTGACGTTGTTTTTCGACTGTGATAGGCTATTACGTAAGTCTTTCCCTCGGATTTTGAATTAAAATAGCTCCGAGCCCTATCGCACTCGCATCTGTGTGCACTTCCGTTTCTAACGCCAGGTCAAAAATGGCTAAAATTGGTCGCGAAGATAAAGCTTCCTTTATGTCCTGTACTGCACCTTCCTGTTCTAAGCCCCATTTCCATGGGTAATCCTTACGTAATAAATGTGTCAGGGGAGCGACTCTTTTTGCGAAGTCCTTAATGAATTTTCGAAAATAACCAGCAAGGCCGAGAAACTGTCGGACTTGCTTCACGTCCTTCGGTGACTCGGTTTTCTTTAAAGCATCGACTTTCTGTAAACCTGGTCGCACCCCCGACTGTGATATTTCTCGTCCTAAATAATCTATCTTCTCTTGGAAAAATCTGCATTTAGAAATATTTATTGAGAATTTTTTGCTCTGTAATATCTCTAACGCCCTAGTTAGTAGATCAAATCCTTCCTCTATACTATCGCACGCAAGAAGTATATCGTCAATGTAAACATTACAATCGGTCCCCCTGAAGGTTGTCATCATGGTTCTTTGAAAATATTCCGGAGCATTTACCAGACCGAATGCTACGCGTAAAAACTCGTAATGCCCGTCTGGCGTCACAAAAGCTGTTTTCTCAATTGCATCGGGGTGTAAGGGGATTTGATAAAACCCAGATTTCAAATCAAGTGATATGTAATATTTTTTTCCGCCTAAACGGTCGATTTGATCATCAATTATTGGTAACGGGTATTTCATGCGTTTTGTAATTTTATTTAAGGCTCTGTAGTCTACGCACATTCTTTCATCTCCTGTTTTCTTTTTCACGAGTAGTATGGGGCTCGCGTACGGTGACGAACTCTCTCTAATGATACCGCCGGCTTCTAGCTCAGATACCATTTGTTTAACCTTTTCGCGCTCAGCTATTGATAACCGATATGGTCGACGAATAACGGGTTCGTGATCAAGAAGCTCGATTTTCATACCCGGTACATCTGCGCAACCTAATTCCTCTATACTGAGCGATACGCTTCCGCGATATGTATTTAATAAATTCATCAGGCGATTTACGTTTTTCGAGGCAAGTCCCTCACACATTACGTCATTCTCCCGGATAGGCCTCCTCCCTTGTGTGACAAGATTTACCTCGAGGAGGTCTTCTTTTTTTTCCCCCTTTCTTAAAGAATTTAATTCCCGACGCGTCAGATAATGCTGCGACGCTTGGCACATTTAAAATCTCGCGCCCGAGTAAAATCTCTTTGCTGAGTTGACTATCCGGCAATATATAAATGAATGTCTCGTATTCAATGCGATCTATTTCAATTTTTATTCGTGCTTGAGCGATTGGCAGTCCCACTGTATTATTAAACGCCACCAAGGCGCTATCGGTCTTTCAGGTTGAAGTTGCATGAAACGAGCTATACTTTCCCGTATTAACGAGCAATCGCTCCCCAAATCGATCATACAGTCTCTTTCTTGGCCATTAATAAGACATCTTTTTATCGGTTTTTCGACTAACGCTCCCCCAACCTGACCAACCTCAAATACTTGGGACGTACTGCCCTCCTGTCACCTTTTTCTCCCCGTTGCTTCGGCAGCTTGCTTCTTATAACATTTTGCTTCTACATGACCCGTGGCTTTACAATAGGTACATTTCATTACTGATTTGTTATTGGTCCGTGTATCAAAAACATTTCCCTCTCCCCCTTCAGGGCAGTCGCGCCTGAAATGGCCTGGCTTTTTACAACCGTGACATAACATCTCCCTTCTACTTTTACTGTCGCGATCTCCTGGTCTTTTAAAATTAGACTGCTTAAAATGTTTCGACCCATTGTGATCTTTGGACTCCTTCGTATTTTTGTGAGTCTCCAGCAACTTAGTATTGACCGGAAAAATACTGAGTCTCTGGTTAAGATCTGAAATCGTACTCAACTTAGCTGTTAACATGGCTGTCCGAATGCTCTCGTCATGAATACCATGAGCAATAAGGTCCACTACCTGATCCTCGGCTATACTCAACTTTAACTTATTTATTTTCTGCAGCTTATTGAAACAATACTCTTGCAGGTCTTGGCCCGGTTTACTTCTATATTCATTTACCTCATTAAATAATCTACCGAAACTTTCCTCGCCCGGGAATTGTTTAATTAACTCCTGAGAAAATACCTCCCAATTCAAGAATGTATGCGTAAGACCATCGTACCATAATTTCGCATTGCCTCTCAATCTGCACCCAGATAAATACAGCTTTACCTTATCATCCCATTCGTACACCAGACCGCAATTGTTAATCTTGTCGATCCATTCCGAAGCCGATATGATTTTCACGGCTGGATCGAACTCCGGTAGAAACTTCTCGTTCAGGTAATGGCCATGGTTTAGTCGTCTCGGACCAGCATTGACGATCCCTGCCAGTACATCAGCGAGACGCGTTATATCCGAGTCCCTGCTCCTTGCACTCATTTGTTCGGAGCTCAGGCTTTGTCTCCTCGATGATCGGCTTCTAGTTTGTGATTCCTCATCACGCCTATCCTCCCTCTTACGATCATGACGTTCACGCGAACGTCCACGACGTCGCGACCGGCTTGATCGTCCATGGTCAGATGAACCATGTTTACCCATTTTTTTTTTTTTTTTTGTCTATTTAGTGTACACAATCACTCGTAACGAATCACAATCTCTGGTCACACAGTTCACCTTCACAGCGGATAACACATGTGTGTATCCCACTTCTGATATGTAGGAAATAATTATTTATATAAACCGTAACTTTATCTTCGATGCAATAAATGTCAATCGTATAAAATATTATATAATAAGAACTAGCACACTGTAATCCTACTTTAATAATGAATACAAGTATATAGACTTAACAACTTATTTAATATAATAATGATCGGTATGAGTTTGTATTGAAAGAAGTGCACTCTTCGAGACGTCGTTGCATTCTGCCCCAGCAACATCGATTTCGTTACCCCGCCTAATCTCGATGTTTATATTTTGGGCTCTCGATGTTTATGTTTTGGGCCCTCAAGATATTCTCCGTTTTCTCGTCTCTCTGCCGAGACCCATAGGTCTAAACATTGACTTCACTTGGCTTCGTCTCTTCACGAATAGTACCTATATACAGCTATATATATATATATATATATATATATATATATATATATATATATATATGTATACAATATATATATACGCGAATTATTTTGCAACTGAAATAATTAAATTCTATGTACTATTTATGTACCTATATCAAAACTTGTAATCGTAGAATGAAATTAAATCAATATATCTCAGCTATTATAGGTATATATGTACATACATACATTTATAGCAATCTTGTGTCTACAGCTGTTTTATTCATATAAACGGAGATGGCTATATAGGTACTATACTATAATACGCGTTCGTATATAAACAAACTAATCGAAAATAAAACAATTTCGATATGTATTTCGTATATAGTACCGTAATAACCCGGGTCCTTAACAAAATCTGTTTATTTAACTTACAATAACCAGACTTCGGTTGAACCATGCACTTGATCAGAATTTTCACATAGACACACATATACTATAGAATAAGTATGTGGTGGCCAATTTATTCCATACATACATACACATACCCTAATTTACATACATTTGTCAATTTATATATGTTCGTTGTTTCTTTTTTTTTTTTTTTTTTTTTTTTCTCTCACTTCTCCACGTGTGCAGACGACTTTTATTTAGGTATACCAATTATAAAAACTGTAACAACACAATAGTACCTATCGGTGGACTGTGTGAAACGATTGAGAATGGGCAAAGATTTTTTTTTTTTTCTTTTTATCCCTTTTTTTCGAATAACAAATTTTTTTTTTCGCACCACAACAAAAAGCGGGAAAATTCATTAGGGAGGGTTTAAGCTAATTTACGCATACCTATATACCGTTAATTCGTACATAATTCACTAACCTCTGGTGTATACGTAATGTATATAATACATATATGTACATATATATATATATAGTATATACGAATACGATATATGTTGTCTAAAAATAAACCCACCGTTCTTGTTACAAGTAGATTATAATGGTTGCTCTCGTCAGTTTTATATATATATATAAAGGTATATATATATGTATATCCGGGACTTGAAACAAAGTAAAACAAATTATGTCAATGGCAGTTTACTGTTGAATAAACCAGTACATATATATATATATTAGGGTGTGCCAGAAAAAACTTTTTTTTTTTTTTTTTTTTTGATCTCCCACATGAAAAATCAAAGTGGTTTTATAAAATAAGAAGTCTTGCTAAAGGAGAGCACTGAGAAAAAATGCGAAGTGGTGTCTCACTCGACCAGAAGTCATACTGATGAGGCACCTTTTAAACTTGATTATCAGCATTCCCCTTTCGGCAATTGAAATATTAAATGACATTCAGCTGTTTCAGCATGTGGTATAATAAGTAGAAAATGAACAGAAATTGTTAAAAATTAAGCTATGAACACGTACTTTTTTTTTTTTTTTTTTTCAATTTTCTTCTAGAAACAGCATTTTTTATTAGTCTATTCTCCGTACCACCTTATGATTTCATTCAACTTGCTGTGAAATTTCACCTCGCGAAAGGGGATTTCGATCAATTGAGTCAAGCAGGTGCCTCAATCACTATGATTTCTGGTCGACTGAGACACCTTTGGACATTTTTTGTCAGAGCCCCCCTTCGACGATGTTTCTCAAAATTCATGAAAGCAATCATTTTTTTTATATGGGAAACAAGAAATAAAAATAATTTTTTTTTTGCACACCCTAATATATATAATACGTAGTAGTATGTATTATTGGAGTTATTTTAGCATTTCGAATAACAAATATTTTTGGCAAAAGGTTTTTTTTTTTTTTTTTTTTTATATTTGTTTTTTGAATTTTTTTGAATTTTCTATACTCTTCAAACAACTGCAGCGTTTCAAATGAATCAAATTTCATTTTCACTTTGTCTCGCCTGTCAGAGACAAAAACAAAAAAAAAAAAAAACAACAAAATCTACTAATTCTCGCAAATAAATAAACTGGAATTATAGTATACGTACTGATTGAACCAAATTTTCAAAAATGATTACAAAATAGATATACTATACGAAACACATTTAATCTGCAGCGATCCGCAAATTTATATAAGAATAATTAATGAGGCTCGATGGCTGTTCAGGTCGCGGGTTCCGGTTGAATCGATCATTTCTATGGGTCAAGGGTCATGTGTATATAGATTCTATATACCTAGTTATTATATATACATCAAAGTCGATCGGAATAACCGCATAAGGCAAAATTACAAAATATATTGTATATGGGTACATACATCATTTACAAGATAATGCCCAGAATTCTGGCACTTATAGGTATACCTAATATCGTTTCGTATTTAAGGCCCACCCCTAGTCGCCCACCTATTTTTGGTCGAAATGTGTCACATTTCGATTATTATCCGAGTCCAGGCGTAAAAAACGTAGAAAGGGCCAACACTGCGCGAATTCAAATTCAATTCCGAACACATAGGTCCAAAAAAAAATGTTCGTTTCGTGCGAAAATAGAGTCTACATATATTATAGTTTTTACATTATTCGCCGAGGAAATCGAATTCGAAATCGAATATTTTTCCATAGAGAAATAAATAGGTATATATATATATATATATATATTATCATGATCGGTAGCGTGTTATTTAGCTATTACTACCTATATACATGTTACAGTCTTTAGACAAACAATCCGCGGTAATATATAAATTTAATATGAGTAAGAAGAAGAAGAAGAAGTAAGAGAATATTCTTCGCACGGTTAATAATTATATCGATTCGAATGTACAAAAATATATTTGATGAAGATTTCTGAATCCCTGCATTAGGTATATAACTTCGATTACCTATATAATTCATTATTAGACGCGATACTGTATTGTATATAGAAACATAATATAGCATATCCGTATACCTCTTTGCGATATATAGTCGTTTATCGTCACGCAAGGTCGATTGTGCTATATATATATAAATATATATATATATATAATACAACACACGTCCCTGATAAAATTTCTTATTTTTTTTTTTTTTTTTTTTTTTCAATTCATTATTTTATTTAAAGATTTACGGAAATCACGTTCATCTGAATAATAATATGTAATATACCTATATGAATATAGTATCTATATTTCTAATTGTAAAACAAACAGTTTCTAATTCGCATCTAATCCTCTTCAAAACCCTAGCTACTTTTTTTATTTTATTTTATTTTATTTTATTTTATTTTATTATTTATTTATTTTCAAATTCTATACGGGATCCATCTGCGCGATATAAAGTTCGTATAAATTAGATCAAACCCACTTGCGGTCATGATCATTACGCTAATTATAAACCACGATCTATAAATAAGATAAAAATAAATATATATATATATAAATATATTTATATATCTATAAATAATATATTTCTGCTATCGATAAATGGCAGAAATGTTATATATATATATATATATATATATATACATATAATTTCATGTAAAAGATGAAAAAGCAGAAGAAAAAAAAAAAAAAAAAAAAATGGGTTATATAGCCGTTGGATATTTCAGATCAATATTTATTCGCACGAAATAAATACATTAGGGTATAATATACTATACATAATATATAGATTATATCGATATAGTAGTATATAATATATAATGCAAATGCGTTAAAAAAAGAAGAAGAAGAAAAAAAAAAAAAAAAAAAAAAAAAATTAGAAGAATATAAGGAAATTAAAAGTTTATATAGAAATAATTGGTTATTATCAAAGCTGGGGTTATATGTATGTAGTACATATACAATACATACATAGTCTTGGAATGTAATATATAATGAATATGTACTAGTAATAGATTAAAAACCTTGACACAACGTGTTTGAACAAATCGATTAGATTTTATATATTTATAGCTATTATACGTATATATATACCTTACTATATGTATATATAGTATACGTTGCCTCAACCCTGTAAGTCTGTCTTCTCGGTCAAGTTGAAATAAATAGACGTACTATTTTCCGCAAGATACACGATCACGTATATATTTTGTATGAAAAAAACAAACAAGAAAAAAATATATATATATATAAATAAAATAAAAAACGAAAGAAATCTATTTATATATATATATATAAGTAAGTATATATATTTATTATACGAACTGAACACAAACGACATCTTAATTAATTGAGTTCACACGCTATTTATACGTATGATGATCGTATATAGTAAATGGACAAGAGTATAAGAAAAAAAGAGAGAAAAAAAAAAAAAGCTGTCGAATGAGACGAAGAAAAAAAAACTATATGAATGAATCAGCACGTATCAATTTAATGGTAATAAATTACTTATTGACGATATAATTAAAATTAATAACATTTATATGTATATATATTATTATACATTTTTCAAAAATACGTAATCAATCATGCCTCAATAATTATATTATTACTGTATAAAATATACAAGCTCGAACGACTTAGAATAGATAAATAGTAGGTACTACTATTTTCTTCATATTTTTCAAATCGAATAACTTCTCAATTTGATCCAACAAATTCCTTTTTTTTTTTTTTTTTTTTTTTTTTTTTTTCTAACCGTGGACAAATATTTTCCATATATTACTACGCATCTATATTACGTACATAATATAGCTATATATTATATTATATTATATTATATGTACGTTTTATCATGTAATAATATATTAGACCGAAGATCGTAGATCAAAGAGTTTATTTCTCCGTTACCCCCGCAGACATATGGGCAATGAATTTGGCGTCAGCTGCTGGTATAAACCCTCTACTACTAGGTACCTGTACGCTAGCAGCTAGGTATAATACTTATACGAAGCTTTTCTGAAGCTTTACTTTTGCTATGGCAATTCAACCTCTATACATATATATATATATACTCTCGCACGCCTTTATATCCACATTTCTATAAAGCTCACAATAAAGAAGAAGAAGAGAGAGAGAGAGAGAGAGAGTAGAAAAAACCTATCCTAGCGTCTTTTCATCCCTTGTTTTACAAAAAAAAAAAAAAAATAAAAATGCAAAAAGATAGAAAAAGCGTGATTTTCGACGTTTGAAATTTCGTTTTTAGCTTCTAGTACCTATACCCCTATATAGTTTCGGATTTACAATTAGGGGAGGAGAGTTCACCCTGAATGATGTATGGCTGTTGCCTACAGGGCACCTGGTTAACGCGGTTTACGCTTTTCCCGAGTGCATAGTTTAACGTAATAATTCATAGTAATTTTCACCTCTGTATTTGATTATCTTTCTACTTATAAAGGGCTCGTTTTATGTAGTACCTGTCTAGTGATAATGTATATGAATTTATATATTATATATTTATTTATAATAAATATAAATATATATAATAATACATATGTAGGTAATATGTATTTTTACGGATTTCAATTCGTACGATGAAAAAGATTTATTAACACTCGCGCGACAACGCGGAGAGCTGCTATGCAATCGCGAGAACGGAGAGAGAAAAAAAAAAAAAAAAAAAAAAGTCAGAAATAATTGCGAGCTTTTCAACACATATAAAATGCTTTTGCTCTGAAGCTTCAGACTCATTCTAATATAGTATATGTATATATGTATACGTAGTATGTACATATATTTAATATACGTGTATGTACCCAATATATTTACGACGAAGAAGAGAGAGAAAGAGAGAAAAAAAAAAAAAAAAAAAAAAATTTCAACGTTCACATAACGCGAATATTTCAATATTATAATTTCACCTCGCTCCAAATACCAGCTGCGTAATATCGACGTGGTAGGTAGCTAGGTAGGTACCTACAAAACTGAACTCTGTATATATATATATATATATATATATATGTACATATTATATATATACTTACGTAGAAAAAGAAAAGGTAAAATTCGGGCTGATTTGAAGTTCAGAATTTTTAAACTTCCGAACGGTGCAGAAAATTCCGAATTTCAATATTACAGCTAACTCACGGAGTTTTTAGAAATGGTATTTCCCCGAAGGTCTACATGTAGCATAGATTTTGATAAACTTTCAAACTAAGAACACCGGGGAGTTTCGAAATTCCAAAAGCTATATAAAGATCCGAAGGGCCAGAAATCCGAAATTTGAAATTTGAAATTCCACGCATGTATACGTATATTATTGATCGAATTGAAACCATAAATTAATAATCGAATCACACTTTTTTGGAGAAAAAAAAAAAAAAAGGATGCCAAAATCCTATACCTACACATGATGCGTCGAAGAAGATAAAATGAGTTAATTTCGCAAATAGGAATTCGATAAGAATTATGAACTATTTTTTTGTCTTCACATCACGGAAAAAAAAGATGTTGCTATCATAACAACAGCGGTGGAGTAAAATTTTTGTTGTACAAGAGACAGCAATTGCGATCTTAGTAACAACATTGTTATGTGGATTATGCTAACGTATATGCTAAGAATACACCAAGATTGTGGTCCGAAATTTTAGTGAATTCAGCAAGTTAGCTTGTTCAGTTAAACCACTTTGCTGTGCGTTCAACCTGTCATATAGTACTTGTGACACTAACTTTTCGTTCAGATTTCGTCCTACCCCATGATTGTTGTAACTATTGCTACAATTCTTTAACAACAATTAAACAGTCACGGTTACATGCTACTCTGGCTGGCACAATAGTTGCATGCGATTGTGGTAAATGATAACACAATTGGGGTTACTACAACAATTTATTTTTTTCCTTGCATCCTGCGATAAATTTACCATTCTGGGGTGCAGTTTATAAGATTTCGGAGTACAACCTATATAACGAAAATTGGGAAGAGTATAGAAAAATAAATAAATCTAAATCTAAAAAAGATCATGTTTGCATTTAACGTGAATCGGTCTTGTAGGTCCGACTTGTGCAGATACTACACCGAACCCTAACCCGGGGGAATTGACATCTTCTTATGTGGGTAAATACACAGGGTAAAGGCGACAAGCCGTGGGCGGATTTCGTACTTGAGTATAGATACATATGAGATACCAAACCACCTTTCGCTCCCACATCAATTTACGAGGAAATCCCTGGCTTGACATTCGCGCGCGGTTTTCCAATATAATGTAAATACATATCAATGTGTGTGGATATCGGTACCGGATCATCGACGGCAATGCTGCACCTTTGTCGAAAATTTATATAATATATCGTAGCTATACCTTTCAGAATAGTAGAATATATTCTAACGTGAATTATAAGAATAAAGAGAGAAGAAAATAAAATAAATAAATCAATCGATATTCGATTCGATAAATAAAATTATAAAACAGTTATAGCTAACAAATCCCCTGATACGTTCTATTCGGCTTGATGCTGCAGATGCCTGCGGTTTCTATCTCATTCTGTATTCCATCCCATAGTCGGATATACGGGTTGACTGAAATTCGAGAAATTCCCATAAAATTCCTGAGCGTATGACATTGAGAGCCTCAGCCATCGACCATGCTGCACAGGATCTTTCAAGGAAGGACCTTTGAAATATCATATAGACAGGGAGATAGTGAATTTTTTTTTTGTTCTTTTTCATTTGAAATAAATGTTCAAAAAAAATCGTCCTTGCCTCTTTTACGTTATAAAATAATGTGTTTGAATAATTTGCTTGTCCTTTGTCACTACATATATATATACCTACCGTTTAGGTTTAGGTAAACTAATGGTTATAACGGTGAGCATAAGGAGACCGTCCAATTAACAGTTTTTTTATTTTTTCTTCTTTTTTTTTTTTATTCTGAAACCTGTCAGAACCGTGAAGCTTTGTAAAGACAGAGTTGGACCGAGATATAAGGTTGTATAAAGAGAAATTTTGGTACCTCCTGCAGACTCCAGGCCCAGAGGCAGTAGAGACGGTTTGCTAAGGGTTGAGAGGTTCATTTGTGAGAGGCGCCTCAACCCCAATGTCGCGACGCGAGGAACGTGACGAGTCCCGACGCCTTCCTGCAGTCGTCCTAAACCAAACCAAACCAAACCAAACCAAACGAACGAAAAAAAGCTGTCCCAGCTTTTTGTAAGGACAATTTTTTTATTTAGTCTTGTTTATTTTTTTCTCTCTCTCTCTCTCTCTCTCTCTCTCTGTCTCACTTTTTTTACTTTCTTTTATATTTCTTCAGAATACATTAAGTTTTATCGATCATATAGTATGAGCTGATATTCGAATTCAATCGTTGTAATAGTGAAAAGAAATATTTGATTGGATTTTTGATTTTTTTTTTTTTTTTGTTTTTTTTTTTTTATTCTTTATCGATACATCAATTCATTTTCCACTAGCGAGACGATTATTGGATTATTTTTGTAAATAATATAAAAATGCGACGATACGTCGATACACAGTATTGAATATGGGGTGAAGAATATAAGGGAGGAAAAGGGGGTAGAGAACCCTTTCAAAGGTGTTAAAGGTATACCACAGTCAATGAATATACCCGTAGAGAATGAATGAGGAACAAATGTACGGTGCTTAGACGTGCGGGTGCTCCAAAAATCGTTTTTACGAACATTGTGTTCGGGCTTAAAAGGTGTTACGCCCGGCTTTCTCTAGTGAATAATAATAATAATGATATAATGACAACAATAATCGATACCCGCGTCTTAGTTTTTATTTTCACTTTTCCTATTTATTCGTCGGTAGAAAATAATTACTTTTACTGATATCAACGAATCTCAATGTCGCACCCTATATAATATCTTCGCAAAAAGGATCAGCTCGATAAGATATATCACTCAATCATCTCTGTAATCGCGAGATAAAAAATTTTCTTTTCTTTTTTTTTTATCTTTAACGATTTTTAAAATTTGTAAATTTCAATTCACTGAATGATATATTATCTGGATAAGAAAAAGAGAATCCTATAAATCGACAGGGTTTTACATATATAGGGGTGAAAAATTTCCATGACACGCTTTTCTTCTTAATGATATATAATACAAAATTAGACTTTTGATTTTTTAGTGACAATTATCTAAAATTCCAAATTTTTTACTAGGTATTTTAGAAAAATTTGAATAAATTCAAATTTACTGTCTTTTTCACCTACGATTCAACATTTCGAAATTGTTACTTTTTTTAGTTTTCTATATAAACTAGACGAACTCGTTGAGTTATTTTCAAGCACGAATTTCAAGTTGAACGATTTTTGATGGGCCAGCACCGGCTGACACGACAACTTATATAATACCTAGTTGAATTTACTATAAGGAAAAGGTCAGATCCGCAAGGCTCGCGTGTAATTTATGACGGAAATTCCTTTACCCCCTTAAGGCTCTCAATCTTCGTCGTTTATTGCTGCCTGTTGCTTAAAGGAGTGTGCCTCATATTTACTCCCTAAATTTTCTATCTGGGCTCCTTCAATGTATTACATTATATTATATCATATTATATTATATTATATTACGAGTATTTTTGACAAAGCAAAAGCTAAAGCGAAAGCGAAAGCAAAAGCAAAGGAAAAGAGGAAAGAGGAAACTGTCTTTCGTACTTTTCATTACTTGAATTTGTAACCCTATACATCAACTAAATTCGTATCAACTCTTCGATATGAAAGAGCGAAATTCTCTTATCTTATAACGCGCAGATAATATATAAGCTTGTATATTTTTGAACAAACCCTCAAACCTTTGTGCTATAAATTACTTATATTACTATGACAATGAACGAACAAACAAAATTTTAACTTGAACCACTTCAAAGAAGATCTTGAGATGAAATTTCAACCCAGAGCAGGATGTTCCACGACAGTTTCAAAAATACTCGAGCATCTAGTTTTATAATTAATCAAGTGAAATCTGGATCGAGAATATAAACCGATTCCAGTTTAACAAATATTAATCATTTCAGTCCCATTTCAGCTGCTGGTACATTTTTTCTTCCAGTTGAAATCCGAATCCTACGCGAATCCACAAACGGTTGAATATATATATAATATAATTGTGAAATAAATCAGAATTTCTCGTTTGCATAGGACATTAGAGGTAACTCGGTAACTTGTTCCAATTTAAGTCATCCCGACCTCTGGTTTTTTATTTTTATTTTTATTTTTATTTTTCTATTCCAGTATAGTACCTACCCTACCTGCTCGAGTTTAATTAACGAAGAGTTTTTCCTCCTTCTTATATATAACCGTAATGTTAGTTTTCTTCGTCGTTCTAATTCCGCGTTTAATTTGACAATTTCAAAGTAATAGAAGAAGAAGAAGAAAAAGAAAAAAAAAAGAAAAAAAAAAGAAAATAAAAATAAGAAGAGAGAGAGAGAGAGAAATCGTTGAAATTTTACATCGTTGAACTTTAATAGAAAAGAAAAAAAAAACGAAATTTGTAACGATTGAGTAAACAGAAATTATTTTTTCTTTTTTTTCCTGTATATTTCGAAGGTAAAAGCGATGCTTGATTTCGACTGAAGCTTCTGTTTGTCTTATGTTTTCAGAGTTGCAAGGAACACAACGAAAGTCAACAGAACTGGCGGAAGACGATAACGATTTTTCATCTTGGAGGCGGTAAAAAGTTGAAAAACGAATCGCAGGGTGAGGATCACCAGCAAGGTTGAAGCGGCTTTCGTATTTATGAAATCTTTGGAATATCCTTCAAAGAGAAGGGGTTTCAGCAATATAATATAATATATATATATATAGAATTAACGAAACTTATCGAACTATCAGAAAATTTTCGTTAATGAAAAATGAAGGGTGTAAAATTACGCACAATAAAAGGTTCGTCGGTGACCTAAATACCGTGAAATATAATCGGTTGAAATTAATAACCGATATAATATTTGATGATGGCTTCGACTGTGGAACCACTGGAGGTTTTACGGGGGGATATAACGTCGGCGATCCCCTCATCTACGGGGAATACAAACGAGAACTTGACCTCTTCTTCTTCATCGGAAGAAGAAGAATGGCAAGAAATGCCAGCTGCAATAGTTACAGGGTGCGTCCTAGGATCTATAATAATCACAGCCGTATTCGGAAACCTTTTGGTAATGGTATCGGTAATGAGACATCGAAAGCTGCGTATAATAACGAACTATTTCGTGGTTTCACTTGCCTTGGCCGATATGCTCGTGGCAATGTTCGCCATGACGTTCAATGCCAGTGTTCAAATAACCGGGAGATGGGTGTTCGGATATTTCATGTGCGACGTATGGAATTCACTCGACGTTTACTTCAGCACAAGTTCGATACTGCATTTAATGTGCATATCGGTAGATCGGTACTACGCGATTGTAAGACCATTAAAGTACCCCATAAACATGACGAAGAAAGTAGTAGCCATAATGCTTCTTGCCTGTTGGATATCGCCGGCTATCATATCATTCCTACCGATATTCAACGGTTGGTATACCACAGAAGAGAACAATATATTCCGACACGAACACCCCGAGCATTGCGAGTTCAAAGTTAACCAAGGATACGCGATACTATCGTCTAGTATATCGTTCTGGATACCATGCACGATAATGACTTTAACATACTACGCGATATTCAAGGAGGCAAACAGGCAGGAAAAACAGATGCACAATCGTATGGGTAACGCAATGTTGCTTAGCCACAGGCCTAGCAGAGATTTAAACAATATGAACAATTTGAATGGTGAATTGAACAGCGGTGGTTCATCTAAGACCCTTACATTGAACGAGATAAATACAGATCATTTGCACACACCGATGAAAGACAAAAATATGATTAAAATGAAAAGGGAACACAAGGCTGCAAGGACTTTGGGTATTATTATGGGCACCTTCATTCTATGCTGGTTACCATTTTTCTTGTGGTACGTTACCACGAGTCTATGCGGAAGCACATGCCCATGTCCGGATATTGTCATAGCTATACTATTCTGGATTGGATATACAAATTCAGCTCTTAATCCACTGATCTACGCTTATTTCAACCGGGATTTTCGGGAGGCTTTTAAAAATACACTTCAATGCGCTTTCTGCTCACTTTGCAGAAGGGAACCATCGGATTTAGAAGCACTCGACTTCCGGCGACCTTCCCTCAGGTACGATATGGTCTGATCGAAAGAGAGGTACGAGTTTTACATTCACTTCTCTTCATCGGCTTTACATTATACACTAGTATATATACGCGCCTTTTTTTTTTTTTTTTTTTTTCTTCTTCTTTTTCTTAAAATTTTGCTGCTGCTGTTTCGGCTGCTGCTGCTGCTGCTTATTACTTTTTGATATTATCACGTAGACGTGTGTGCATATTAATATAGAATATATAGAATATCATTATTTGGTATATAAATACTCATACGTTTGAAATTTTTATTGATATTCATTAATAACATATAATTTTTTTTTCTTTTTCTTTTTCTCAATAATAAATTCTATATATCATGCTTACTACTACTTTATATTATATTATCTTGAATTATAGCTGCTTATTGATCGAAGAAATCTAATATCATACATATATAGTACCCATATTATGTAATATAAATTATTTATATTAACATTTATTAACTCAGTCGAATTACATATATATACCTGTTTATTATTATATTGTTAGCTTCTAACAAGGAATTAATCCAGCGATCTACTACGAACTATAATGTGTACGTATTTGCGCTTGAATTTGCGTATGAATTTTCATTTATACGCATGATTGCCATATAATATCAATTTAGTATATGAAATATATCCAAACAACAAAAATATTCATTCATTATAAATTATTATTCACTCGCATGTTTGTCGGCTCATGATGATCGCTGCGTCGATGTTGTTTTAAATCAATTTTATGCACAATTTTCTTTCATTCTCGCTGATAGTATATAATTATTATTGTCTATATATTTATTATTATACCTAATGAAAAAATAAGCAATATTATTCATCCTAATTCATTGCGATGGTATTTGATAATTTATTAATTAATAATCAATATAATAAATATATTATAGTATGTTCAATTTGTATAACCCTGTAGATGTATGTATTGCATGTATACATAGCATGCAAACTATATATATTGACTTTAAATAATTAATTGAAACTCTTGCAGAGTATAGAAATTTCTCGTTTTCATATTAAAAAAATTTATCTTTTGCTATCATTCAATAATAATAATAATTACTAATAATTATTATCGAATTTACAGATAATTTGAAGAAAAAAAAATTTAATCAATAATAACTGTATACGCAATTATGAAATATGATGATTATTAATTATATACCTATATTGTAGAATTTTCTATATCAAATAATTTCGATTATATATACTACCTAATTAACGCAACCTTAATGATTGCTATTTTGATGATTATTTTTCTATTTCTTTTTTTTCTCTATTTTTAATTATACAGGTACGATGATAGAACAAAAAGCATCTACTCAGAGACTTACATGAAGCATATCGACCGTAGAAGATCGAGTGAATTTGGAAGCAGTCTTTGAGAGGAGACCAAATTTAGGTTTTAAGTCACCCAACCAAAAAAAAAAAAAAAAACGACTCCTAAAATTCTGCCAAATTAATGTTTGCAATGTTTGAACACACACATTATATATATATATATATATATATATATATATATATATATATATATATATATATATATATATATATATATATATATATATATATATATATATATATATATATATATATATACCTAATATATTTATTATTTCACACTAAAATATACTATACATGCGTATATGTATTATACGTTCATATATATTATATATATTGATATATAATATATATTGTATGCAACTATACCTATATAAGCAGTGTAGTATGAAAATAGAAATAAGATATATTAAATAGTATATATATATACATATATATATATATATATATATATATATCATAAAATAATTTATTCTATTGCCAAAGTTAGGTTTAAGAAAGAAAAAATACAAAAAAAAAAAAAAAAATCAAAAAACAGCTTCGTAGCCATCATATCATTTGCCATTAAATTTTATATTCAAAAGGTATCGTAAAAAAGGAAAAAGAAGACGAAAAAAGAAAGAAAGAAAGAAAAAAGAGAGAGCATTTATATAGGTATATAATTCGGCTTTCAAAGTCGAAAGAAAATACATATATACCTATATATACCTACATATTGAGTGAAAATTATTTTTGAAAACGATTTCGTTGAGTTTTAAGGTTCGTATCCAAAGATGTATTATACATAGATATATATATATATATATATATATATATATATATATTATCGAGGTCTATGTAGGTATGTACCAGGTATTTTCGTGGATTCGTAAATTAGGGAACAAGAAAAAAAAAAAAAAAAAAAAAACGCCTGCATGTAGGCAACTCTAAAACATCAAATGATTAGATTCCGTTTCCCACATAGTCAATGCGGGCCCGCGATGTGAGTAAGAAAAACCAATCTTTCGATTACTATATATAGCATACCTATATTATACTTCTTATATACCGAGAATATTCTGTGAGACTCATTCGGGACGAGATGAGGTGCCAGTAGCATTGCATCCCCTCCAGAACAAGCCTCACGCACGCGGGTACGCGCCTGTGTTGATTTTAGATCGTGTTATAGTCTCACCGAATATCCTCGGTATAATATACAGACCTCGATTTAATTTATGTGAAAATTTATTTTTTATTTATCATTATTATTTTTCTATAATTAATCTAAGATTATATTTTCTTATATAATAATATGTTTTATCTAATATATTATATATAGATTATGTATGTATCATATATACGTCGATATAATGTATAGCAATATTGCAGCGAGTAATTTAGACACGGGATATTATATATGTATATTGATCGTTTTTTCGCGGCTAGTGATACTTTGAAGCTTTAATTAATTATTATCATTACTATTATTATTATTATTATCATTATTATTGTTATTATTATTATTATTATTATTATTACTGTTATTGTTATTGTTTGGTAGCTAAATCATGAGGAATAAGGAAGAAAAGATAGAGAATAACTTCCAGAAAATTATATATGCTATGTCTAATATCTCTCTATTAATTATTACAGGCATATATTGCAGATATATATACAATATGATATAAAATTTATGGCCTAATACTTATTATTGATATTTTATTTATTATTAATTATAGATGTGTGAAAGTATAAAATATAGTATATGTAGTAATAATACGTTACGTTACGTTTTTCGTTTTTTCGAAATTTATCATTTATATACTATATTATACGAATGGTTTAATATAATCTATACCTATATTGAGATCCTTGGAATGGGCGTGGCTTTGAAATTTTAGCCTTCTTGGAGTAGTTCTATTTTCTGCCACTAGTTGGCGTATCGAGGTTCTAAGGTTCCCAATATATATATATCTGGCTGATTTTTTAATTTTTAATTCTATTTTATTTTATTTTATTTTATTTTATCTATTTTTATTTATTTATTTTTTTTTTTTTTTTTTTTCAATCAAAGGAATGCTCAAAAGTGATATTACGGAATATATACTTAACATTTAAGAAAAATGAGTTATATTATATTATACTAACGGTTTATTATACATAACATTAGCAATACGTGAATAATTTGTTCATTTATTTTTTACGAAATTAATAATTGCACAAATTTCAGTCATTTTTTTATTTTAATTTTTTTTTTTTTTATTTATTAATATAAGTATTTATAGAATACGACTATATTTTGGCCATTGAATCAAACTGACGATGGGTAGGTATATATACTATATAGGTACATAATATTTATGACATATCGATGCAATAATAATTTTTTTTTTTTTTTTTTTCTTCTTCTTTAAATTAATCAATCGATTTATTTTGTTATTTAATCGATTCCAGTCGATTAATTTAATTTAATATAATATAATATAATAATTTCGTGTGTATTCTTCATTTTTATTTCCTAATTTTTTTTTTTAAATTTAGAAACGCAGCTCTGGCTTTTTTTACCATTTAGTAATTGTCTTGCAATATTTCTGTTATGCGTTCTACTACTTAGGTGTATGATGCATAATATATTACGAGACACGAAAAAAAAAAGAAATAATGTTATGGTGAAAAATTTCTTTTCTTTTTTTTTTTTCTGTTTTCTATTTCGATCTATAATAATAAATTGCAGAAACTCTCTAAATTAGTATATATTTTCTTCTGATTATTATTTGTTGATTATTAAATTATTATGTATTCGATTTTTTTTTTCTTTTTGCCGTATGAAAACCTCTGGATCATATACCTGTAATATGAATTGTAAATACGATGTAAATATAATATATTTATATTTATTGAGAAAAGAAAAAAAAAAAATGAAAATAAGAGAAAAGCATATAGGGGGAAAAAAAAAAAGAAGAAGAAGAAAAAAAAAAAAAAAAAGGCTTGACGCGAATAATCAAAACCGTTTCTTCCAATTTCCATAGAGATTTCTTAATGACGATTAGCCCTGCGTGTCAACAATCAAATGCAATACTAGGTAATAGGGCATTTAGATGTAATAAATATATTAAAAAAAAATTTAATAAAAAAAAAAAAAAAAAAAAACGTAAGAAAAAACAAAATCAAATAATATTCAAATTGTATGAAATCATCACGAGCTAATAACCAAAAAAAAAAAAAAAAAAAAATGAAAATGAAAACATAATTGCGATAAAAAAAAAAAAAAAAAAAAAAAAAAATGATATAGGTAAAACTTGCATTTATCTTGCAACGTATTAGAACTGCAAGCCTGTTCTTCGACTTAATAAATAAATCAAAGTTCATTAATTGACTTAATAATAAAATGACTATACCTGTTATATTATATATGTAGGTATGAGGGCCTGAATTGACACGTTGCAGGAATAAAATGCGCTCAATATTATATTATATAGGTATACTACATATTATATATTCGAAAAAATTATAGCGGTTCGTTCAATTTTTTCCTTCAGAAAAATGTCGGATTTCAAAGTACTCGTATAACTCAGTGAAAAATGGACGTAGAGAGTTATCTTGAAGCTTGAAGCTTCACCTCTCGCGGGTGCTTTCAAAGATATACCTAACTCTATCTACATACCTTTTTCACTGAGTTATGAGACTTTGAAATGAAATCGGACATTTTTTAGGAAAAAAAAAAATTGAGTGACCCGATAATTTTTTCGCGTAGTGTATTACATACATGTATATGTGTGTACGTTTACGTCTATATGTATATGTATGTTCTCATCAAAATTCTAATTCAGCATTTATGCTACGAATATTAATATAAAAAATCAAAAAGAAGTAGAAGAAGAAGAAAAAGAAAAAGAAAAAATAAAAGAAAATAACTAATGCTCCACGATTAATCTATTAAATATTATAATTAATGATTATACACCGCAATAATGTAATCATTAAAAAGAAAATAATTGTTCGGTTAATAATATCAATTTTTTTTTTTTTTTTTTTCCTTTCATTCATTCTTGAAAATTTATTTATCTCTGATTATTATTTTTTTTTGCAAATTTTGATCGGTATTCAATTCAATCAATATACCTAGATTTCATGAAAGTTTTTAATCCAAATATCATATTATAAATATATCTAGACGATAAATCTCTCTACGTACTATATATATATAATTAAATAAATACTATCTACGTATATTCCTCGTGTTACATCGCACGTGAAAAATTATATGTAGTCGGTATATAATATAACTATATATATATATATATAACTGTAATTACTATACCTATACACATGTACAATAAATTTTTGATTTTCACACGATGTACTATTTGAACGGTACAGATAAAAAAAAAAATAAATAAACGAACAGATAATAATAAGAAAAGATAAGAAGAAGAAAAAAACAGCTAAATGTTATAATAATAATAATAATAATAATAATAATAATAATAATAATAATAATAATAATAATAATAATAATAATAATAATAATAGTAATAATAATAATAATTAAATCATTGCTGCGAAAAATGCATTTCCTTGCAAATTTTTGAGTCTTGATTTGAAGTTTTAATTTTTTTTTATTTTTTTTTTTTTTTTTCTTTTCTCTTTGGTTTAATATATTGACAGATAATAATCTGCATTTTCTTGTTGTAGGTGTGTATATATTATACGTAACACTACATATTATAATACTTATAATACATCATATAAAAAAAAAAAAAAAAAAAAACTCAACGATGTTGTGACACGATGTAATTACGAAAGCATATACGTTAGAAACAAACGTTATTAAGTCGCGTTCAGCTCGTATAAAATAAAAACGAAAATGCCAACGTCTCACGCAAATTAGTCGTTTATATAAAGATTTAACAACAACAACAAAAAAAAAAAAAAAAGCAAAAATAAAATGAAACAAAATTAAATTAAAAAAAAAAAAAAGAAAAAAATTACCTACCTACCTACAGCTACGATATTATCGTAAACTAACTAGAGAAACGTGGCTGAGCTGCACGGTATCGCTATACTGCAGACTTTATGCAAAATGTTCTCCTAATTAAGGGCATAAACAGGGCATACCTCTGCTCGTTGAACTAGGATTTTAATTAATAAAAAGTTATTTTCTCTGCTTTACTTCATATTATTATAAATATACATACAATACGTGTGCGTGTGTGCGTGCGTGCGTACTTACGTACGTCGTTCTCTGTACTATAATTATATATATATATATATATATAATTATAGTACGAAAAGTTGTGACAAAATGAAGAGAAAAAAAAGAAGAAGAAAAAAAAAAATGCTTCAAACGGTATAATTATGAAATTAAAGAAATAAAATGAAACAAAATCAAAAAAAAAAAATCACTAAAATGATTGGGGGGAAAGAAGAAGAAGAAGAAGAAAAAAAAAAAAATTAAAATCAAATAACAATGATATATTTCTCAAACAAGCAAATCTTATCATAATGAACATGTTTCGCTGATTAATATAATAATTAGGTATAGTATAGTAAACGCGTAATATACTATACTTGTATAGAGAGATTATCCGTTACCTATATATAGGTAATATAATATATTGAAAGATGAGAATTTTTACCAAAGTTTAAATGAAATTGAAATTATTATAATATATATTAATTGACAATTTTAAAGAACACCGTGAGATTCATATAAAATATATTATATTATATATTGTTGTATACCTATGTGAGAACAAATTTGATGAGATTTATTTATTTAGCTTTCCGCGTATCGTATATATATATATATAAATATATATATGTCATGAATATAATAATAATAATAATATTTAAATAAATTATTTACGAAATAATATTAAATAAAATTAAACTATAAATATATATATATATATATTATATATATATATATATTATATATATATATAATATACTATTAGTATAAATGTAAATAGGTATCGGTATATACACAAATACTATATATATATATATATATATATATAAATATAATATTATATGACCTACGTTATTAATAATAAGCAATATTTGCAAATAGTAAATGGAGTTGTATTAAATAAATATATATATATATATGAATTAATTATATCTATATATATAATAAACAATGCGCAGAGTTAAGGTATAATACGTGAGGAAAGAATAATTATTATATTATACCATACATAGTATATTATTTATAGCCAAAAGCGCTATGGTTTTGTCGGGCAGCATAATCAAAAAATGAAGATGTATCAAAAAAAAAAAAAAAAAGGAAGAAAAAAATAAATAAATAAATAACAAACAACCCCGCTAATACCAAATTTCGTCGTACACCCGCAATATTCTTATATAATTGAAATATAAAAACGATATTATATTATGAAATTGTAATAATGATTACACAAACGTACCCTATACTATATATATAAATAAATAAATAAATAAATAAATAAATAAATAAATAAACAAATAAATATAAAATAACCGCATTGTATACGCACGAATCAATAAATCAATTATTATTATTATTATTATTATTATTATTATTATTATTATTATTATTATTATTATTATTATTATACCATTAAATGTATACGCACACCCATATATATAAGAAAATTGAAAAAAAATTAAAAAAAAACGGGAGAAAATAACATAAAAAATAAATAAATAAATAAATAAACGTGCTTAAAACGAAGTGCAGACGTATTATAAATGTTACAAGAAATTCTTGAAATTCTGCCTGATGAAGAGAAAATAAGAAAAGGGAAAAAAATGAAACCAACTCTTTAACGTCTTAAAGAGAATAAAGTTTTTTTTTAACAAAAATTTTATTTATTTAATTTAAAAACTATTTCAATTCGTATATTGTACAAAATAAGAATTTTTAAATGATATTTATTCGATTTGATATATATATATATATAGGTACTGCACTTCTCATTGAGCACGTGCAACGACCAATATTAAGAAGAAAAAAAAAAAAAAAAAGAAGAAAATTTAAAAAAAAAACAAAAAAACAAACAAATGAATAAATAAATTAATTAATTTGAAAAAAATTAAAAAAAAAAGCCACAAAACTCGTAACACAAAAAATATTATCCATAATTTTTTATAGCAACGAACCATATGAACGTAGTTATACATACTATATAACAGCAATCAGTGAATAAATATTTCTGAAGAGTATATATATATAATAATTATATATATATATTCTACACATCATTCTGATTCCATTTATGATCAACTTCTCATTTGTTGATTACTTTCACTTCCCATAATTGTTATAATATACAAAGGGTGGGTGAGTGTAGGTGTGAAATGGGGTTGTGAGGGTGGTGTCAAGGAGTGAAGAGTAACGCCAAATTTTGATTTATTTTTTTACGAAAGAAAGTACATACATAAAAATGAAAATAAAAATGAAAATCCCTCACGTTTCATACTTTATCATTATATATATATATGTATATATATATTAGGGTGGGCCAAAAAAAACTTTTAATTTTTTTTTCTTTAGTTACCATGAAAATATTGCTCAAGATGATGAAAAAAAAGTCCTCTGAAAATTTGAGCTCTTAATATCAATATTAAGAGGTGCCTAATCGCGATTTTTGATTTCCCATTTAAATAACACAGGAAATTTTTTTTTTTTTATTTGGAATTTTATTCCGTTCCAACGAATCATCGTGTTATAAAAATCAATACATATTCTTGTAGGAAATTAAACGATCTCCAAAAAAGGTCTGATGTAATTTTTCGCTAAGTTCACTCGTTTCAAAGTTATTCAAGGTTAAAGTTCAACCTCAAACGGTATATGACGACTTTTTTTTCGACTTAGCGAAAAATCACATCAGACCTTTTTTGGAGATCGTTTAATTTCCTACAAGAATATGTATTGATTTTTATAACACGATGATTCGTTGGAACGGAATAAAATTCCAAATAAAAAAAAAAAAATTTCCTGTGTTATTTAAATGGGAAATCAAAAATCGCGATTAGGCACCTCTTAATATTGATATTAAGAGCTCAAATTTTCAGAGGACTTTTTTTTCATCATCTTGAGCAATATTTTCATGGTAACTAAAGAAAAAAAAATTAAAAGTTTTTTTTGGCCCACCCTAATATATATATATCTATATATCTAATAATATATGATTAGAAAATATTATATTGATGTACATGAATTTATCGTATATATCTATTAGATATACTTATATATCCTAGTATATAAAATATCTTCATCGATAAATAAATATTTCGCCCATGAGAGCTGTATATAAGATTTTCTAATTAGGGTATAGGATTAATAAAGAATATAAGTATAATTATAATTAATCGTATGAAGATTAAGAAAATTGTTTGCAGTGTTTTGGGTAAAAAGATAAAATTCAAATACTACATAATACATTATATAAGTATTATAGGATCATATAAGCGAAATTTCTTTCCAACTGCAAATTAATAATTGAATATATATATATATATATATATATATATATATAAATCGTATTTTGTATTCCCGCGCGATTCTCATTTATATTATATATAAGTACATCCTACCTATGTCGAAGTTTTATTTCTTTTTTTTTTTTTTTTTACAGAAAAATCGTTAATTCCTAAAACGTGCATGTATAATATTTACTATATATATGAAAGAAACAAGAAGATAAAGTATATAGAGAAGAAAAAAACCAAAAAATTAATAAATAAAATAAAGTAATAGCCTCGCAGTTAATTAATCGTCATAATCACAATATTATGTAATAATGCTCCATATATATATATATATATATATATACATATATATAGTATAACTTGACCTGCAAAAACACAGCAACGTAGACAATCATAAATTGTATTATAAATAGTCATTTTTCGGTAAAAAAAAAAAAAAAAAAAAAAGAAAAAAATCATTGTCAAATTTCGCTTATATAGTCTTTAATCCTGGATGAATAAATTTTAACCATATACCTATAATATAAGCGACTAATCGAAATAAGATTAAATACTACCTATATATATATAATAATATAAATGTGTATTGTAAATAGTAAGTTATATATGAGGGGAATATATAATATATAGTATATATATATATATATTATATTACAATATTGTATAGTAATACCACGATCGTAGAAAATAATAATATATATAATTATATTTTAAATGTTCATGTTTCATTATTTTTTTTTTTTATTTTTTTTTTTTTTTTGTTATAATTTATTTAATGAATTAAATGGAAAAAAAAGACAAAAAAAAAAAAAAAATCGATCGAAATAAAAGATTGTTTTTTGAAACTATTCATTATAATAAATATACCTATACTTATAGACCTATAATATGTAGAATACTGCATATAGTAACCGCATGATCGATAATATATTATCATCTTCAAATATTTTTCATTAAAACATTCTTTATAATATATTTTTTTTTAGGCATACCTTATAATATAGTATATATATATATATATATATACACACATATACCTATAACTTAACTTGACTAAAAAGCACCAAAAGTTATAAACTTTTGGAAGGACGCCTTCAATCTTATTTAAAGTTTGGTAAAGTCTTAGGGATCAGGAATTTTGTTGTCTTTTTTTTTTTTTTTCTTTTTTTTTTCTCTCTCTCTCTCTCTCTCTCTCTTTATCTCTCTCTCTCTGTTGCTGTTGATTTTGATTTTGTTTCAAAACATCGAAGTACATAGAGATATACTTTGAAGTCTTTACCCGCAGCTTCGCATAATATTCAAACTAGATACTTAACGGAATATATAATATACACGTGTAATCTCTACATTGTTCAATATCTCCAACTATACACCTACACACATACCATATTATTATTTTGATATCTATACTAGAAATAATCAGATATACTTTCCACTAATGACAGTATAATAATTAATTAGCAACCGCGGATGGTAATACTTAGAATTTATCATTAGGCATACTCAACTAAAATTTCCCTGTTACATATAATAATAATAATAATAATAATAATAATAATAATAATAATAACGACAGTAATGAGTATAAGGAGATTTTTCTTTGAATTCATTCGTTTCGCGATTAATTTTTAACACCTCAACCATGGCTGCGAATGGTTTGCTTTATTAATTGCTTCAAGATTTCTAACGACGACTCATATTTTAGCAAATTAAGAAGTCTCACCATAATTTATTTATTACAGAATTAAATATTATCTCTTATGCAATATTTATTATCATTAATTTATATTAACAATTAATAACAAAGTTATTATTATTATTATTATTATTATTTTTTTTTTTTTTTAACAACTGCATGGTCAAAGAAAATAATGATAAATTTCGTATCTAGTAGTAGATATAAATCTTATTGAACTTTTCGATAGACGTGAACTACTTCGAACGTAATACCCTATATGTTTTCCTATACTTGTAATACAGTTATCTATATATTACTATATACGATACTAGAATATAAGTACTCGAAAGCTATCGGAATTACTTCGAATCTATATAGGTAAGCGTTACAATTTCATGCTAGCTTTCCTATATAGGATATCATCCCGTACCATGTTTAAGTATCGATTGCTAATGGTTTCCTTTTTCCTTGGCCTATCTTTCTTTGCTAAAGCCTGACAGCTCCAATAGACAATTAGAAAAAGGTCTTAGAGCAGAACATTTCGTTGATCTCGGTAATACGTCTCTCGGTATAACATTTCCTCTTATATTTCTCTTCCTAAAAAGATATAACTTCTTCGTAATCTTTTATTTCTTTTTTCTTTTCTTTTCTTTTCTTTTCTTTTCTTTTCTTTCGAAATACTATAGTTTTAAATTTATGATTGAAAAATGATGATCATGGTGAATTAATAAAAAGCATAAATTTGGTAATCTCAAGAAAGATCCCCTGCAGTTGTGAAACTTATAGTTATTCCCAAGTCACGTTCGTATAGTACGCGTTATGCAGGTACTACGATGTCTGGCTGTTCCGCATTGCAGCAGCCCCGAATGCGACCAACACACATCTACCCTTGCATCAGGGACGGACTACTACTTGCGCTACAAACGTCCAACCACGTACGTATAGGGGTTGTGTGTTATGTAGTAACTTTGTGTTCTACAGCCTATGCGGTAAGCAGTATACTGTTAGTTTAGAAACTCTGGTATGCATTGCTATACCGTGGTTTCCCTTTATTTGATGTAGGGTACATATATATGATAGTAGGTAGGTATGTAGGTACCGCATCTAGGCCTCGTTATATCTTAGCTAGTAAATAAGAGTAACGAGTTTTAATAAAAACAATATAAACCGTGTGATATAATATTATATGGTACGTTAAGCTGCGTAAAACTATCTCGTAACACTTAATTCGAGATAGTATTTTACTTTCGAATCTTTAATTAATCACAGCTCAACGCTATAAGACCCAGGTGTCTTTATCTCTGACAATGATAAACGCTCGGTATATAAAATCGAACACGTAGTTGCACTTGAGCTTGAATTTAAGTTAGATTTTTTTCCTTCCTTTTTTTTTTTTCAACCCCTATTCACGGTCAGGAATTTCTCGACCCTGATCGAGACTTGATTCATCGCACAGATTAAGCGCATGCAACCAACCCCCCCCTTTCGTGTTATGTCGTGTGTATATGATACACTAGGTATATACCTTTATACACTTAAACCTCGTTCAGCTGATGAGAGTATACTTCAACTCTATGTTCTCTAGTCTAGACTTCACGTTATATTCACCCTAGAACATTCATTCAATACATACCTAGGATAAGATAATACAAGGCTGTGAATTCATTGATAACATATAATATTATATAATTCGAGATAATTTTTTATACATTGAGAATAATAATATTGTTTAAAGCGAAAGTACTACTACTACTACTACTACTACTACTACTAGAAGTTTAGTTAGTCAGTTTTTGGAAGCTGGCCTAGTTTAGTGTAGAGGCAGAAAAATCGATTTTAGCTTCCTTTAACTGACCCAGATTATTACTTATCCCTTATATGCTGCAGGTCTGCTCTATTTTTTATTTCCAACATAATGCAGAGTAGATGAACGTTCGTTATTGGATATCTATCGAATGATGAAAGGTTCATTTGAAATCAAAAGGTTCAATTGAATTGCGTGTACTATAATATGAAGTGGATTGCAATTTTTTATATTTTTTCTCTTTTTTCTTTTTTTCAAACGGATTTATTGCCGCGCACCATTTCATAGAACTTTAGCTATATTATATACTTTTTCTTCTATCCTTTATTGCCTCGACTACTTCGTTCAACTGCGGAACTCTGAGACCTCTCGCTAGTATGATTTCCGTCTGGTTATCGTGCCAGTTTATTTTCCCTTTCTACATTCCAACTATTCCCATTTCTTATTGCTATAGCATATTCATTAGAAATACTAAACCCGGGAATATTTCCGTAGTGAACTATAGGGTGGATGTGAGAAACGGTGGAAAGTACTTTTTTGCTGCAAAATATAAAAATAGAGAAAAGCCATGCAGTGCGGGACGAGGACAGGGAAAAATAGATTGACCCTGCTTATGCAAAATGAGCCAGTTTCCATTATACGTTGCACCGTTGTCTCTGCGTTGCTGCTGCAATGCACACCGAAAATTTACAATTTACTACCCTGCAGGAATGGATTTATATTCATCGATATATCGATTTAAACTGTGGAAGAAAAAAAAATGGGATCAGGGATAT
Organism: Tenthredo mesomela; assembly: GCA_943736025.1. NCBI lineage: Eukaryota > Metazoa > Arthropoda > Insecta > Hymenoptera > Tenthredinidae > Tenthredo > Tenthredo mesomela. The sequence continues at coordinate 27,639,457 of OX031018.1, forward strand.
TGACTGGAACTCATTTTACAGCCCCATCATATCTGATACCAATACACAAGATAACAAGACATCATAGACATGTAGTAGTACTACAGAAAGAAATCTGTTCATGTTTTTTTAAATTCTGCACAAGTTCAAATGATTCCATTGAACGGGGTGAAAGAAAAATATAATTAGAATGATGCATGGCTTCAGAGTTGGTAACGCCAGATGGAAATCTGTGCCCTTGTTCCCACAGTTACCTCCTCAAACTTTGAACCGCATTTCAAAGTTCCTATGGTAGTTTGCTAGCTGCAAATACTATTCACGAACTTCGCTAAATCCGCTTATACTATATAACGGCGCTTAACGCTGCGGTAAAATTCATCAATCAAATCTCGTACTCGTTTGAGTAAAGTAACTGCCCCTAAAAAGCCCCTACGATCTACTACTGGATGTAAATTTGTCAGAGAAATTCCTTATTTCATCCCGTCACAGTAAAAACTGCAAGTGCGAATATTGACACTAGTTTGATATTGGATAATGATTTTCCCTTATTACAAAAATAAAAATAAAGAACCATTCTACATTTTGTTAAATTGCTTGTATACGATCTATGCAATATTTGAATGGAGTTATGAAAATGTTATAATTAACTGGGGGATCAAATCAATGAAATTTAAAGTCGTATATAAGGATATTTATTATATTTCTTGAATCACTTCTTAATTATAAAATATTATTAATTAATTATTAGATGTGTGAATAATCATTTGCTTTATTTAACTAGATAGAAGTCAAAATCAAAGTCAAACTCAAGATATACGTATAGTTACGTATAGGTATACCTGCATAGTATACGTGTGTAAAAATGTAATTCTCTTTCTCTATCTAAACAATATTCTTCTTTATTTTAAATTACAAATTCAAATGCACATAGAGATGGGGATTGATATAAAATATCAAACTCTCTGAATATTGATAAATCTGAAAAAAAAAAAAAAACTTCTTTCCTAACAAGGGGGATATTAAAATAACAAGGATAGGAATTGAGAGGTTTGCAAATGGAAATAAATGTATAACTGTTTCCGCAAATTGATCATATTTATTTTTCAAATATCGAATACAATACTTTACAAACTTACTATTTTTAATAAATATTGAAAAACAATTTTATTATCATTTTGTTTCGAAATTATGTAATATATTATATACTTTCGTCTCTTTGGTAGTTTACCAGCCGTGCAATAATTATCAAAAGAATTTTAAGTCGTCGACTAGATTCTGAAAAACCGTTATCTTATTATATACACATTTTATCGTATATCTAATGATAAATAAACTGGCCGATACTAGAATAAGCCTGGATGGTAAACGGTGCGCCTTATTGCATGCAACCCGCGAATCATTTTATAATTGTTGTTACCAGCTGTTACCTTGTTTATTTTAGTTCCATAGTTTCTCACCCGATGGCGCCACCGGCGTAAACTCACTTGCGACAACGGCGTCCTTGCCCCTCCCTCCCAACCCGCGCTAAACAATGTCGGTCAAGGCCGTCAAGGGTGGGGGGCCAAACTAAACCGGTCTAACCGGTTCAGCAAACCGGTCTGACCACTTTCGCTTTCAATTTCACTTTTCAGTTGTCTTCGTGACGTCATCGAGTGAACATGTGTTGCGTGTGGTTAGGGGCTTTTTGTTACAGGCGCAAACTTACGCGGTAAATTAAATAAAAGGTGCTAAAAAATGCTTGACAATTGGAATGCTGCGTCGTTACGCGTTTGAGACGATTTGCAGTTCGTAGAGGGTGACATCAACGAAAACACGTCGGATATGAGTAAGTTTGAAATATTTTAATCACGGTTTTACCATAACCTTAAATAATTGAGAATTTTCTATGCTTCTTCGTAACGAAAAGAATCTTACTGATTCATTTCACAATGAAAATAGTATTCGATAATCTTTAGACATATTTTACTTGTCGCGTATGTCAGTCAGCAACGTCAGTCACAATCGGATTGCTACAAGCGGACTATGATTAGAATTTAGGAAATTATTCATTTCTAAGTATATTCTATCCGTATCAGCGAATAAACTGTGTGAAAATCGGAATTTCTTACGAACATAACCTCTCAGACCTGTTTTAAATACGAATATAGTAGGCGAGGGGGTTTCATTTGATAACCTCGCAATATTATTATCCCATTATATTAACAATCATATAATTCCAAGTTCCTCGTACTTTGGTATCGTTTGCCCTACGAGGATATTTTGCGACTCCGAGGGTAAACCAATTTGTCGTGTTATTTTGATTTTACAAATGTTATCCGGGAGAAGACTCGTTCCCAGATTTATTCTTTTATTCGATTCTTCGACAGCATTATCGATCGACATGGATCAGAATAAACATCGCAGACACTTGAGATGCATAAATTCTGCATGCCACTTGGTCGGAGATAGACGCCACCCAAAACTGCCCAGCTAGTCCTGAATTAATAGTCAATCAACGCAATGGTAAGCTTAATTCAAATTATATCAGCCAAAGATCCTGTCTAACTACAAATGTATATCGACACAACAACCAATGCTAAAACGAATTTATCTAACGATACTCGGACAGTATCTATCTCTAGATTCGACAATGTTCGTTCTAATCGCAATTATATTTCCACATTTTAGAATCGGAGAGGGAAAATCAGATCTGGATAGCTAATGAGCCAAGTTACCACTACCACAGACCTTTCGAACTGTTAAGAAACAGTATGCCAGCAGTTACGAAGCATCACGGCGACCAAGCCGGTGAATGACCTCCCATTCAAGTGACTATTGTCAGAGGCATGGATGATATTGGCATCAAGGTAATTAATCTCTATTATTGATCTCAAGTTATTCAAGTTATTCAAATCAAATTGCCGTTTATCCGTTACTCATCTCAAGTGAAATACCTTTTCAAATCCATGTAACTTCTCCGCCAAGCAAATCTGATGCTCACACTGTATCTTTAGCTGGCTACAGATGCTTCTGACTTACCTCTGTCATCGCTGTACACCAGATACTTTGATGGCGACTTGGTTTTACTTGGCTGCGAGGGAAACTGTACTGACACGATAATAATATACCTGAAGGTAACATTTCGACGCAATTCGTGTACTCGAGAAAATATGTTTACTTCATTTGAATAGACTTACCTCGTAGTAGAGAAATAGCTCAGCAACGCTAAATAACGAGGATTGAAATTTAAAGGCTTGAAAATAAATACAAGTGCAGATTACTGCAGAATTAATTGGACATGGCATTTATTTTTCAAATGTCAAACAGAATTTGATATTGGTCATGAATTACTTTCGAGTCTCAGGTACCGGTCATAACAATCAAAAGATTGAAAAATCTATTCATGCATGCACTATTGATAAGCTTATTGACGTTCTTGATTCTGTTAAAGATAGTTTAAAGATTATATCACATTTAAAAATGGTTCAGGCAGGCTTACAAAATCAATCATAAGAAATATATTATAACAAATTTCACACAGATGTATGATCACGATTAAACATTCTTAGGTACTTGGTTGAGGATGATTGCTTGAAAAAGACATAAAGTTAAGTTATCCGATGTACCCTATGTTTATCTAGTTTTTATCTTCACAGGTGTTGTTCATCGAGAGAAACGAGTTCCTGCCCATCTTCAACAAAACCTCTTCAAAATTCATCAGGACAGGATTCACAACAGCAAGTGGAGCAATCAAAGCACCGGGGGAATGACCGCAAGAAAACTCTGCGCTGCAAAGTGTTGATAAAGTAGCACAAGCATATAGTTTTAGGGTAATCATTTTTCGAAGCTATAAGCTGTGATATATTAACTCGTTATAATACGGCAATCTTTACCTTAATATAAAACTGTTATGATGGGGACATTAAAATCTACATAAATTCTACGTAAAACTGTTATGCATATATAGTACACTGCCATAAGACTTGAGAATGCAAATGAAATCCTCAATTTGTAATGAATTTTAACTAAAGTTCAGAAGTGGGGGAAAGATGATTACTTAAATAAATTGAATAACTTGTCAATACATAAAGTAACACATACAAATACGATATGCATACGTGAAATAATATTTCACTCCTTTGATTTCCTTGTACATACGGGCGGGTCAAAATGCACCAGAAAACACTACCGTGGATCAAAACCATTCTTTCCCGTTAGTAAAAAATGTGTTTATTTGTTTTCCGGATTTCGGGACATAACTTTTTTCCATTCACTATTTCTTTGACATTGTCCGCAATGAATAGAGATCATTCAGAAATCCGTAAATTATAACTCGTCATTAGTGTCTTTTAACAACAAGTATGTGTAAATTAACAAATTGTTTTACTGTGGTTCACACGATAAAACTACATCGTCCGAGTAATATTGTTGAAGGAATTCTAGATTCAAATAACAATTGTATTTTATACTCGCATCGCGCTGCACGGAGAGAAATTTCTCGTAGAAACTACCATACAGTTATTGCAGTTTGAAGACAGAACGGAGGTATAGACAGACCTACCATATTTTTCTGGTAGTTCATTCAATAAAATCTTGTCCGAGTCACAATAATATCACGGCTGAGACCACATTTTATGAGACGAACCACGAGAAAAGTATGGTAGGTCTGTTCATACCTCCGTTCTGTCTTCAAACTGCAATAACTGTATGGTAGTTTCTACGAGAAATTTCTCTCCGTGTGGGAGAAATAAAATGAACAGCTCACAGTATTTGTATGTATTATCGCGGCAAGAATTAGGTAGTTTAAAGTTAAATCAAAATGTTAGTTCGATCATTTTTAGGTCAGATTTTTCAATCTTCATCAGTCCTGTAATCATATTTTTAGGGGGTTTGACTACTAACAGCCCTGTTATTCAAGTAGTATATTTGATTCCTCAATCGTAAAGAAAAAAAAATAAGCGGTTTGGGGCTGACATGGCCAGCCTTTCAACTTCCCGTTTTCAAACTCATTTCGAAATGAATTAATAATAATAATAATGTCATTATCGTATTCGAATTTTTGAAGCACAATGTCAATTTCGTGATCAGTGATCCAAAAAATCTCATGGCACCAATTTTCATCCATTCTCAAGGTATCATAATTTTTATTGTATTTTCTAGAATTTTGTTATTTAAATAATTCGAAAAGTACTGAAGCGATCGAAGCCAAAATCTAATCAGTTCTAAGTTGAGAAAAACCGCGTCGATTGAGACTAATTTGATTAAAATCCGCTCACTCGTTTCCGAGATATCGTGGGGACAAAAATTTGATTACACACACACACACACGCACACACACACCCAGGCATCAATCTCAAAATAGTCGGAGGTGATACTCCGGACCTCAAAACGTGGAGATCCAGTAAAAACTCAATTTTTCATTTTCGGGTTGATTATATTATGTATTTAATTCTGAATTAATAAAATAACTTCCTTTTTTCTCTGATAACAAAGAAACGGGAAGTTAAAAAAATAGTTTATCACCCGGGAGTTGCACGGGAGTAAAAGAAATTCGCACCGAAAATAAATTCACGTCCGTTTCCTTTGATGGCCAAAATATAATTAAATGTTAGTCCGGGGTCATCTGCTGAGAAAATTGTTCTACCTTTATTTCTTTTTCGTGGTGGGGAATACATGGTATACTTTTTTTTTTTTAATTTTGTATAATAACATTATTATAATAATTCGTTGCGCCGTATTGTAGGCAACCCGCGTATCATTTGCGCTCTTTATAATACCGTAGTTTCAAGTCAGATGGCGCTACGAGCGTAAACTGACCTACGACAACAACGTCCTTGTTCCCCCTCCCCTTCAGGCCGTCGCGAGTGATCTAAGCAGCGACGGGGTTCAGTTTACTCCGCGCCGTCGACGAGTAAAGACGTGTTTTTAGACAAGTGAAAATTTATATTATGATGATTACTTTGCGGTAAATCAACCAACGTGTGTGTTCTTCGATAGAATAAGATTATTTTAATCCATATATTTGTAAAAAACGAATTAATTGATAACCTTAAAAACTTGTTTTGTATATAACGAGAAAAATCATAACGATTTGTCTCACTTTTTCGACATAATTTACGTGACGCGTATTTCGGATCAACAAAGTAAGTGTGACGACAATTTTATCGCTATAAGCGGAATATTATTATAATTTCAGTAATTGTTCATTATCTAGTATATTCTATCCACTACCCGCGAATAAATTAGTGAAAATCTGAACATAACCTCTCAAAACTATTTTAAAGACAATTAAAATCAGCGAAGAAGTTTCTTTATAGTATAACCTCACAATAACGATCATTTCATCGTATTAACAATCTTATAATTCCAAGTTTCTCGTACTCTAGTATCGTGCGCTCTACGAGCATATTTTTCACCTTCGAGGTTAAAATTATTCATTCCTCGTGTTATTTTGAATATCCAAATGTTTTCTGCGAGAATACTTTGTCCCAGATTTATTCTACGATTCAATTTATTAACAGCGTTATTGATAGACTGATATTTGAACAAGCATCGCAGATACTTGAGAAGCATAGATCCTGCGTAACACTTGGTCGGAGATGAACGCTACCCAAAACTATCCAGCTAGTCCTGGATTAATAGTCAACGAACACAGTGGTAAGCTTCATATTATAACAACCGAAGATTATCTGTAACTATAAATGTATATCGATAAAACAACCAATGCTGAAACGCATTTATCTGTTCGATACCCAAAAAGTATCTATCTTCAGATGAGACGACGTTTCTTCTAATCGTAATCATATTCCTGCATTTCAGAATCAGGGATGGATAATCAGATTCGGGTAATTCACATGCCGAGTTACCGGTACCATTGGCGTTTTGAATTGTTTGGAAACAGTATGCCAGCAGTTACGAGGCAAGGAGGATATTGGCGTTGAGGTAATTAATCTATGATATTGATTGACTTTTAGCCAACACAGGCTGCGTTGCATCAATGAAATCAAATTATTGAAATGAGATTGACGCTGATCCGTTATACATCTGTAATGAATCACTTTTTCAAATTCATGTATCACACAGCTCCTACGCTAAGCAAATCTGGTGCTTACACAGTATCTTTAGATGACTATGGGTGTCGCTGGCTTACATCTCTGATGACTTTACACCAGATGCTTTTATTGCAACTTGGTTCTACTCAGCTGCGAGGAAAACTGTACTGACGCGATAATAATGTAACCAAAGGCAACGTATTGACACGATTCGTGTAATACTTGGATATCTTATGAGATGGTAAGTCTAGGAGACAATGAACACTCAATTCTTTGAAGCAATTATAACTTGCTTTCTTTTCAATGGCGAACTTGAATCTTTATGTTGTATTCACAAAGAGTAGTAAGAACTTGATGAATCTCAATAAAATTGTTCACTTAATTTTTGGATATAGAGTTACCTTGTAGTAGAGAAATATCTGAATAACGAGGATCGAGGATTAAAGGTGTCTAAAATAAATACAGGTATAGATTACTGTAGAATTAATTAAGCATCACATTTATTTTTCAAACATCAAACACAATTCAATATTGGTGATAAATTACTTTCGAGTCCCATTATTTGCTTCTGAGTTCAAAATGTTTGCTTGAACAATACATTGAGTCAATTTATTCCATGTAACGTATGTTAATCTAGTTTTTATCTTCACAGATGTTGTTCATCGAGGGAAACTAGGTCCTGTCCATCTTCAACAAAACCTCTTCAATATTCATCAGGACAGGATTCACAACAGGAAGTGGAGCAGTCAAAGCACCGGGGGAATGACTGCAAGACAACTCTGCACTGCAAAGTGTTGATAAAGTAGCATAAGCAAATAGTTTTAGGGTAATCATTTGTCGAAGCTGCAAGCTGTGATATATTAACTCGTTATTATACAGCACGCTTCACCTGACTAGTTCATACGAGGACTCTGAATACTTTCAATCTTACAGAATAGATGAGAATGATGTGTGAATAATAACAGCCCCGTAACACATACAAATACGATATACATACGTGAAATAATATTATACTCCTTTGATTTCCTCGTACATACGGGCGGGTCAAAGTGCACGAGAAAACACTACCGTGGATAAAAAGCATTCTTTCCCGTTAGTGAAAAATGTGTTTGTTTGTTTTTCGCATTTCGGGACATAACTTTTCTTCCATTCACTATTTATTTGACATTGTCCGCAATGAATAGAGAGTAGATCATTGAGAGATCCGTGAATTATAAATCGTCATTAGTGTGTTTTAACAACAAGTGTGTGTAAATTAACGAATTGTTTTACTGTGGTTCATGCGATAAAATTATATCGTCTGACTAATATTGTTGAAGGAATTCTCGATTCAAATAATAATTGTATTCTATATTTGTATCGCGGTAGGAAAAATAGAATGTAGTATCTGTATGTATTATCGCGGCAAGGATTAATTTAAAGTTAAATCATACTTTTAGTATAGACTAATTATAAATTTCCTCGCTTTATATTAGACTGGAATTGTTATCCTTGCCGTATTGCATTCAAAACATATCTGATGATAATTTAGATCCATAACAATAACTCTAAACTAGGCGTTTGCATAACTTAGAGAAATTGCCGTACAGATAAAGAGACATAAACACATGCATTTGGTTTTCCAACAAAGTAACATTTTCTTTAGTAGCCTAACTATAATTCACAAACCTTTGTACGTTTCGTTAGTTTACTCGTTTATTTATATCTCCAAAAATTTAAGAAACAAATACGTGATGCAATAGTCTGGATGATTATTACATACCTATCATTTGTAGAAGCTATAAGTAGTCACCGATAAACTCTTTACTGTACAGCAAGCTATACCTAACTAATTCATACGGTAATAATAATATTAATAATCTCACAAGGAAAAGACTTGTGATATTACAGAATAGATGAGAATTCGTGATGATATATTATGAACAATATGTTCTTTCTTATTTGTTTAAACTCATTGTATTTGGGATAGTTGGATTAGCCATTACCGTATGAAATATTTTCAATATCTATGCAGGTAACAGAGCATAATACACGCATATACGATATACGTACTTTACTCTTTTGTAAAATTGTCCTTAATGAATAGAGAGGAGATAATTTAAAGATCCATCAATTGGAGACTCTCATTAGTATCTTTGAAAAAGAACCATATTTATAGAGTCAAAGTATTATTGTTAACGAAAGCCATAATGGAAATAATGAATCTGTTCTCTATTCGTATGGTGGTCTGAAAAATAATAATAAACAGCTCACTCATTTCAACAAGACCAATATAAAAACTATCTGCTTCAAACATTGTACTTGGCATTCTGTAAAATATACCTTTGTACGTATATGCATGTGTTATCGTCGCAACGATTAGTTTAGAGTATAATAATAGTTTTATTATAACCTAATTATAGATCTGTCTAATCTTGGAACTCTAAAAGTGCCAAATAGGTAGTTTTCAGTGATATTCGTAATAAATTATACGTATTACGATCACATCTACAATCTTTCCAATCAAACGTTCAGTGTTGTGAAAATTGTAATTACATTTTTTTCAATTACTCATTAATTTCGTAATGTGTAATTGAATCCAATTTATTGCCTCGATATAACTTGACTTTATAATTGGTTTAAATACCTTTACTCTATGATTAGTTTGAATATCTTTACTCTATAATTGGTTCAAATATCTTTACTCTATAATTAGTTTGAATAACTTTACTTTCATATTACTTTGAATAACTTCACTTTATAATCAGTTCAAATTATTTTACTTTATAATTCGCTTAAACAACTTGACTTTATAATCACTTTTAAATATTTTCACTTTATAATTACCTAGTTTGAATAACTTGACTTGACAATTAGTTCAAATATCTTTACTCTATTACTCTATGATTTATATATCTTTACTCCATAATTAGTTCTAATAACTTGACTTTATAATGAGTTTAAATATCTTCACTTTGTAATTGGTTCAAATATCTTTACTCTATAATTGGTTCAAATATCCTTTTTCTATAATTAGTTTAAATATCTTTTTTCTATAATTAGTTTAAATATCTTTACTTCATAATTCGTTTGAATAACTTTACGTTATAATGAGTTTAAATATCTTCACTCTATTACTCTATGATTAGTTTATATATCTTTATTCTATAATTAGTTTATATATCTTTACTTTATAATTAGTTTATATATCTTTACTTTATAATTAGTTTATATATCTTTACTTTATAATTCGTTTAAATATCTTTTTTATATAATCAGTTCAAATATCTTTACTCTATTACTCTATAATTTATATATCTTTACTCTATAATTAGTTCAAATAACTTGACTTCATGATTAGTTTGAATATCTTTACTCAATGATTAGTTTATATATCTTTACTCTATAATTAGTTTATAGATCTTTACTCTATAATTAGTTTGAATATCTTTTTTCTATAATTAGTTCAAATATCTTTACTTCATCATTCGTTTGAATAACTTGACTTTATAATTAGTTTAAATATCTTTACTCTATATCTTTACTCTATATCTTTACTCGATAATTAGTTCAAACAACTTTACTTTATACCCAATTATCTTGAATTACTTTACTTCATAATTAGCTTGAATAACTTGACTTTATAATTACTTTTACTATTTGAATCGAGTTTAATTACCCATTACCAAAGTAATGGGTAATTAAATGAGTAACTTAATCAAAAAATGTAATAAGTTACTCGCAACACTGCAAATATTCATGTAATAATAACATTGTTTATGCAACAAACACGTATTATTATAGTAAATGGCGCATTCTTGAATAAATATGTCTTGAGATTGAAAATAATCAATCGTTGAATCATTATCCCCTCTCCTTTCCTTGCCTATAAGTCGAAAATCATGAAGATCGCCTTTTTTCATGATTTTGAAATCATAAAGTTGCCTCACGGGGTGACAAATGGTATCGCCATCTCGCGGTCAAAGCACCGAACTATTTTTCCCGTAAAAATCGCGATGCGCCTGACCATATGCAACCCGCATTGCATCCGTGCGATGCAAGATTTTTGTTGCCTATAATCAGGCGCGGCTGGTTTGACATGGCGATGCGCCTTACCATATGCAACCCGCATTGCATCCGTGTGACGCAAGATTTTTGTTGCCTATAATCAGGGTTGGTTAAACTCATTTTGCGGCCGGCGGCCCGAAATTCGCTCAAAAAGCGCCGAAAATCGAAAAAGAGAGAGACAGAGCGATGGGAAATCAATGAGTGCGAGAGAGACAGAAGATTTTTTTTCGGTCAAAGGGGGTACCCTTCCTAAAATTCGGGTCTCAACTGCCAGAATTTCGGAGTCATTTTTCTGGCAGTTGAGACTTTATTTTAGGAGTCGTTTTTCTGGCAGTTGGGACATCGAATTTTAACTCTTAAAAATAAGGTCCCAACTGCCAGAAAAACGACTCCTAAAATAAAGTCTCAACTGCCAGAATTTCGGAGTCATTTTTCTGGCAGTTGAGACTTTATTTTAGGAGTCGTTTTTCTGGCAGTTGGGACATCGAATTTTAACTCTTAAAAATAAGGTCTCAACTGCCAGAAAAACGACTCCGAAAATAAAGTCTCAACTGCCAGAATTTCGGAGTCGTTTTTCTGGCAGTTGAGACCTCGAATTTAGGAGTCGTTTTTCTGGCAGTTGGGACCTCGAATTTTAACTCTTAAAAATAAGGTCTCAACTGCCAGAAAAACGACTCCGAAAATAAAGTCTCAACTGCCAGAAAAACGACTCCGAAATTCTGGCAGTTGAGACTTTATTTTAGGAGTCGTTTTTCTGGCAGTTGGGACCTTATTTTTAAGAGTTAAAATTCGATGTCCCAACTGCCAGAAAAACGACTCCTAAAATAAAGTCTCAACTGCCAGAAAAATGACTCCGAAATTCTGGCAGTTGAGACCCGAATTTTAGGAAGGGTACCCCCTTTGACCGAAAAAAAATCTTCTGTCTCTCTCGCACTCATTGATTTCCCATCGCTCTGTCTCTCTCTTTTTCAATTTTCGGCGCTTTTTGAGCGAATATCGGGCCGCCGGCCGAAAAATGAGTTTAACCAACCCTGATTATAGGCAACAAAAATCTTGCATCACACGGATGCGATGCGGGTTGCATATGGTAAGGCGCACCGGTATTTCAAAATCGACGCGCCTGATTATAGGCAATAATAATTTTGCATCACACGGATGCAATGCGGGTTGCATATGGTCAGGCGCATCGCGATTTTTACGGGAAAAATAGTTCGGTGCTTTGACCGCGAGATGGCGATACCATTTGTCACCCCGTGAGGCAACTTTATGATTTTAAAATTATGAAAAAAAGCGATTTTCATGATTTTCGACTTATAGGCAAGGAAAAGAGAGGGGATAATGATTCAACGATTGATTATTTTCAATCTCAAGAGATATTTATTCAACAATGCGCTAATTTACTATAATAATACATGTTTGTTGCATAAACAATCTTATTATTACATGAATATTTGCAGTGTTGCGAGTAACTTATTACATTTTTCATCAAGTTACTCATTTAATTACCCATTACTTTAGTAATGTGTAATTAAACTCGATTTAAATAGTAAAAGTAATTATAAAGTCATGTTATTCAAGCTAATTATAAATAGTAAAGTAATTCGAGATAATTAGGTATAAAGTAAAGTTGTTTGAACCAATTATAGAGTAAAGATATATAAATCATAGAGTAATAGAGTAAAGATACTTGAACTAATTGTAAAGTCAAGTTATTCAAACGAATTATAAAGTAAAGATATTCAAACTGATTACAGAGTAAAGATATTTAAACTAATTATAAAGTCAAGTTATTCAAACGAATCATAAAGTAAAGATATTTGAACTAATTATAGAAAAAAGATATTCAAACTAATTATAGAGTAAAGATCTATAAACTAATTATAGAGTAAAGATATATAAACTAATCATTGAGTAAAGATATTCAAACTAATCATGAAGTCAAGTTATTTGAACTAATTATAGAGTAAAGATATATAAATTATAGAGTAATAGAGTAAAGATATTTGAACTGATTATATAAAAAAGATATTTAAACGAATTATAAAGTAAAGATATATAAACTAATTATAAAGTAAAGATATATAAACTAATTATAAAGTAAAGATATATAAACTAATTATAAAGTAAAGATATATAAACTAATTATAAAGTAAAGATATATAAACTAATTATAGAATAAAGATATATAAACTAATCATAGAGTAATAGAGTGAAGATATTTAAACTCATTATAACGTAAAGTTATTCAAACGAATTACGAAGTAAAAATATTTAAACTAATTATAGAAAAAAGATATTCAAACTAATTGTAGAGTCAAGATATTTAGTCATTATAAAGTCAAATTATTCAAACTAAGTAATTATAAAGTGAAAATATTTAAAAGTGATTATAAAGTCAAGTTGCTTAAGAGAATTATAAAGTAAAATAATTTGAACTGATTATAAAGTGAAGTTATGCAAAGTCATTTCAAAGTCAAGTTATTTAAACTAATCATTGAGTAATAGAGTAAAGATATTTAAACTCATTATAACGTAAAGTTATTCAAACGAATTATGAAGTAAAGATATTTAAACTAATTATAGAAAAAAGATATTTAAACTAATTATAGAAAAAGGATATTTGAACCAATTATAGAGTAAAGATATTTGAACCAATTACAAAGTGAAGATATTTGAACTCATTATAAAGTCAAGTTATTAGAACTAATTATGGAGTAAAGATATATAAATCATAGAGTAATAGAGTAAAGATATTTGAACTACTTGTCAAGTCAAGTTATTCAAACTAGGTAATTATAAGGTGAAAATATTTAAAAGTGATTATAAAGTCGAGTTGTTTAAGCGAATTATAAAGTAAAATAATTTGAACTGATTATAAAGTGAAGTTATTCAAAGTAATTTTAAAGTAAAGTTATATAAACTAATTATAGAGTAAAGATATTTGAACCAATTATAGAGTAAAGATATTTAAACTAATTATAAAGTAAAGATATTCAAACTAATCATAGAGTAAAGGTATTTAAACCAATTATAAAGTCAAGTTATATCGAGGCAATAAAATTGATTCAATTACACATTACGAAATTGATGAGTAATTGAAAAAATGTAATTACAATTTTCACAACACTGAACATCTGATTGGAAAGATTGTAGATGTGATCTTAATACGTGTAATTTATTACGAATATCACTGAAAACTACTTATTTGGCACTTTTAGAGTTCCAAGATTAGACAGAACTATAATTAGGTTATAATAAAACTATTATTATACTCTAAACTAATCGTTGCGACGATAACACATGCATATACGTACAAAGGTATATTTTACAGAATGCCAAGTACAATGTTTGAAGCAGATAGTTTTTATATTGGTCTTGTTGAAATGAGTGAGCTGTTTATTATTATTTTTCAGACCACCATACGAATAGAGAACAGATTCATTATTTCCATTATGGCTTTCGTTAACAATAATACTTTGACTCTATAAATATGGTTCTTTTTCAAAGATACTAATGAGAGTCTCCAATTGATGGATCTTTAAATTATCTCCTCTCTATTCATTAAGGACAATTTTACAAAAGAGTAAAGTACGTATATCGTATATGCGTGTATTATGCTCTGTTACCTGCATAAATATTGAAAATATTTCATACGGTAATGGCTAATCCAACTATCCCAAATACAATGAGTTTAAACAAATAAGAAAGAACATATTGTTCATAATATATCATCACGAATTCTCATCTATTCTGTAATATCACAAGTCTTTTCCTTGTGAGATTATTAATATTATTATTACCGTATGAATTAGTTAGGTATAGCTTGCTGTACAGTAAAGAGTTTATCGGTGACTACTTATAGCTTCTACAAATGATAGGTATGTAATAATCATCCAGACTATTGCATCACGTATTTGTTTCTTAAATTTTTGGAGATATAAATAAACGAGTAAACTAACGAAACGTACAAAGGTTTGTGAATTATAGTTAGGCTACTAAAGAAAATGTTACTTTGTTGGAAAACCAAATGCATGTGTTTATGTCTCTTTATCTGTACGGCAATTTCTCTAAGTTATGCAAACGCCTAGTTTAGAGTTATTGTTATGGATCTAAATTATCATCAGATATGTTTTGAATGCAATACGGCAAGGATAACAATTCCAGTCTAATATAAAGCGAGGAAATTTATAATTAGTCTATACTAAAAGTATGATTTAACTTTAAATTAATCCTTGCCGCGATAATACATACAGACACTACATTCTATTTTTCCTACCGCGATACAAATATAGAATACAATTATTATTTGAATCGAGAATTCCTTCAACAATATTAGTCAGACGATATAATTTTATCGCATGAACCACAGTAAAACAATTCGTTAATTTACACACACTTGTTGTTAAAACACACTAATGACGATTTATAATTCACGGATCTCTCAATGATCTACTCTCTATTCATTGCGGACAATGTCAAATAAATAGTGAATGGAAGAAAAGTTATGTCCCGAAATGCGAAAAACAAACAAACACATTTTTCACTAACGGGAAAGAATGCTTTTTATCCACGGTAGTGTTTTCTCGTGCACTTTGACCCGCCCGTATGTACGAGGAAATCAAAGGAGTATAATATTATTTCACGTATGTATATCGTATTTGTATGTGTTACGGGGCTGTTATTATTCACACATCATTCTCATCTATTCTGTAAGATTGAAAGTATTCAGAGTCCTCGTATGAACTAGTCAGGTGAAGCGTGCTGTATAATAACGAGTTAATATATCACAGCTTGCAGCTTCGACAAATGATTACCCTAAAACTATTTGCTTATGCTACTTTATCAACACTTTGCAGTGCAGAGTTGTCTTGCAGTCATTCCCCCGGTGCTTTGACTGCTCCACTTCCTGTTGTGAATCCTGTCCTGATGAATATTGAAGAGGTTTTGTTGAAGATGGACAGGACCTAGTTTCCCTCGATGAACAACATCTGTGAAGATAAAAACTAGATTAACATACGTTACATGGAATAAATTGACTCAATGTATTGTTCAAGCAAACATTTTGAACTCAGAAGCAAATAATGGGACTCGAAAGTAATTTATCACCAATATTGAATTGTGTTTGATGTTTGAAAAATAAATGTGATGCTTAATTAATTCTACAGTAATCTATACCTGTATTTATTTTAGACACCTTTAATCCTCGATCCTCGTTATTCAGATATTTCTCTACTACAAGGTAACTCTATATCCAAAAATTAAGTGAACAATTTTATTGAGATTCATCAAGTTCTTACTACTCTTTGTGAATACAACATAAAGATTCAAGTTCGCCATTGAAAAGAAAGCAAGTTATAATTGCTTCAAAGAATTGAGTGTTCATTGTCTCCTAGACTTACCATCTCATAAGATATCCAAGTATTACACGAATCGTGTCAATACGTTGCCTTTGGTTACATTATTATCGCGTCAGTACAGTTTTCCTCGCAACTGAGTAGAACCAAGTTGCAATAAAAGCATCTGGTGTAAAGTCATCAGAGATGTAAGCCAGCGACACCCATAGTCATCTAAAGATACTGTGTAAGCACCAGATTTGCTTAGCGTAGGAGCTGTGTGATACATGAATTTGAAAAAGTGATTCATTACAGATGTATAACGGATCAGCGTCAATCTCATTTCAATAATTTGATTTCATTGATGCAACGCAGCCTGTGTTGGCTAAAAGTCAATCAATATCATAGATTAATTACCTCAACGCCAATATCCTCCTTGCCTCGTAACTGCTGGCATACTGTTTCCAAACAATTCAAAACGCCAATGGTACCGGTAACTCGGCATGTGAATTACCCGAATCTGATTATCCATCCCTGATTCTGAAATGCAGGAATATGATTACGATTAGAAGAAACGTCGTCTCATCTGAAGATAGATACTTTTTGGGTATCGAACAGATAAATGCGTTTCAGCATTGGTTGTTTTATCGATATACATTTATAGTTACAGATAATCTTCGGTTGTTATAATATGAAGCTTACCACTGTGTTCGTTGACTATTAATCCAGGACTAGCTGGATAGTTTTGGGTAGCGTTCATCTCCGACCAAGTGTTACGCAGGATCTATGCTTCTCAAGTATCTGCGATGCTTGTTCAAATATCAGTCGATCAATAACGCTGTTAATAAATTGAATCGTAGAATAAATCTGGGACAAAGTATTCTCGCAGAAAACATTTGGATATTCAAAATAACACGAGGAATGAATAATTTTAACCTCGAAGGTGAAAAATATGCTCGTAGAGCGCACGATACTAGAGTACGAGAAACTTGGAATTATAAGATTGTTAATACGATGAAATGATCGTTATTGTGAGGTTATACTATAAAGAAACTTCTTCGCTGATTTTAATTGTCTTTAAAATAGTTTTGAGAGGTTATGTTCAGATTTTCACTAATTTATTCGCGGGTAGTGGATAGAATATACTAGATAATGAACAATTACTGAAATTATAATAATATTCCGCTTATAGCGATAAAATTGTCGTCACACTTACTTTGTTGATCCGAAATACGCGTCACGTAAATTATGTCGAAAAAGTGAGACAAATCGTTATGATTTTTCTCGTTATATACAAAACAAGTTTTTAAGGTTATCAATTAATTCGTTTTTTACAAATATATGGATTAAAATAATCTTATTCTATCGAAGAACACACACGTTGGTTGATTTACCGCAAAGTAATCATCATAATATAAATTTTCACTTGTCTAAAAACACGTCTTTACTCGTCGACGGCGCGGAGTAAACTGAACCCCGTCGCTGCTTAGATCACTCGCGACGGCCTGAAGGGGAGGGGGAACAAGGACGTTGTTGTCGTAGGTCAGTTTACGCTCGTAGCGCCATCTGACTTGAAACTACGGTATTATAAAGAGCGCAAATGATACGCGGGTTGCCTACAATACGGCGCAACGAATTATTATAATAATGTTATTATACAAAATTAAAAAAAAAAAAGTATACCATGTATTCCCCACCACGAAAAAGAAATAAAGGTAGAACAATTTTCTCAGCAGATGACCCCGGACTAACATTTAATTATATTTTGGCCATCAAAGGAAACGGACGTGAATTTATTTTCGGTGCGAATTTCTTTTACTCCCGTGCAACTCCCGGGTGATAAACTATTTTTTTAACTTCCCGTTTCTTTGTTATCAGAGAAAAAAGGAAGTTATTTTATTAATTCAGAATTAAATACATAATATAATCAACCCGAAAATGAAAAATTGAGTTTTTACTGGATCTCCACGTTTTGAGGTCCGGAGTATCACCTCCGACTATTTTGAGATTGATGCCTGGGTGTGTGTGTGCGTGTGTGTGTGTGTGTAATCAAATTTTTGTCCCCACGATATCTCGGAAACGAGTGAGCGGATTTTAATCAAATTAGTCTCAATCGACGCGGTTTTTCTCAACTTAGAACTGATTAGATTTTGGCTTCGATCGCTTCAGTACTTTTCGAATTATTTAAATAACAAAATTCTAGAAAATACAATAAAAATTATGATACCTTGAGAATGGATGAAAATTGGTGCCATGAGATTTTTTGGATCACTGATCACGAAATTGACATTGTGCTTCAAAAATTCGAATACGATAATGACATTATTATTATTATTAATTCATTTCGAAATGAGTTTGAAAACGGGAAGTTGAAAGGCTGGCCATGTCAGCCCCAAACCGCTTATTTTTTTTTCTTTACGATTGAGGAATCAAATATACTACTTGAATAACAGGGCTGTTAGTAGTCAAACCCCCTAAAAATATGATTACAGGACTGATGAAGATTGAAAAATCTGACCTAAAAATGATCGAACTAACATTTTGATTTAACTTTAAACTACCTAATTCTTGCCGCGATAATACATACAAATACTGTGAGCTGTTCATTTTATTTCTCCCACACGGAGAGAAATTTCTCGTAGAAACTACCATACAGTTATTGCAGTTTGAAGACAGAACGGAGGTATGAACAGACCTACCATACTTTTCTCGTGGTTCGTCTCATAAAATGTGGTCTCAGCCGTGATATTATTGTGACTCGGACAAGATTTTATTGAATGAACTACCAGAAAAATATGGTAGGTCTGTCTATACCTCCGTTCTGTCTTCAAACTGCAATAACTGTATGGTAGTTTCTACGAGAAATTTCTCTCCGTGCAGCGCGATGCGAGTATAAAATACAATTGTTATTTGAATCTAGAATTCCTTCAACAATATTACTCGGACGATGTAGTTTTATCGTGTGAACCACAGTAAAACAATTTGTTAATTTACACATACTTGTTGTTAAAAGACACTAATGACGATTTATAATTTACGGATTTCTGAATGATCTCTATTCATTGCGGACAATGTCAAAGAAATAGTGAATGGAAAAAAGTTATGTCCCGAAATCCGGAAAACAAATAAACACATTTTTTACCAACGGGAAAGAATGGTTTTGATCCACGGTAGTGTTTTCTGGTGCATTTTGACCCGCCCGTATGTACAAGGAAATCAAAGGAGTGGAATATTATTTCACGTATGTATATCGTATTTGTATGTGTTACAGGGCTGTTATTATAACGTTGTTCTCATCTATTCTGTAAGATTGAAAGTATTCAGAGTCTTCGTATGAACTAGTCCGGTGAAGAGTGCTGTATAATAACGAGTTAATATCACAGCTTGTAGCTTCGACAAATGATTACACTAAAACTATATGCTTATGCTACTTTATCAACACCTTCCAGCGCAGAGTTGTCTTGCGGTCATTCCCCCGGTGCTTTGACTGCTCCACTTGCTGTTGTGAATCCTATCCTGATGAATTTTGAAGAGGTTTTGTTGAAGATGGGCAGGAACTCGTTTCTCTCGACGAACAACAACTGTGAAGATAAAAACTAGATAAACATAGGGTACATAGGATAAATTAACTCTATGTCTTTTTCAAGCAATCATCCTCAACCAAGTACCTAAGAATGTTTAATCGTGATAATACATCTGTGTGAAATTTGTTATAAATATATTTCTTATGATTGATTTTGTAAGCCTACCTGAACCATTTTTAAATGTGATATAAACTTTAAACTATCTTCAACAGAATCAAGAATGTCAATAAGCGTATCAATAGTGCATGCATGAATAGATTTTTCAATCTTTCAATTTTTATAACCGGTACCTGAGACTCGAATGTAATTCATCACCAATATTAAATTCTGTTTGACGTTTAAAAAACAAATGCGATGTCTATTTAATTCTGCAGTAATCTACACTTGTATTTATTTTCAAGACATTAAATTTCAATCCTCGTTATTTAGCTATTTCTCTACTACGAGGTAAGTCTATTCAAATGAAGTAAACATATTTTTTCGAGTAAATGAATTGCGTCAAAATGTTATCTTCAGGTATATTATTATCGTGTCAGTACAGTTTCCCTCACAGCCAAGTAAAACCAAGTTGCCATCAAAGTATCTGGTGTACAGTGATGACAGAGGTAAGTCAGAGGCACCTGCAGCCAGGTAAAGATACAGTGCGAGCATCAGATTTGCTTGGCGGAGAAGTTACATGGATTTGAAAAGGTATTTCACTTGAGATGAGTAACGGATAAACGGCAATTTCATTTGAATAACGTGAATAACTTGAGATCAATAATAGAGATTAATTACCTTGACGCCAATATCCTCTATGCCTCTGACAATGGTCACTTGAATGGGAGGTCATTCACCGGCTTGGTTGCTGTGATGCTCCGTAACTGCTGGCATACTGTTTCTTAACAGTTCGAAAGGTCTGTGGTACTGGTAACTCGGCTCGTGAGCTATCCAGATCTGATTTTTCCTCTCCGATTCTAAAATGTGGAAATATAATTGCGATTAGAACGAACATTGTCGAATCTAGAGATAGGTACTGTCCGAGTATCGTTAGATAAATGCATTTCAGCATTGGTTGTTTTATCGACATACATTTCTAGTTACACATGATCTTTGGCTGATATAATATGAAGCTTACCATTTCATTGATAGATTATTAATCCACGACTAGCTGGGCAGTTTTGGGTGGCGTCTATCTCCGACCAAGTGGCATGCAGGATCTATGCATCTCAAGTATCTGCGATGTTTATTCTGATCCATGTCGATCAATAATGCTGTCGAAGAATCGAATAAAAGAATAAATCTGGGAACAAGTCTTCTCCCGGATAACATTTGTAAAATCAAAATCACACGACAAATTAGTTTACCCTCGGAGTCGCAAAATATCCTCGTAGGGCAAACGATACCAAAGTACGAGGAACTTGGAATTATATGATTGTTAATATAATGGGATAATAATATTGCGAGGTTATCAAATGAAACCCCCTCGCCTACTATATTCGTATTTAAAACAGATCCGAGAGGTTATGTTCGTAAGAAATTCCGATTTTCACACAGTTTATTCGCTGATACGGATAGAATATACTTAGAAATTATTAATTTCCTTAATTCTAATCATAGTCCGCTTGTAGCAATCCGATTGCGACTGACTTTGCTGATTGACATACGCGACAAGTAAAATATGTCTAAAGATTATCGAATACTATTTTCATTGTGAAACGAATCAGTAAGATTCTTTTCGTTACGGAGAAGCATAGAAAATTCTCAATTATTTAAGGTTATGGTAAAACCGTGATTAAAATATTTCAAACTTACTCATGTTCGACGTGTTTTCGTTGATGTCAGCCTCTACGAACTGCAAATCTCCTCGAACGCGTAACGACGCAGCATTCCAATTGTCAAGCATTTTATCGCACGTTTTATTTAATTTACCGCGTAAGTTTGCGCCTGTAACAAAAAGCCCCTAACCACACGCAACACATGTTCACTAGCTGACGCCACAAAGGACACTGAAAAGTGAAAGTGAAAGCGAAAGTGGTTAGACCGGTTTAGTTTCGCTCCCCACTCTTGACGGCCTTGCCCGACATTGCGTAGCGCGGGTTGGGAGGGAGGGGCAAGGATACCGTTGTCGCAAGTGAGTTTACGCCGGTGACGCCATCGGGTGAGAAACTATGGAACTAAAAAAAGTATAACAAACAGAAATGATAAAATGATTCGCGGGTTGCATGTAATAAGGCGCATTATATCCCCATTCATGTTTTTGACGATATTAATTCATTAAATTGGTAAAGTCTATATTAATAAATAACATTTAATAATAATAATAAAAAAAAAAAAAATATAGTTTGAAACCTTATTTTAATGCAGAATAATCTTGATCCATTACTTCGAGGACCACACACCAGTTATTTCTAGCACAGAACGTCCAACATGACTATTAGAAAAATAAAATGAAAAAAAAAAATATATTACCCAAAAGTAAACCGTAAACATATCAAACTATAAAATATTTCAGACATTATTTTTTTTTTTTTTTACAATTTTTGTCAATAAAATTCTTAATCTAGATATAATTGACAAAATAGGTAATATACGATAATAGGTAGATTAAATAAAATTACCATTCATACAAATATATAAAAAAAAAAAAAATAATAATATATTTTCTCAATTTATGTTCACAATCAATTAAGTATTATTTTTTATTCATCTATGATCATGATTTTTTAAAGAAGTTTAACAGAGTCGCCTGCTTTCGTTTATTTAAATTTTTTACCGTAGCCTCCGATGTAGATGGTTTAACAACGTCAAGCTGCACTACCTCATCTTCTTTATCAGAACAACTTTCATAAACATATTCCTTTTCTGTAACAAAGTAGCCGTCCTCGTCGAAGAACGTTTTATCAACCATTTTTCGTACCTTACGTCTTCCACCCTCGCATTTTATCAACGGTGGTAAATTAGAGCTATCAATTTTCTCGATAACTTTTGGCTCTTCGGGACTGTCGGGTTCTCTAATATCCTCGATCTCGCTACTGCTAGATTCGTCGCTAGATTCAACAATGACAATACGCTTTCGTTTCTTATTGGTATTCTCATTTTTTGCAGAACTTTGTCGTTTCTTTCCTCTCGACGTATTGGCAGACGTCTTTTTTTTACCACCAATTTTATCAGATACAATAATTTTATCCGGTGATTTGTTCTTACTAATTTTCTCCACTTCTGACGGTGATTCTGCTTTAATTTTATCGTCGACTTTACTCTCGCCGCTATCTACTTTCTCTTTTACAATCTTAGATTTATTCTTTACTTCAAACCAAGAGTTCTTCTTCGACATCGAAGCTTCTGGTTCATTTCCAGCTACAGGAGTCAAAACCCTCTGATCCTTAGATGTTTTTTCACCAACTGTAGACTCGACAATATCGTTACTCTTCTTTGTCTGTTCCTTTGTATTGTCCGATTTCTTCGTTGCTTCAAACCACGGATTCTTAGGCGGTGAATTTTTGGCTAATTTTCCACCTTTGCTGCTCTTGGTATCTTTATTCTGTTTATCTATAGCCTTGGCAAACAAATTATTAAACGCTTTCTTCTGAGTTTTATCAGACGATTTAGCTGCGGCAGATTCTTTGCTAGTATTAGTGTTAATAATATTTTGTTCGGCTGTTTTAGTCTCAGTTATTGTTCGCTTATCAATTTTAGACATTGTACTTTGTAAATTTGTAGTTTTTTCTTTATTACTAGGCATGCTGGATCCCCAGCGTAAAATTTCCATTTCATTATCAGATCTGATAACAGACTCTGTACAGCGTACGCCGCTTTGTTGTGAATCGCCTTTGTCGGTAATAGCGAGTAATTCTATTTCAGGTAGAATTTTTTGTACGCTATAAATATGCTCCGATATTAATTTGCTAAATTTTTCTTTAGCCGTGGAAAGATCCGCCTCTCTAACAACCTCGACTCGCATTTCTCCGTCGTCAAGATATCCGATGATTAGAAAAGTGGCGGTTACAGAATTTTTATCTTTTCTTTCGTTATCCCAATACTCGAATAATATCTGCTTTGACAAATTCACATGAATGTCAAGCTCCTTGCTCAGCCATTTGTAAGTTACCTGTTAAGCAATCAAATATCATAAGTTAAATGAAAATAAAGAATAAAAATAAAAAATAAAAGAAAAGAAAAAAAAAAAAAAGTTGTCTTATTCTATTTTAGTTATTATATATAAAATATCACTACTAATGGTAATATAAGAAACTCTGAGATGATGAAATAACACGATAAGTAGTATAATAACAACGATATAGCAAAAATATTTCTAGGTTAGGTTATGTATAATGTATTCACGAATTATTTATCGTATATTATACACTTTATACTAGAGTTTGAACCTTTGTTAATTAATTTAAATCATATCTACCATTTTATCTTCATCATTTATATATCCGGCAAGTGCCTCCAAGTGAATATCAATCTCTTTTCGAATCATTTTAACTTTAATATTATGTATTATAGCCTTAAATTTGTAGATTATAATCCCGCCACTAGCCAAAGCGCAAATGACAGCTGAGGGTCGCGCATGCGCCAAATTGTGAACATAAGTATCAGTGTTGCCAACCGTGAATCATTAAAAATCCCCAAATTTCATCAGATATGAATGTGTGTGTGTATGTTACTGAGATACCAGTGGTGCCATCTTGATATATTTTACAAAAAAAAAAAAAAACAAAGAATCATACGTTGAGTTAAAATGGCTGTGTTATAACAACATTGAGCTGTCAGTGGTTAGATTAACTATAATTGAAATAATATTTATAACCTCTATATATGTTTAAAAAATGTCACATATACAATACGTAGACGAATTGGTTAAAGAATATTTATTATTTCGAGGATTTAGTCAGACTCTAAAATCCTTTGATAATGATTTAAAAGCCGAGAAAGAAAAAGGATTCCGAGTAAGTAGAAAAGAAATTGATGACTACCTACTATTCATTTTCACTTTGTAATTATTAAAAAAAAAGAAAAAATAATAATCATCAATCATTATAAACTAGGATTACTTGATCAGACAATATTTATAACAAAAAATTAAAAAGAGAAATTTATTTACTTATTTTTCTTTAAATATATATATATTTTTTTTTTTTTCTTTACGACAGGTAGAAAAAATAGTAGATCAATTAATGCAGTACATTTATAACTACGATTTAACATCTCTAAGAGAATTATGGGGTCATTTGGATTTGAGGATGTTTTCACGTTTGGAAAATCACTTCGCCCCTGGTATAAGAAAACTTGAAAATGCTGTGTTAAAAATGTACTTAGTTAACGCTGCGTTAAATAATAAACAGGATCGTATACAAGAATTTTTTACTAAAATGGCACCAGAACTTCAAGGTCATTCAGAATGGAAGGAATGGTTTGGTAAGATAAAAAAAAAAAAAAAAATGAATATCATATCATATCAAATATTAAAATCATAATATAATATTGAATATTAATTATTTTTACCCCCACAGCTTTGCCGTTTATAAAAAATCCCGAAGATAATCCGGTCTATTCAGTTCATTTCAGTAGACAATGGCAAGACACTATGCTAGTTTCGTTGCATAATTTTTTAGCCACAATATTCCAGGTGAGAATAGTGGCGAAAAAGATTTTTTCTTGTAAAAATTGATAATAATTAATTAATTGATTGATTGATTGATTGATAAATTGTTTTCTTTTAATTACAGTGCATGCCACAGCCAACGTTATTGGCTATAGACGAGGATTCGTCAAGACTAAAACGTCTCCAAGATGAAAATGAATCCCTAAAACAAAGACTTGGAGAAACTGTTAAATCTGATACAATAACTGATGTAAACGCCGGTCCTGTGCCTCAGCATCCACCGATAATGGATGATTTTTATATTATTGCTCAGTAAGAATTGGAAATTATTCATTAATAATTTCATTTCAAACATAATTTCATACCTAACTAAGCCTCATATTTTTATTTCCAGAGAATCTCCATTGACGGAAAATCCAAAGACATTGAAAAGCCTTATAAAAAATATAGGCGGTAGTTCTAGTCCAATACTTGGTAAAAAACCAATAGTAAATGTAAAGAAGCAGGTGGTTGAACCGGAGCAAATGACCAAAAGACTAAACGCTAAATCTAGAATAAATTCAATAAGTAAATCAGAGTCAGTAGCGAAAAGAAGTATAAGCTGTGATTCTAGACTGAGCAGTTCTAGAAAAAGAGATTCTTCTGTAGACGCTGCGTTTGATAGAAAAAATAAAGATAAAATTGACGCCGGTTATATTCTACTTAGTCAAGTGAGATCATAGTCAAACATAACGAATTTTGAAACAATTATAATTATCTGATACAATAACTGATTCTTTTTTTTTTTCTATGTAGGAAGAATACACGGAACATAAAACGTCAATTATTCAATGTAAAAGCAATGCAAGCGGTTCTTACGTCGCAACTGGCGATGCGGATGGTGTAATTAAAATCTGGACACCGATCCCATCTCCTAAGTAATTAAAACAATCGTTATACCTTATCGGAATATTTTGATATTATACAAACTAGTTAGAATAATATAGGTATTATAATTTTGAAATGATGATTACAGGACAGTGGCAACGTTTACATCGACAACAGCAAACTCAAATAATGCTATAACAGCACTTGATTGGATATCTAAAAATGAGAGATACTTTTTGCACGGTGATAACAACGGGATAATACAATTACACGATACTAGAGACAGCAAAAAGTTGTGGGAAATTCAACACGAAGGTTCTCGTATTGTAACATTATTGTGCAATCCAATTGAGTCTACCTTTGTATGTTCTGTATCTGATTCAAACGAAGGAAAATTGCTTCTATATGATATAAGGACTAAAAAATTAGAAAGAACATTACCATTGGACCAAAACCTTACCGCTCTTTGTACAACTTTCAATCATAATGGACAACTTCTTATAACTGGTCTTTCTAATGGAAATATTGTTATACACGATTTGAGAAGAAACGAGATAATAGAAAATTTCAAATGCCATTCAAGCGCGGTGATAGATATTGAATTAATAAACGACTATACTAATATATGCGCTCAAAGCGAGGACGGACAACTTTGTCAAAGAAGTTTAAATCAGATAAACAAAATAACTTGGGAAACTAAAGTTAAAGTTGAAAAAAATACTGTACACGGTAAATTATTTACCTTCGATCAAAGCGGAAGTCATATGTTACTTTGTACACAGTCTGGTGGTAACATTTACAAGGTAAAAATTTTACCCCGTCTATAACTACTATCGCTTTCCTATTTTTTCTTATTAATTTATGATAAAAATTTTATTTCAGATGCCTCCTGGTACGCAAAAGGTTTTAGAACTTGGAGGTCACAATGGTACTTTGTGCTGCGACTGGTCAACAGCCAATCAATCTGGTACTTGTATAACAGGAGGAGCCGAGGGCAAGGCTAGAGTATCAACGCTACTTTCACCATGATATAAAAGCAAAATAAGCCTCTGCATACATTCTTAGGCAAATGAATTTCGTCCCTTAGTTTTTTGTATAGCTAAATATACATTAATTGCTAATTAATATCAGTTCGAACAGTAATAAGACTCTGGTTTATTAAGTTTGTATCGGAAATCATTGATATAAAATTAATTGAGGAATAAACTGGCGAACAAATATCATCTATAATATTAGCACTCTAAAAATCCTAAAGTTATTCAAATAATTTGACGTTGAAAACAATAATGTCTTATCAACTCATTTTATATCGAGCATATTTTACTAATAGCGAAACATAGCTCTCAGGTGTTACTTTGTAGATATTGACTCATTATTATAATATGTAACAGTATTGAAACAATTTAAGAGATAAATTTTAAGAAAATACGTAGATTAATGTATAAGATATATATATATATATATACTATATTACTTAGTTTGTAAGAGGTTGAATGTTTTAATTACAAAAAAAAATTGTTTTGCCATAAATAAATAAATAAATAATTCGTCCAAATATCATTTACAACATTTTCTGTACAGTTACGACAAATGTATGGTCAATAATAATTAATTAATCGATGTAAAAATGAATTACTAGATATATTTAAATAAAGACAAGAATTTAGAGAGAATATAAAATAAAAATAAAAGAAAGAGAGAGAGAGAGACAAAAAAAAATGCTGAATAGGAAATTAAATAGTTTCAAAGAACTATTTCTTTAAAAAAAAAAAATTTCAGAATGAAATATAGTATATCCAGCATTTTTCTTTTCTTCTTATTTTTCTTTTTCTTCAATCTATTATAGAAATGTATTATAGAAATCTAACAAAAGGGTACTATATAAAATATTGTATGTTATGAATTACGATTAGAAAAATTTAGAAAATAAAATCAAAACAGTCAACCGTCTAAATAATTGTTGTAAATAATTAATTAATTAGTGTTTTTTTTTTAAATTTATTTATTTATAAAACTCGTACCTTTTCCCGATGTTATATTAAAGAGCGAGTAATTTAGGGTGAGATAGACGATTTGAAGATCTGTAAAACGGTCCTGTAACATCTAACTGCGGAGACCAGTACCTTCTCAAAGCTTCGCTAATCTCTGCAGGGGTAATAGGCTTCATAGCTACACCCTATACATATCGAAAAATGATAATTAGATATTCAATTCACTGATTGATACTAGAATAAAAAATAACTATAAAATAATTCTAATATCAATTACCATGTTGTGTTGATAGGGCTTATAAGTGTAAGGATTACAATGATTCAATTTAAGCCTTTCAATAGCATCGCCATGTATTTTACTCTGATCCTGACGAACGAGTAGTGCCAAGTCAACAATTTGTGCAATAGTTTCACGAGCCAAATATCCCAATATCAGATATCCTTGTTTTGATATTTTTACATCATCTGTGTGTGTGTAAAAAAATAAATAAAAAATAAAAATTGCATAATTTACTTTATAAAAAAGATTTTGATTATTTGAAAAGCGTTTATATAGTAATAGAAAATTATATTACCATCTGGTGAAATCCAGTCGCTAAATTTATGGGCATTTTTATTAGTAAATGAGACGTTTCGTGCCTTGCAGTATTCGACGTATTGTATTTCGTCCATTTTTCTAGTCACCATTTCTGCTCTAACCAGTCTATTCTGTTTAACGATATCAAAAGTAGTTCTATTCTCTAATAATTCGCCTGTATTATCAATCAATTGAATAAAATCGTGGCAAGGACGTTTTCGCTTTTTTAAAACATCGCAATTATCGAATTCCAACACATCGCCTATAGCCTCTGACTGAACAGTTTTATGCATAGCAGATTTCATCGCCTTTACTTCTGCGAGAGTAGTAAAAAAAAAAGAAAAAGTATATTTATTAATGAAATAAATCTACTAAGTATGTACGTAGAAAATTCAAAATTCTAATAAATATTTTTCATTTTAATATCACCTAAATATTTCAAAAGACGTTGAACCTTCACTTTGTCTTTACGCATAAGAAATATGAAATCTTCTGGTGATATGACTCTGCTGTTTCGACGATCTGCTACTTCGCAAGCCTTAATAACAATAGCTCGCATTTGATGTAGTACAACGTCTTCGATCATTTTAGCAGATTCTATTAACGGATCTGAACTATCGCCAAGCCCGTGCATAATTTGACGAATTTCTGTAATAAATTTAAATTTTTTGAAAAATTCTACTATTTAGGTTAAACTTAGGCTTTTTTTTTTTTAGGTTATATTTGAATAATAATATAATATTTAAAAAAAGTTTATCTCATACCTGCCGTATAGTTTATAGGCTCGTTTTTAATGTCGAGTAATAAACTAGCCATATTATTATTTGTTGCTTTTCAATCAAAGAAGAGACATACCCGTGTTTCTATTTATTATGAATTATACCGGCGTTTTTACTGGTACGGTTTTGCTTATAACTTTATAACTTATAAGTTATGAATGACTGTGACGATAAATATTGTAGCAGACGAACCTGTCATAACCTATGTGACCGCGTTGCTATATTATGCTTACTATATTATTATCATTCAAGGAATTTTCATTGACGTGTGGTTAGTTCATTCATGTGAAAGAGTGTAAAAAAACCATTAGGTTTTTATTTATTTCGCGATGGTTTGACGAACTAAATAGTTCGATGAAAATAATATTTTATTGTTGGCAGCGCCACATGGTTATGACGCGTTTAGATGAGCGATGGGTTGCCTACAATATGGCGCCATTGAAATTTAAATTTTGAATGGTGGATTCTACACCTCGAATTTTTGGCAGCCTGTTTCTCAGCTAAAACAGATTTTGAATTTCAGAATTAGATTGTAAAAATGTAATAGAATTTTTGAAGAATTCTATATGATGACTAATTATTAATTTTCAGGGATAAAAAAAAAACTACAACAAGACACGACCGCATGTAATATATATATAAATATATATATATGCAAGCCTCGAAAAGGCGCGAATGCGAATATTTGAAAAAACTATATGAATTTAGATTATTATAATAAATATAGTATACACACCTGAAATATATATATTATAAATAAATAATTAGCTTTATGTTTTAAGAAAAAAATATATAAAGAATGTTATTTAAAACATAGTAGTTTTAAATAATTGTTTTTTTTTTCAAAATTCGAAAACATTATATATACATATTACTATAATTAATAATAATATATATCCTGGATTTAGAGAAATGATGAAATCGTTTTAATATAATTTTAATTTCATGTTGTGTACACATTAAACTAATTAATCATTGTAAAGTTTGTTATATAACTAGTACCGATAACGTGCACTAGGAATAGAAATAATAATAGAATAATAAATGTGTCTTTGGTATCAAGAATATGATACATTATTATTATAATAATTAGCATTTGTTATTAAAATTATGAAATTTATATACCGATATAACGCGGTAGTACCATATAGTTTTTTTTTTTTTTTTACCCGTTGTAAAAACAATAATATAATGTATAGTATAAGTGTAGACTAGAGGCAAAACGTAAAGACGTTTGTCTTTGAGTGAATACATGGATCACCAATATTTTAAATAATATTATAATATATGTAATCTATTTGTTTTTCTATTTTTTTTTTTTTTTTTCTTCTTATTTTTCTTCTTTTTCTAGCAAGAAACAGTCAATGAAAATAAATTTTCAAATATCAAAGTCAAACACCCTTAGATTTGCTCAATATAATTATAATTAATGAAATATGTATTATAAGTTATTATCGCAACTAAGCGAAATACACATTTCATAAACATTAATGAACACTTAGCTTGTATTGTATTGTAGTGCCATTATTAAATTTGAACAATTTTTTTTTTTTTTTTTTCTTTCTTTCTTTCTTTTTATATATAAACTTGCATAAAATACTTATAAATAAATTAATAGGAGCTATATATATCTTATTATCAAATCACTGTTGAACAATGCTTGTTTCCTTGGTTGTGTATATTATATGTTTTTCTTTTTTTCTTCTCTCTCTTTCTCTCTCTCTCTCTCTCTTTCTTTCTTTTTCTCTCTTTCTATTTCGTCAAAATAATTTTATACTATAATAATAATAATAATTATATGCCACAGGAATAAAATATTCAAATAAAAAGGCGTAATATATCGACGGAATGTAAACTTCTCTATGTGTAATATGTAACGTTATAAATATAACATAATGATGAGGTATCGGCCTTGTTTTATAATTTGTTTTCATTTCATTATATAAGTTATTCATATTGTGATTGAGAAAACCAATCTGTGTATATATATATTTATTATACAGTAATTTTAATCGCAAACTGCAGTAATGAATTTTATCCTGTGGTCTTAATTGCAGATTCCGTATTTTGAATAAAAATAAAAAAAATAAAAATAAAAAAAAAATGCATTAATAATAATAATTGTAGTTATAGGAAACTCAAAGATTCTATAGTTTATTAAACTAAAAGACTTTTCAAGGCAGTGTATTATAGATTTAAAAGCAACTTATATTAATTAAAAAACTAATCGTCTTGATCCTACATTCATATAAAAATGTACGTTTAGTCTTTACGTATACATAGCTACACCAGTACGTAGTAATTTCTAGATTTTATAGTAGATTTCAGTACCCTTACCTAGTATAAGCAGCAGAAATAGGTACTTTTTTTTTTTTTTTTTTTCATAAAATTTCACTTAATAATTCTATTCTATTATATCCATTCATATTAACATATATACAAAAATAAATCAAATAAATATAGTACACCTCATACTTCCACCATATGTGCCATCCAAAATTCATTATTTTACATCTCCTTATCATTTTTTTTTTTTTTTTTTTCAATTCATGATTTTATAGACTCATAGCTGTAACTGTGAACATACTGTAATTTTATTATTTATTGATAATAAGAAAATGAAAAATTTAATTATCTCAATATTTTCTATGTGCTTGTAGCTGTGATGTATATAGGTATATTTATATACCTATTTTCTTAATTTTTTAGCAATGATAAATTAAATCGAAATGGAATTAAATATTCCCATAAAATTAGATTCTAAATACATTATATTTTGAGAAATATAATAAGAATTGTATTTTATTTTTAAGATTTTAATTTTTTTTTTTTTTTTTTTTTTTTCTTCTATTTGAATTTGGTCTCGCCTAAAACCTGCTTCTATAATATTTAATTATAACAAACATGTAATTTCTTGCATATCACAGAATACAATAATCTTCGTTTATTATTATTATTATTTTTCTTTAATGAATTTGTGAAAATAGAGTTTGAATTTACTTTTTCTTTCTCATCATCTTTTATAAAAGCCTTAAATTAAGTAAATTTCTCATTATTAATTTTATCTTTGACAAATTTTGGCAAATTTTTTTTTTTTTTTTTTTTTTTTTTCACCAAAATATAGTTTCATTCATACACATTTCTTATATATACACAATTCTTCTTCATACCCTAAGTCTAATTATCATTAAATTAACATCTTATATCGCTATTTAAGAAATAAGATTTATATTTGTTAGTAAAACTAAACGTCTTAGAAATAAAAATATTACATAGCGCACACATATTACTCCGCTCCAAATAGCTGATA
This sequence comes from Tenthredo mesomela, assembly GCA_943736025.1. Lineage (NCBI taxonomy): Eukaryota > Metazoa > Arthropoda > Insecta > Hymenoptera > Tenthredinidae > Tenthredo > Tenthredo mesomela. The sequence continues at coordinate 27,672,545 of OX031018.1, forward strand.
CAAATAATTATAATCAAACATAATTCAATTCAATTCAATTCAATTCACAAACGTAAATATCTCTCTCTCTCTGAACTGAAGTAATAAAAGATTATTTCATATTATCAACTAGCAAAGATATAATATATATGCACAGTCAGGAAGAATAAAATTCAAGATTAAAAATTTTGTACTCCAGGATTGATTAATATCTATTCGTAGTCAAGCTAGGTATATATAAATAGTGAATTTATGCTATAAATTTCAATTATAGTACAATTAAATAAAAAATGACCATGAGACTCAAAATAAGAATCGCTATATAACATAATTTGTAAGCACCACGTTTAGTCAATTTGATTAGAAAAAATGTTTTGTATCAATTGGAGGCAGATAGTATTTGCAGATAGAATGGTATATTAATACTTATATTGGAGTGCAAAATTTCATACCCATAGTAATAATAAATTTTGTAAATCGAAACGTCGCATTATCTCAATATTAAATTAATAGTATAGATGTAATCACTTTTTAGCACTGCTACTTCGACTCACGTCTACAGTCTTAGAAATGGGATTTTTTTTACCAATAGCTGACATAGTCCTTGTTGGATTAGTGTTTTTGTTTATTTCAAACCTTTGCTGCAAAGACGCAACGTTTGATTTACTACTAGATGCTTTTTGAACTGTATTTACTTTTGCCGTATCACCATTTACCTTCGCTTCATTATTCTTTTGGGCTACTTTACCACCGCCACCACCTTGGGTTGAAATTTTATTTACATTACTACTATCCTTAGACGATAAAGATTTGACTATACTCGTGTTAACAGTTGGCGATTTCTTCTTTTCAATAAGACTAGTTGATTTCATTAATAAACTCGTTGGTTTAGGCGGCGTTGATGGAGTCTTTGCGCTCCTAGTCATTGTAGGTGTTTTCTGAATATTTTTCATCGTATTCATTGTCTTAGGATTATTTCCCAATACATCTGGCGACTTGGCAATATTCTGGCTAGAATTTGAACAGCTAGAAACTAGATCAGGACTGTTTGCGGTGGTCAGATTTGAAACTGAGCTCTTTGGACTAGATGGCGTGTTTTTTAATGAAACAGTGCTTAAATTAGAGCTCGAACCATTTTTGTTCAAATTATTTGTCGACCTGTTTAAGTTTGAATTAGATTTATTTAAATTAGGATTAGATTTGTTCAAACTAGCACCCTGCTTGCTAGATTTCAAACTCGTATCCGACCCCTGCCTGGAGGTTTTCAAGCTTGTATCCGAGCCTTGCCTAGTGGGCTTAGGGTTTGAGTCCGGAGGCTGTTTCCCAGTCTTTAAATTTGTATCAGAAGTCTGTTTGGAAGTAAAGACCTTTGCGAGATTAGGTGGAGTTTTAGTTCTATTCAACGGTGGTTTAGCAGGCGCTTTACATTCCTCTTTCTTCTCATCCTTTTTCAAGCTTGTAATCAAAGCTGGGTTTGTTGGCTTGCTTGCGGCCGTTGATAATTGTTTGAAGTTAAGAGCGCTATCAGGTGGTTTCATTCCAAGTTGTTTAGACATCTCGTCATTAATATTAGGATTGTTAGAATTTAAGGCAATCAATTTGCTTTTACATACAGTCTTCGGGTCTTTTTGAGCCACTGTTATTTCCTGTTCAATTAATTTCTTAGCTTCTGGTTGAGGAACGTTTACCGCAGCTGGATTCAGGTAGCCAGAGCTAGTCGTTGAACTTGCGGAATTAAATTTGCCAGAAGGTGAAGTGGAGTACGTGCTACCCGGTGTTTTGTAATGACTTGAATTGATGTAAGTTCCCAAAGAGCTATTAGATCCCAAATTTTCCGAGTTCTTATCCATTTCTTCCTTTTCTTTTTTCTTTCTAGCGAGCGTAGAAGTCGAATAAATAGAGTCAAAATTTCTATTCGATATTTCGGAAACTATTTCCGACAACAAACCCATAGAGTCTGAACTCCCACCTGATTTTGGCGATGTTTCTAAAGGCTTTGGTGATTTGTATTCATTTTGCAGCACATTTTCGACCTGTGGTTCAACTTTCTTACGATTTTTCTCAGGTATAGATTCTTCAATAACTGCATAAATGTTATCGCTAGATGGTGATTCTTCGAGTATCTTACCCAACGAAGGTTCGCTCACAAGGTTCATACAATCGTCATAAGCGTTGTCTTGAATTTTTTGACAATTTTTAACAGGTGGATTTTGGTAGCCAGGTAATCCAGGAATCTTGATTCCTGTTTCTGGAATTTTTTCAGTAGAAGGTAGATTCCTCGGTGGTCCAGGAGGTGGCGAAGTTGGTCTAGCGCTAGCTGGTATACTAGTAGGTCTTTTTGCAGAATTAGTTTGCCTCATAGATCCAAAAGTGTGGATGGCAGGTCTAGCAGTAATTTTTCCATCCCTCATAGACTGTGCGCGCATAACAACAGGCTTTTTCTCCTCCCCATCGACCTCGGTAATCACTGGAATCGCAGGTGTAGGAATTTCGATTTCAGTTTGTGGAATAGGATTGGATATTTCCAAATTCCTCAATATCTCTTTGTCGATGACTTTGTTTGCTTTGTGATGTTGATTCCTTGGTAGTGAATTTGTCTTTTTATCATCTTTGGAATTAGGCTGCGAGTTAGATCTCATAATTCCAGAGTTTGGTCGTAAAATAGATGCTATACGATTCAGCGCTCCTACCCTCTCAGGTTTCTTCTCTGTATCTGGTAAAATGACGTTAGTAAGTGGAGTGCTATTGGGCCTTTGTAATTTCTGGCCGATGCAAGCAACAGGTGAAATTTCATGTATGAGTCTAGTCGGTATATCGGGAGCTGGTCTGCTCGGTACTTTAGGTCCGATTATTTCAACCGATGTACAAGTTGTAGTTGCTAATACAGGACTGCTGATTAAAGGTCTTGCATTACAGCCTGGATTAAGCGGAGGCAATGCTGGTGCTATTGAAGTTTGATTTACGTTTCCAACACCGCTGGCCAAAGTACTTCGGAGATTATTACTTCGCTGTGTTAATTTAATGTTAGTTTTAATAGCTACTGTTGGAACTGTGGGCGGAGGAGGTGCGGGTTTCGTTGGTTCGGCTAGCTTGGATTGATTCTGCATTGGACTTATTGTAAATCCTTTAAATTGACCGAAGATATTGTTGTTAAATCGCTTGTCCTCTTCTGCCTTAGGCAATAGACTTGCGCAAGCTGAATCCTGGCTGAGGGTAGAATCAATGGTCTCAATGTTTCGGGGCATAGGACTTGACCGCTCAATTGTCTTTATTGACAAAGTGTTGTTGGCACGATCGACCCTGAAATATTAAGCAATTTTTAAGCAGGGAAGTCGGGGTAAGATAAGCATGCTCAAAACTTATTTATTAAATAATAAATATGATCGAATATACGAGGCGAGGCGAGGCAAGTAGATAAATGTATTCAACCTAGATAAGCCTCGAACGATATAAGAAATGAACTATTACTTCTTACTTATTTAATATTTTAAAATTTGTTATAACAATATTGTTTAGAAATGAAATTCCTATCAATTAACAGCATTAGCGATCAATCAATTGTTCAAAGTCATAGCTTGGAATCGTTTACACCCAAAGTACACGCTACATTAATTATATTATCTGTATATTTATAAAAGATGTACATATTAAATTTGTTAAGAGATAAGAAAAAAAAAAAAAACCCGTACTAATCAAATATCTACAAGTTTTTTTTCTTATTCTTTTTTCTTTTCCATAAATGTATAAATAAATAAATAAATAAACACTCTATAATAATATAATATATATCCGATGCATGCGATAATCTAAGCGAATGCTAGTAGGTATAATAATGTTAGTAAAAGATTAGAAAGAGTTATTAGCAAGCAGATCGAGTGTAAAAAAAACATAGGTAACTCAAATAAATAATATTATAAGGAAAACAGAACAGATTTGATGATGAGTATTGGTTTTATTATGCATACAAAAGTACAGACAGTCCAATAGCAAAATACATGCTTAAATAATATTAAATGCTATACTACAATACAATACAGTACTGCGTCGAATAACTGAAAGTGTGTGTATAAATAGCTATCAGCAATTATCTGCAGCATTGTTCGCAACTCGATGCAATAGAATACTTCGCGCGGTGGTTTGAATTCATAAATGATTAATTAAGTAAAGGTGGATTCGAGAGTAACAAAAAAATAAAAAAATAAAAAAAAATAATAATTTATATTATATGCATCGAATATAATATGTTATATCAAATAATAATGTATAATATAGTGCTCTTATACATATAGATATGTGTGCGCGTGTGTGCATCTGTGTATCTATAAGTAAGTAAGAATTACACGGAAAGTAATTTCAAAAATAAACATGCTAATACTGCTATGATATTGAGAAACTATAGTTTAGCTACGCAATTGTATATGTGTAAAGAATTTTTTTAAGTAAAACTTTATATTTCAAGAGCGTCAACGGCTAACTATAACGAGGTGCTTGTATTATAACTCCATGCATTTAAAATAAAATAATTATTGTAAAAAATTTTTTACATCAACACCACTCGCATACTTTAGGAATAAAATCTACGATTATACTTGTTTTTTTTTTTCTGTTTCGTTCATGCATACGATTCATGCCAAGAATACTAATAAGAATAACGTTATATAAAAATTGCAAAATGAGATTCATTTGTGATGAATATAATTTATGTCACGATAATAATAAATTGTATTTTTCAAATCAGAATTTGTGACCTAAAAAGGTTTTTAAAAAATATATAATATACTATATGTATAGATTTTTTTTTTCTTTTTTTTTCTTTTCTTCGTTTCCTTCTTCTTCTTATAATTAGTGTGATAAGCTAATATCAATAATGTTTAATAATAGTATAGAGAATAGAGTATTTTAGAACGAAGGCATATATCGGTTTTCACATTCGTATAAGTATATGTATAAAGTATCTAGATATTATTCATTTATCCAAATAATAAAGTCTTTTTCTGGGTAATACTAAAATAGATAATGTAAATACGACGTTTGTTCTTTCTTTTCTTTTTTTGTAAAGCGAATGAAAAAATAAAATAAACAACTTATACAAGTTTAATTTTCGTATCGAGCTTACCTTACTATACTGTGTGTTTGAAATTGATTTACTAAACTGAGCATCTGGTAACAGACAATAATAATGTTGTGTGTACTACTATAGAAACTATGATGATGACGATAATATGACATGTCATATGATTATATCACGATTATCCCATTATATAATATTAAATATATGAATTTAAAACGATATTCTGCTATGACTTTAACAATAATATTATATTGCACAGCTTCCTCTAAAATACTATTCATTCATTAAGTATATAATATTATTAATCAGGGCTTTAAAATAAAAACTGTAATAAGTCAAAGTAAAATAATTTATCGGAACGAGAATAAACAATATTCCTAGTATGTATCATATTATAGCAAATAAACTGAATGAAAAAATGAATCGATTTAGAAAATAATAAGCTAGAAATTGAATAATTCTATGATAATAGAAGATATAGAAAGTAAATTGAAGAAATATTTAATAACGCAGAAACGAATACTTTAACAGTTTAAAGCCCTGAATTTATTTAAAGTGTTTATCCCCCATATTAGATTATTTATATCACTATTATGTCATGTCTTCGTATTAATTATTGTGCCATTTTTAATGTGTTTATATTATATTATATATTATATTATGTATAGAAATAGAGAATTATTTATTATTGTATAATTATATTATATATTATAGAAATATTGATATGCGATTAATAATTTTCGTTATAATTGATAAAAAAATTTAATCCCGCATCAATAAAGCACCACCACCACCCCGACGACCAGTACCCACCCATGTTCACTTCCCCCAATATAATGCAAAAATCTTTAAACAAGTGTGATCGATGCACTAGATTAATCATTAATATTAATTAATTAAGATATCTAAAAGTCAATGTTTTCGAGATCATAAATATTAATTTATAAACCTTTGAATGTAGGCTCGTAATACATTTAAGAGTTTAACATCACCATAACTAACTAAGCAAATTATTTCAAAACTATAAAATGAAATCACTTTATTCTCAGTTCCATGATTTGGGCTTAAGACCCTGAGAAGGCGGAGGCGGAGGCGGTGCTTTTTTGTCATAAAATAAAATAGTTGATTTAGGAATAGAATTTGTAACAGAATTTTCCCCATTATTAGGAGTAACGTCGGAAGTACTGCACGGGCTTTCAGTCAATTGTTCGAACTTTAGTTCGGTAGTAATTTTAAGACCTTTAAAATTTTTGTTAGGTATTTTTTGAAAATTATTCTGTATCTGTACAGATATTTTCGACTCTACCTCATCGTTCTTTGGTGATATTAATAATTTTGGCGCATGACCACCGCCGCCGGGTTTTAAAAATGCATTAGCGTAGTGAGATTCTTGCGAATTATTATAATCTAATCTTTGATCATTGTACAGCATTGATTTCTGATGTTCGATATAATTGCTGCAGTTAATAGCGTCGGGATTAGTCGTAGATACTAAATCAGTCTTTGTGATCATCAATTGATGTTTGTTGTTACCCACGTTATCGCTAATTGTGAATACTTTATTTACCGCCTCTTGTTTAGGCGCAGTATTAGATCGCCTATCGAATAACCGACCTGCTAATTGCCTAAATATATTTTCGCTACTCCTACCATGAGTAGTACTAATGCATCCAGTTCTATCTTGATTGTTTGACCTGTTAGGCCCAAACTTAAAGCAACTTAGATTAGATACGTACGCTGAACTAGCTCCTTTCTTCCATTTGTATCGCCCGTTGTTCCTCGACCATATAGCCAAGGCGATAAGTGCTACTAGGGGTACTATACCAAAGAAAATCACGTACAGGGAGATAATGAATTCTCTTCTCGCTGTAACAAGAGTAGATCAACATTACTAGCTGTTATTAAGATAAAAAAATTAATAATATTGCTGAAACTTATTAATTTTTGGGGCAAACAACTAATTGAAATGACCATTAATTCTATTTTTTGATAATACGATATGAATGGTTATCTTAAGTATGTATTCCGAACCATTCGGGTCTTCGGCAGGACCGCTGTCTACAGAACCGCCGACTCCTATCTCGTCGCATAAAGGCGGTTTAAAACCTCTATGGCAGTGGCAATTTCCAAGACTATTACAAACGCCATTTCCGCTGCAATTATTAGGGCAAGCCGCTGCCCCTGCAGTTGAAGATAGTCTCATTGCTGCAACCGGCATGCATTTCTGGTTGACGCACATCTAATTGATCAAAAAATAATAACACGTTGTATTGAATACGCTACATAACATTCTGATAGACAAATTTGAAACAGGTGTGTATAATTAAGGAACGCTGTATTACCTTTCCAGTATCGCATTTTGCTCCGTCAGGTACAAGGCCAGGATCAACTTGGTTCAGTCCTAAATCAACGATAGCTGTACGACAGGGAATAATCTTTCCTCCGTTATTGAAAAACGATTGACTTAAAATCGCAACCGATTCCATTCCGAATTCAAGACGTTCGTTATAGTGCACGCAATGTAGCATACCGCAAAAGCTGTTGCTGTGTGAAAAAAATAATATATAATTATGATAGAAATATGTAAAGAAGACACAATATCATTTTTTCATAAACATAATATTAATTATTAATTTTCAATCACAAAATAGTAACTTACGTGTCGTTGCACTTGATGTAAGTATCATCGACCTTATTATACCCACAATTTCCGACCTTGTTTCCTTTATTATTTCTCTCATAGCACTGCATAGCAGATGAATATCCCGAAGGTCCCCACAAAAGTTTGCACTGATCATCTCTAGTCCTGCAAGATCCTTGATAACAGAATGCTTTTCCCATGCTGCATACTTCGCCGTCTATTTTCGAAACATCTGTAGGACAATACTCGCTCTGTCCAGTGCAATATTCTGGCAAATCGCACTCGTGTTCAGCTAAACGACATTCAGTTCCAGCTGTTTTTGGTCTACATGTTGTTAGATCGCAGCATTCGCCGGTAGCACAACTGGCGTTAACATGCAGCATACAAGTAGTAGCGTTGCAGCATGGATTATTGCAGTTTATTTCTAAACCGCAATCGCACTGTTCACCAGCCTCTACAAAACCATTTCCACACATTGAACTGCCAAATAATTTCTCGGGTTTGTTTCTCAGGCAGTAATCCATCCCGTGTTCAAATGCTAGAGCTAAATACTCCAGGGAACAAGATGACCAGTGAGTTGGTCCCGTAGATCCGCTAGATGCAGCCATTATGCATCTTTCTTCTGGACAGTTGCATTCTAACGTGTCGTGTTCCATTCCAAAATTATGACCCATTTCGTGGGCTACAGTAGCAGCTACTAAACCAACTACGTCCGAATGATCTATAGAAACTCCGCCCGAAAATTCAAATGTACAAATCGGACCTTTTAGAGCTTTGCCAACAACACCACCTTCGAATTGTACTTTTCTGAAAGTAAAAAGGTTTGTCAAATTATTATTAATAATTCAACTTCACATTTTTAAATTTCCAGTATCAAATTATTATCCACGAATTTATTCATTCGCATGTGTATAAAGTATACTAACGTCAACAACTGGGCATTGTCATTAGGCGATTCTCTGACCAATCTCTCTCTTCGGTATCGCAAAAAGTTGGACAAAGTCGTCTCTCCATTCGACGAGAGCATTATCTCGTTTGAATATGACCAGACTTCGACACCGACAAGCGCGACGAAAATATTTAAAGGAGTGTACAGCTGAGGATTAAAAAATTCCATTTTATTTTATTTATTAACTCAATTTAAATAGATAATAAATAATAATTAAATATAATAACGGCTATGAAACTTTGTCGAGTATATCAGCAAAAAAAAAAATGGTATCAAAGTCAATATTAGTACACATCTCTCACTCACGGCGTTAATGATGTTTGCTATATCTTTACAATGATGATAAACCCTCTCTCTATTTTCACCAAGTGTTGTATATCCCTGCTTATCAATCACCATAACTAACTCGACGTAGCGAGACTGTTTGTTAGCGTTATAAGGACCACGAATAGCGCCAGCATCTCTTTTGTACTGTTTAAAAAAAGAAAATAACAAATAAACATTCATGTTTTATTATTAATTTTATTGAAGATGTATTCTTGACTTATATTATGTACTGTGGGAATTATTACCCTTAGCATTCTGTTAGCTTCTTGATACACATCGTGATGTTGGTGTCCATTGTATCCTGCAAGATAATGAAATAGTGTAAAAATCTGCGTACATTAGATATGTGAAAACGATTTTTTGAATATCATTAAATAAAATGACTATAATACAATATTGCTATATAGTTTAAAATAAGAATGAAAATAAAACGCTAAAATACTTACCGCATGTATTATTGACCGCAAGATGATCGTGTTTGTAAATATAATGCGGAGAGTCTAGATAATCATCTTGTGGATGAATATAGTGAAGAGTTTCCCCGTCAAAAACTACACCGCTTAATCCTCTGCAGGTAGATACAGCCGCCCAAGAATCTGGTATACCTCTAACGCTACCTTGGTATTGACAAATCTCAATTTCCTGTATAGAAATGAGAGAGAGAAAAAAAGAAAAAAATAGAATTTATATTAAAATTTTGAAGATTTCTCTCAATGACTAGTGTAATTTTTTTAATATGATAAAAAGCGTTATTAAAACTAGGTGCAACGACCGAGGAAGTGATTCCCGTGTGAAATAAAATTATCTAATCTAAAAATAAAAGGCAATGTCTAGTCGGTTTGAAATAGGAGTATAAGATAGTAAAATTTCTTGAATAAATAAATAAACTAGTAAATGAATAAATAAACTAGTAAATGAATGAATGAATGAATGAAGTATTATAATATGAGTAAAAAAAAAAAAAAATCAGTGACTAATTATTCTCAAAGCTGTTGTGAAAATTTCTGAGAAAAGCAATGATTTCTATTCAGTCTTAAGTGAGTGAGTGAGTCACCAAGTCGATTCATATCTTACTCCGTGTAGTTATGAGTATAAGCTAAAGGAAATTAACACTTTATGAGTAATATAGGACTGACTGACTCGGTTACTGTGAAATTTTATTTTTTTCAATTTTAAAAAGGCAGGAAGAAGCCTGTTACTAACAACTAAACCTAATGTTATTATATTTCAACTATTAAATAGTTACCTACTTACTAACGAAACGAGTATATTATGAAAACTAAAAAATACCATCTCCTCATCATGGGAACAGGGTAAATTGCAAATTAGCTAACCGGAAGTCGACTCTGTGTGTTCTCATAATGACCGTAATAAATTATGATAATTAATTACCGAGCTATTTACAGGTCCAATAAAATTGAATACTTCGATCTATTCAGTACAGCAATAAATTCAATAATAATTCTATGTATTACAGAAAATTAAGAATTTTAAATATTTAGAAAAATTCTTTCGATAAATAAAAATCAATTTCATGATCTTTAAAATATCATCTTTGTATATTATATAGATACTATATCTTTTGCTCTTCGTGTCCTAGTTTTATCTAGTTAGTGTAGACACAACTTTCCTATGATGCAAGTGACATTAGTATGAAAAACGAAGGGAAGGGGAGATACGTAAGACATACTATATCCAGTTTACACATCATATTGAGTACATAGAGTGCGGCATCGAGTATTAAGTATCAAATATCACAGGTGTGTAACCAAAGTATACCCCTATTAGGTTTTAAGCAGCCACAAAAAGGCTGCTATTGCTCTTTTGTGTCTATAATATCACCTAATTATTATTTTTTTTTTCTACTTTTTTCTTTTTTGAAGCTAAAGCTACGTAGTATTCAGATATTTCATTTTCACCTAAATTTATAAATTCTTCATCATTTATTAAATAAAACACATATATACTATATCTATTAATACTTCTTATACTAATGGGTTCAAATTCTATGCATGCATATAGAATATAATAAATTGTAGATATTATAAATTTTATGTAATGTGTAGATTAATTTACCTCTTTCGAAGGCTTGTAAGTTTCGAATGATCCCTTAGCAATTTGAACACGTTGCTGATGGCCAAACGGAATGAGATCAGTATTAAGTCGTAGATCCAAAACTCGTTCTACACCATCGACGATAAATCCAACTGTTAGTAAATCCGTGTGTCTTAAATCCTGTAATAAAATTACAAATTCATAAACAACAACAAAAAATGTATATGTATACATATTAGGGTGGTCGTTGAGTATATTCCATTATACACGGACGAATGATCGTGTTCTACGATCCGAATAATGTGTTTTATCTAATGGCTTTGTAAAATCTAGGTGCACAAGCACAATGTACTGTGTATAATTAACACGATGTGCAGGTAGGTAGGGTACCATTGTGCACAACGGATATTCCTTTAGTCTCTATACTATATTAGCATATAAATTTCAATTTAAACAAAAAAAAAAAAAAAAAAAAAGAAGAGATTCTGACCATTATGTGGATATAGTATATATCAGCTCAGTGATTCTGTTCTCTCTTATATTTTCTGACTCATTTCATTAGACTAACGAGTTTGCTGAAAACCTGCTAACCGTTAATTCCGATATTCTCGTAGTCAGACTCGCGTGTTTTGCAGACCATGCAAGGTGATCTGAGGTGCGGCATTCTCTTTATCGCACATCAATTCCGCGTTCTTCCTTGCGGAAATCAATGTTTTTTCTCTTTTTCTTTTTTTCTTTTTTCTTCTTTTTCATCACGTAGGTATAAAACTCGGCGATTTATTGTCAGCGAATAATAAGGGTGCGGCGTTAAGATATTTTCTGATTGAATTAAAAAGAAAAAAACTACCTCTGCATGGATCAATCGCATTACTATTTTACTAAACTTGTATCACAAAATTAAACCGAATCCAATAACTAATATTGATTAATTCAAATATATATATATATATATATATATATAAATAAAACTGAATATATTTGAATGAATATGCTATCTAATAAATTTTTATTATCGCGGTTTGAATTTAATCAACATTTCATATTATATACTAGGTGATTCTATATACACAACATCTAGCTAGAGCGGAAATATTATTAAATAAGTTATCTGTCCGCTGGAACGGAAGTCGATAAAATTCAAACATATGTGTATAGTATTAGAGTACTATTATAAATGCATAGGTAATTAATAATTATAATAAATAGATAATGTGATATTGTTTGTAGTTATTCAACTAGATAAGGTAGGTAGGTACGTATATAGGTACATGTAACTTTATCATTTAAGCTTCTGCAGTTTTGTTAGCTTTCATTTTATATACAACAAGGGAAAAAGAAGAAACCCTTGAAATATCCAAGGTGTAACTACTACACGCGTGTCTAGCATAAATCCAATGAAGAGAGAAAAAAAATTTTACTCAAATAGGAATAAGACCGAACACACAGTACCTTATTTCGATTGCAAAAATACTAATAAGAAAAAAATAAATTTTTTTTTTTTTATTCGATCTTATATATCATCGGATTGTGTGTAACGATAATTTATTATAGTAGCGAATTTAAATAATATCTAAGATGTGTATAAGATTCTTGTATACAATTTTGATTTCTTCTCTCTGTCTAAATTCTATATTATTATAATAATATAATTATTGTTATCAAATATTTATATATCTTATAATTAATTATAGTATTTAAATACATATAGTAAATAATATAATCGGATGAAAACCTTCTACTGCGCGACGTCGTTTTCAAGGATCTCTAGTCATGTTGGTGTTAATAGCGTTAAGTGAAAAACTTGCTACGCGACCCGTAAGAGAATTGTTCTGTTATAACTCTAAGCTTGCGTGTTCCTCTCATCTATATATGCGGACTTGCGTGTTGTAGATATAACGTACGACATAAACAGTATATATATATGAGAATATATACCTACTTATATGTTATAACAATATATATATACCTGTGTAATTAAAAGAGAAATATATATCTCACATAGGTTGATGTACGAATTTTTTTTTTTTTTTTTTTTTTTTAATTTAGGACGATTTCGAATTTGAATAATATAAACGTAATTAAAGTTTAGAAAACTATATATAATAAAACTCCGAAAATCTAGACCCTCGAAAGTCGAAAGATCCGAAAATTTCGATGTATAATATAATAATGTATATAATAAATATATTTTATATTATATTTATGTACGCAGAAAGCGACCGTATAACTATTATAATACGTGCATCTTGTTATAAATAAAAATTTCTAAAAAGTATATATATAGGGGAGAGCGGGGCAAAACGGGCAGCGGGGCAAAACGGGCAGCTCCCCCGAAAAATAAAAAAAAATGTTGGAAAATTTTAGATTTTTTTTTTTTTTTCAATAAAAATTGTTTCCCAATGAATTTTGATTTTTTTCTGAATTTAATTTCGAAAATTTGGCCGAGGTGCCCGTTTTGCCCCGCTGCCCGTTTTGCCCCGCTCTCCCCTATATATATACCTATAAAATTCTCGTTAAATAAAATATATAAATAATATATAAGTATATATATATCGAAATTTCCTTTCTTTATTTAATATATGAAGAATTAATAATCGAAAAAATAAAAGAAGAAATAGAAACGTAGAATTTTTTTTAATTTGTTTTTTTTATCCAATTAGCTAATTGGGTCCAGCGATTTAAAAAATAAACTAAATCTGAGATTAAAATATATATACGAGTATTATACGGAGTAACATAATATAATATAATGTAATATAATATGATATAGGTAATCTCAGGTAAAGTAAGGTGTGTTCACTATCATATTCAACGAGATAAAAGATAACTCCGCATTCTCATAACTCGCGCAAGTATAGATATAAATACCTAAGTATAAATGGACTGATAACATATTTCAAAGAATTTGAAGAAAAAATTAAAAATACGAATATATAGGTAAAATTATAGTATATATAGGTATTATATGAAATTAGTATATATATAATTAATAATAATAATTATATATATATTATATTAAGTCTATATACTAATTCTCGACAAAAGTATATAATCTAAGCGGGAGTTTAGTATATATATACTATTATACCGAAAAATTAGATAGCGTTTTAATTTTATCTCTTTCCGTTCGTTATTTATTAGTATGCGGATAGCCTTTGATATCTCTCCCTTGATATTCAATGGGTTAAAATATAGTCGAAATATATATATTATAAGGTCCTATATATATGAGTGATTTTAGAATAAAATATATACGTGCATGCTTATATAGTATAGATTCATTATATTTGATTTTTTCTTTCTTTCTTTCTTTCTTTCTTTCTTGTTTTCTGTATATGAATTAAGAAACAATTATTCAATCAAATTCTTTAATAGGTACACGAATACTATATTTAATTTTATATACCGCTGTAAATAAATAAATATAGAAAAACGTATCTCAAACAATGCGAGAAAGAGAATGAGGCTACCGTGTCGTAGGTACAACGTACGTATGTAGGTATACGTATAGTACGCGTGGTTTTATATAGTTTGGTCAAAGGTACATAACGGTCCCTCGCAATTACACGCCTAAGCCCTAGGGCAACGTTTTAAACATGAAGAACTTATATACGAACGGAAGTAGAGTGGTATAGATGTGTATAGGGACGTGCTCTGTATCCTGTCATATAGTTTATTTCTCATTAACTACCCAAAATCTCAAGCTTAAAATTTGTATATAGGTATATATATAATATATGGGGTATTTCACGTGAACCGGATCAGTTTTTGGCAAAAAAAAGAAAGTAAGAAACGGGAGGCTGGAAATTTTGATCACTTCTTTAGTGCCACCTCGAAGTAATTTCGGTGAAAATTTCAAGGCAATTGGTGTAACCCTTCAAGTAGAAGAACAAAGAAATCACATATTTTCAAAGTTTTACATGTTTAAGAATTCCAAAAATAATTGAAGTGCTACATATTTCGAAGGAGCTCATTTATGCGCGTAGAATGCACTATGGGAAGTTATGATTTTGTTCATGCATAGCTGAGATAAGTGAAGTTGAAAATGTGGTAATCAAATTTTTGGTATAATTATGCCAGCGATATAAATTGAACCAATTAATTTTCATGCTCTGTAACTGTTGGGGGCATATCATGTATATAGTAACAAGGAATCTGAATCTGCATTGGCGTCAAATTCGATGACCTCAGGCCAAAAACTGATCCGGTTCACGTGGAATACCACATAATAATATGTACAGTATAATATACGCTATATAATACATAAGAATATAAGAATTTTCTTCACCTTTCATTAAATTAGATTTCAAAAAATCTATTTTTCAAAATATAGGAATAAAAAAATAGAATATAAGAGAATGTGTATATCAAAAGAATTTGATTTTTATATACTCACGTTTTCTTTGGTCGATGAAATCTCTCTTTTGGTTCTAGCGTGAAATACTTTAGGATGTATAACGGAATGTCTGCTAAAGTCCGTCGAAGGTTCTGAAACATATATATATATATAAAAAATAAATTAATTAATTAAAAAATCGATAATTTGAGGGAAAAAGAAAATTTTTTAATACTATAAAAAAAAAAAGAAATAAAAATAATATATACATATAACTATAGACACTGCCCATATATTAGTTGTAAATACATTTATTTACAGTTACAAGAATCTAATTTCGCAATTTTATCGCTATGATATCGGGTAGGCATAATAAATTCTGTCCGTAATATTATAAACCCGCAGCTAAAAGATCGTATCAACGATACCTACAGCCAACACTTTTACAATGCTTATAGCCGCGGATATGGTGGAGATTACAAAGCCTGCGCAGGAAATTTCAAAATTTCTTTTGAAATATTTTATATTCCTTTTTTTTCTCTCTCTCTCTCATTTTTCGTTTTTTCATTTTTCTCATTTTCTTCTTGTATCACGAGTAGGTAGTATACGTATTATAATAAAGAAAATAAATAAATACTACGTGAAAGTAAAAAAGACAATGCGACGATTCGCAGCTATGCACGTCATTTCCGTTTGTTAAGATGCAGGTTTTTCTTTCTCCTCTCTGTATATATATATATATATATATATATATATATATATATACCTATATATAAAATGATTCGTGACGTCAATAGAAACGATGCAGTAGTGTTGCATATATATATATATATATATACCAGCACCATTTTGTTGAAGTAGGTATATATTCAAGCCAAAGGGTTTTACGTAGAATTAAAAGGATACTGACGTCATTCAATGGTATATAATATATAGTGCTACTGCACAGAGGCAATCAACGTAATTGCTTTTGAGTATATATACATCTGTATATAATACTGTATGTACCGTTTAATTATTGTTGGTCAGAGTTTGTAAAAATTTATGATAAAAATAGAAAATATAAAATTCTATGTACTGTAACAATTAAAAAAAAATTATTATTATTAATTATCGCGCATATTATATTATATACTAGAATAAATAAATTAATATATTAAAGTTATTTTTATAATAAATATAAATAATTTATATAATATATAGAAACAAAGTTGTTATTATTTTAAAAACGATATATATATATATGTATTTATTATATATATATATATATATATACGTGGGCTGTAAATAAGAGGAGAAAGGGAAAGAGATATTGCCGTATAGAGTCAAAAGCGTTGACTGATTAGATCGGGGAACTATAAAGAAATAAAAACGTATCTCTTTCTATATATGAGCGTATATGAAATGAAAAAAAAAAAAAATTAAAACGAAATATATATATGTATGTGTGTGTGTGTGTGTATATAAAAAAAAAAAAAAAAAAAAAAAAAAAAGGGCGTCTGGCAAGCCGGAAGAAACTTTAACGAGTTTTCTTTGTCAGTAAATTATTCATATCACAGCAAGCACCATAAAGCGAAGAGAAGAAGAAGAAGAAGCCCGTTAGCATCTCGAAACCGATGAGTTTCATGAATGTATAGGTGTATATATATATACTACCTATAAAGTAATAAATAATTCAAAGAAAACTATTAAAGAGAGAATTGCTTTTATTTAATAAAACCGCGAATTTTTTTCGGTAATGTACTATACCTATATAGAAAATATAAAAATTCTTGAATAAAGCGCGTCTCATATGCAGAAAAAAAAAAAAAAAAAAAAAAAAGGAAATTTATAATCTCAAGACGATTAATTTGACTTACTTATATATATTGGTTTCGATTATACGATCACAATAAAACCCGAATTATTTCATAAATACTGTGAATGAATACGTGGGCGAATTTTCGGAACTTTAGTTTTTCGGAATTTTCAATCTTCGGTGTTCTTATAGTAGTTTGGAAAGTTTTTTTTTTCTTTTTTCAAATCGGCTATATATATATATATATATATATATATATATGTATAGACTTTCGCAGAAAAATAATATACATACCTTATTAATTCTAAAAATTGTGAGTCGGTAATATATTGAAATTCGGAATTATTATTATTATTATACCGTTCAAGAATTTTGGAATTATGCGGGAATAATTGAACCCATATATTATATGCAGTCCCGAAAAAAATAGGAAAAAGTTTATCATTTTGCAAATATTCGTCGCGAATTAAATACGTATATCTTATATATATTATACCCATATGCAGTATATATATATATATATATATATATATATATATATATTTAATATGTATACATGTATAGGTATACATACGATAATACTATATTATATAGACAAACGCGCTATACGTACTATATACGCTGCGTGAATGTCGCGCAGATGTTTAATCAGGATATGCATGGGAACCTAAAGATCCGCCTCCACCAACCGACATATATATT
Source organism: Tenthredo mesomela (assembly GCA_943736025.1). Classification (NCBI taxonomy): domain Eukaryota; kingdom Metazoa; phylum Arthropoda; class Insecta; order Hymenoptera; family Tenthredinidae; genus Tenthredo; species Tenthredo mesomela. The sequence continues at coordinate 27,690,403 of OX031018.1, forward strand.
ATATACGGATCAGGATTAAAACTATATCTATAGACAAACAAGTCCACGTGTAGCTAAATCAACTGCGGCTGCAATATATATACCGCGAATATATTATATTCCGCGCACACATATTATGTATGTGCCGGAATTTTAATTTTTCATTCTAAGAACATGAGAAGAATTATATATAAACATTTCTTTCTTTTTTTTTTTTTTTTTTTTTTTTTTTTTTTTTTTTTTTTTTTCTTCTTCTGTTTATAAGGAATTACATAAAACTGAAATTTTTCATAATATTTGGCAAATAATTAATATTATACTATGTGTGGTAAAAATTATTTATAATAATTATATATATTTATATATATATAATTATTATACGCGAATGCAGTTACAGAAAATTTATTAAAAATTTATATAACGCTGCTGCTGCTGCTGCTGCTGCTGCAGGCTAACCTTCTTCTCAGTTCTCCCGCAGCTCGCGAAAGATTTGCAATTCTCTTCTCGACTTAAGGAACCGGTGTAACAGCAAGAGAAGAGACCGTATTAGGAAACGTGACGACGCGTCGCGACGCACGCAAGACTGACATTAAATCGAAGATATTATAGGTGTATTATATATATTAGGGGTGGGCCAAAAAAAAAAAAAAAGCTGAGATGTGATTTTTCGACAAGTCGAAAAAAAAAAAAAAAAAAAAAAAAAAAGGAAGTCAAAGTCATTACTATATCGTTTGAGGTTGAACTTTAACCTTGAATAACTTTCAAACGAGTAGATTTGGCGAAAAATCACATCAGACCTTTTTTGGAGATCGTTCAATTTCCTACAAGAATATGTATTGATTTTTACAACACGATGATTCGTTAGATTGGAATAAAATGCCAAAAAAAAAAAAAAAATCCAGGTCAAAACAGCGGGATTAGGGGAATAAAATAAAAATCTGAAAAAAAAATAGGGAATTTTTTTTTTTTAATTATTTGGAGCTGATTTGGGGGGATTCAAGATGAATTATTTTTTTTGACCCCTCCTAAGGACCACCCTAATATATATATATTATGTTAGTATATTTTTTATGCACGTACGAAATAATATCTGCATGTATACTGTATATATAACAATAAAGACGTACTACGTATAGAATAAATTGTGTAATATATGAATTAGTTGCGTACATAGTATATATATATATAGTAGATAATCATAAAATGATTGACAGCGCTAATAAACTGTGATCTTGAATTAAAATTTATAACGCATGATAATATGTATAATATCTCGTCATATGTCGAATCTATGTAGTACATATGAATTATTGCGAATTTTATTGGGAATATAAATACGATGTCATTGTTATAATATATTATGCAAAACGATTTTATGCAAAAGCTTGATAATATTGTTAAGTCGAGAAACGAAAATAACGTATGTGTTATAGGTATACGACACATTTCAGCTACAACGAAAAGAAAAATTTGAATAAAAAAAAAAATATATTTCGCAAACATCGCAATTATAACCATCAGGGTACAGTCATTCCATAGTCTGACGATGTCTGAATATCAGTGACGAATTCATTTGTGAGTTAAAATATATACCGTCACCTCAGAAAAACGACATTTATAAAAAAAAGGAACAATTTCTTTGTTTTTTACGTGTCTCTATTTTTTTTTTTTTTTTTTTTTTTAATAAAAAAAAACGAAGATTCTTGAAAAGCATACTAACCGCATGAGTTTTCTAGTAAAAAAAAAAAATAATAATAATAATTTATTATTAACAATATTTTAAACGCGTATACTTATATATATCTCGATGCAGGAAAATATTTCGCTGATAAAGCCAGCGCTGCTGCAGCACTGTCTTGAGTTGGAACTGGCACTTGCCGTCTATTAAGTAATTAACCCCGAGACTGCAGAATGGCTTAGAATTTTCAGTATATGTGTATAGATACCGTTTTGGCTCACTGGATTCACGCATATCGTATGCGGCGTTCGAAATGAAAGAATTTATGCAAAGAAAAAAAAAAAAAAAAAAACAGAGAACAGAAAAAAAGTAAACTACGATAAATGAAGCCGCGAGAAAGAGAAATATATTTCATTTCCCTATAATAGCATAAAGAGACCATTTAATGCAATCGCGAGGTAATAAACCGTGAGCGAATTAAATTGGCATATATCTATAGTAGTACAGCTATACCAGTGAGGGTTGGGCACATCAATCGTAGATTGCAATAAAATCGGGGTAGTAATTTGATTAGAGTAATCCATTGGATATATATATATATATATATATATAAAACCGCGAGCTGGGGTAGTATATAGGTTTTAACTGGATTTAAATTAACTAGCTGAATGGATAACGGGATGAAACTCAAATAGACATATATATATATATATATAAATCAGGTTTAAATTAAACGTAGTATTGAAAATTTCCAATTTTAATTTTATAGAAATTAAAACGACTATTTTATATAATGATTATTATTATTTATTATACACGTATGATTAAATTCCAAATTCTAAATCCTAAATTCTAACCATATACCATATATACCTAGTAGTAACAAGCAAGTAGTAGGTACGATGGTAGTACATATAACATCCACGAACTAAAAAAGTCCGTGGATAAAATTTAAATTTAGATTAAACCCCGCTGCTCGTCGTTTGTACCAATGCTGCAGCAGTAGGTATTATACCAGATCATAGTATAGTACGAAAACGAAGATCAGTTATCAGTATAGGTAGTATATAAATAATGTATCGTACGTATATAAAGAAAGAAAATAGATTTTTGAATTTGAACAAAAATTTCAAAACGATTAAAATTTAATTACATGTACTTAAATTTATGTTAAAATATAAAAAAAAAAAAAAAAAGAAACAATCTTATTAGTCGTGTCGTTATTTCTCCTGTATCCTATAATATACATACAAGTTAGATGTATGTTTGGTTACTCTATACGACGAGCTGCAGTATTCGAGATATTCGAATGCAGAGATTATAGTCTGCTTCTGCTGCTGCTGGATGGTGATGCAGCTTCCTTAACTGAATTATTTTTAGACGACTATAACCAAGTTCCAAGCTAACGAAAAGGAATACTTTAACCGTCTAGTCTGTGGATTTCGTTGCGACATAGCGACGACGAAAAATAATGAAAAAAAAAAAAAAAAAAAAATAGTAAATAAAATAAAAATAAAAATCAGACGTAGGAAGAAAATTAACGCGTTTAAAAAGAGAATCTCAGCCTTAATTTTGTCTATCTCGACTTTTCTATATGACCGCAAGAAAAAGTAAATTTATTTATGTACTTATAGCGTTTTACAAAAATTTTCCAATATATATATATATATATACTGATTATTACTTCATTTATTATATACCTATTTATATACTGGCTCTTTCAATTCTCATTATACTTAAAACTCAATTATGGATTTGACGAATATGTTATCTGTAAAGTTAGTAGACCGCGCAGGACTTCTCGAAATATAACACAGTGCGCGACGTGGTAAGTATGTTTTTTGATTCTTGAAATAACGCACGGTGTAGCGTAGGTATAGGTGTAGTAAGGTATAGGTACCTAAAGCCGTTGGTTTCACCCACGTATCGCGTGTTGCATATAACAAATTTTACCATACTTTATGGTATATATTATAATAATATATATATACCTAGTATATAGAATAAAAGTTTATTTAATTTTAATTTCTATTTAAATATTTGAGAAAAATAGGGAAGGCGACACGTAAAGCTAAGCGCAGAGGGCAGCACCGAGTTTTCGGTCATAGTTAACGTTATTAGGTATACAGCTATAGCAAGTAATTAGCATTTGAACGAATTTTGAACGAGTATTGTATAAAATTTCACTTCGTAAGGTGTGAAAATGGGGGTTTTATGCACGCGAAGCGTGTTTATAACGTCCATTATCACACTGAGTGAAGTAAAACACTTTTACTTGCACCAAACACACGTAAAAGCTTGGCAGATGTGACCGAAGGCTCGCTAGCGCTCCTGGCGGCAGAGTTTGGCAGTCGCCTTCCCTATAGATTTACCATAATAATCTAAAGATAATTCAAAAGTTGTATAATATAATAAAGAAAAATAAAATAAAAAAAAAAAAAATCCATAACCAACATATTATAAAGATACTGAGTATTTTTCAACCGCAAATTTATATCGCGTACGTGATTTATTCATCTCTGAAATACCAAGAAAAATCTTTGGACCGCAAATTCTTTTTTCTAGATATATATCATGTGATATATATTATATATATGTTAATACGGCATTAAGGATATAATAACGAGAAATGTGAATAAAAAATCGTATATAGCTGGATTCTGTTAAGGTTGAGAAAATAAAGAAAAAGAGCGTGCTAAAATACAGCGCTTACTTCCGGTTGACTAATCTAACGAAAATCACGATTAGCTATATAGGTATATATATATATATATATACTGTTGAGTTAGTTTGTTTAGGCTACGTAGGTCGGATCCCCTGGTTTGGTAGACCGGAAGTTTGCCGGTTGCGTATAAATGAGGAATACGATGAATGCGGTATAGTAGTAGTTATGGGGGGGCTGAGTTGAAGTTCCGAATTTTAAAACTCCCGAAGGGTAAAAATTACGAATTTTAATATTCCCGTAGATAGAAGTTTTTAGAAAGGGTAGGTATATTATTTTCCGTAAAGTCTACTACCTAAAAAAACTTTCGAATTAAGAACACCGAAGGTTCAAAATTGCGAAATTTAATGAACATCCGCGAAAGGTCTTTGCAAACCTCCGAAACTTGAAATTCGCGCAAGTAGTATTTATTTAATTTTGATATGGCTGTATTATTGAATGTATCGAAATCAATAATAAGTGGTAAAAAATAAATTAATCGATTTGAGATTTACTTTTTGGAAAACAAAAACTTTCAAAATCCTATCAATAAATTATTAATAAAATAAAATGTATTTTAGAATTAAATTTTTTTTTTTTTTTTTTTTGTTCGCATATATATATACCTACATCCTGCAGTGACATAGAATGAAAATTTCAGATTTTTCGTACATATTTCGATGATCTGCGAACTTTCGGAGTTTTAGTATTCCGCAAATTTCAAAACGTTACTGCAAAGAAAAATTCGAAATCGCGTCTTCATAAATTAATTCGATACATATTTCGACTCACTTTTCGGAACTTTGAACTTTTTTTTTTTTTATACGATAGAGTAACGTTATCCATAAGGACGGAAGTTGACACGAGAAAGATAATAGGTATACATATGTATATCCATGCTGCATGTGAACGGAAAAAAAAGAAAAGAATAAGAAAATAAAAACTATACGGATGCACTTATGATAATAATATATACATAGTACAGTTATAGCTATAGAATATTTATTTTTTATATCGTAAGAAAAGAAAAAAATATATATTACAAATTATATCTCCAAGAATCGAGACGATAAAATTGAATTAAATATTGAAAAAAATAAAATAAAAAATAAAAAAAATGGAATCAATTTTTCTGCTTTTTACCGCAAAATGTATTTAGGCCGTATAGTAGATATATCTCTCTTAAGGGCGATGACACATACCCAATATAACATCCCAGGCTACATACGCGGTATACATCCGTGTCTTTCCCCGGTCTTTCTCGCTCTCGCTCTCTCTCTCTCTCTGCGATCGTGAGCTGGCTGTTCACTGTACAAAGTACAGACCGCGAAACGTGTTCATTATTATTTTACCGAACCACAAATACCGTTACACAATTCGATTAGACCCGTAGCTAATATAAATGTGTATTATGAGGGTGCAGAGGAAGAGTAACAAGGCTACACATTCTCACATATATAGGTATATCACAGATAAAGCTAATTTCATGCGGGATAACGAAATTTGATCGTATATAGAAAGAAATTGTGTATATAAAATGAATTCTAGCTTAGGCATTTGTATTATCTGACATGAGTCAAGCAGCAGTTATAATAGCAACGAGGCAGCAGCAGCAGCAGCAGCAGCAGCAGCAATGCGCGGGATCGATTAATTTGGCCGTCTGTACAAACTGCGGCTCTCTATACACTCGACCGCACACACGAAATATATGACTCACCATAAAACAGCGCGGTTCGATATCCCATGAAATTGCGGTGTTCGGTTCGGTTTGCTCCGTGCAACGCATGTATATACGTATATAATAATAATTAATATATTTTATAAATGAATAATTATATATATATATATTATCATTAAAGAGATATTATGTATTAATAAATATAAGAGAGCGCAGAACAGCTGCGAGATATTTTTTTTTTTTTTTTTAATCAAAAATCGAGTAACAAAAAAAAAAAAAAAAAAAAAAAGAAAAAAAAAATAGAAAAATAGAAAAAGAAATTCTATAGCCACGACGACGACGACTGAGCCTATATTATAAGCGTGGGCGTGTGTATGTGACCAATGCTAAGGGTGAATCACTTGAGGTATTGAACTAATAAATTATTTATAACTAGTCGTCCTCGACGATGCAGCCACGTGTTAGAAAATATACGCCCAGCGCTCGAGTTATGAGTCGGATATACATATAATCATATGGGGATGATAATTTCTTAACTAAAAACCTATGCCTTCTATACCGATTACAAAAAAAAAAAAAAAAAAAAAAAAAGATAAAAAAAATTGTAATTTTGCTTTTGCTCTTTAGCGCATTTATTATTATCATCATTAACATTGAAGTTTCGTGACCGTTGATTAATCTAACTTTCTGACTATCGTTTTTTTTTTTTTACAACCCCCTAAATTGTTTTTCGCGACCATCAATTTTACCCGCGGCGAGTTTTTCCCGGTACCGCGAGGGAGGGATGGATGGATGGATTTCTCTCATCTTTCAAAGATACATCTACGTATTATATATATATATATAATACGCACGATAAAGATTTTTTTTTTTTTTTTCTTTCCTCCGCAAAAATATAACGATGAGAGTTAATGTGAAAAAAAAAAAAAAAAAAATAATTATAATATAACACGCAGATTCATGATAATATAAATATGTTTATGAATTTGAAAAGATAAATAATAATCTCATATGATTCTGAGCTTATATATGTCTGCCTGTGTGCAGACTGATTAAGAGAATACATACGAGAAACCAGATAAACCTATATAATCGCGGTCCAGATATGATTTATAATATTGTAAAATAAGAAGAAAAAAAAAACCAAACGAAATTATATTATACACTAATTCGATCAATAATATATATGGTCTATGTTGCATACATACATATAGTAGTATATAGCAATAAAAATAGTGATTTCTTATCAATAAATCATCAACACAGCTATTCCGAGAAATCGATAGTTCAATGACTTCAATTTCTTCCACTGTACCATATAGGTATATAAATAATAGTGTACGTAGGTATACACAGATGCAACTGCAGCACTCGTCGTCAATACGATAGACGTCGGAAACCAAGATATGTATTCTACCGCTATTGCAGCAGCAGCAGCAGCTCGCTGCTGCTGCTGCTGCTACTACTGGTGCTCTGATATATCTTGGAGACTTTATTTATAAGTCATTGCTTGAATGTGCACAGTTAGATATATGTATTTATATATGTATGTGTTTGAAATGAGGAGATGTATAAGTTTTGCGAATTAGGTGACTAGTAGCCATAATACGGGGACCATAGGTTGAATTTGATAATTCAAAAACTCTCGAAAGATAAAAATTCCGAATTTGAATATTACCGAATCAGAGTTTCTATATAGGAAAGAGTTTCGCCGATTTGAAAAAAAAAAAAAAAAAAAAAAAAAACTTCGAAACCATAGAACACCGAAGTTTCAAAATTGCGCAAAACTATTATATAAAGATTCCGAAACTTGAAATTAACGGATGTAGGTATATATATTCATTCGGTGTTTAATAACTCGGTCTGCATTGATCGCGTATCGAAACCAATATAAGTTACCTATATAATATGTATGGTTTCAAATTAATCGTCTTGAGATGAAATTTTTAGAAAAAAATAAAAGTTTCAAAATCCTGTACATCAATAAATTGTATATATTATAATAATGAAATTTTTCGAAATCATATATATATATGCGTTTTAAACGAATATTGAGAATTTTGACTATTACAATTAATTAGGAATTTGAAAAATTTTTGAACTTCACCCCTGGCAACCCCATGCAATAGGTATGGTATCTACACATAACGAAAGGAGACCCTCTTTTCTTTAGTTATTTAACACCCTACACACCGGGTAGTATAATAAGGGGGTGTGTACGACACGCGTCTACATGCGGTATACGGCTGCAGTTTGAGTCAAACAGCTGCAGCAGGTACTGTTCAGGGTTGAAAAATAATATATATATATTTTTCTTTTTCTCTCTCTCTCTCTCTCTCTCTCTCTTCTAATTTGACATCAGCCACGCGACCAAACAAAGTGTGTTTAGAGTGTTCCAGATGTACATAATATAAGGAACAGATGTATATATGTATCTTATTTCACAAACAACCCCATAATTTATTATTTCTTTAAATCTAATTATTATTATTATTATTATTAATAAAATTAACATTATTCAATCAATATATTAATATCTTAGAAATTTTTAATTTTTCCAATTCCTTCAACTGTTGCATATTTTTCTACTTTTATTATATTACATATTATACTATTTAATCAGCACTATATATATTATAAGAAGAATTATTTTTATATATTTTTTTTTTTTTTTATATTTTATATATACAAGCCGCAAAGAGTTTCTATATATAAAATGGTTGAATTAAAATTCCCATAAATTTTTTGGTATATAGGATATGTATTGATGCGTGTGTGAGGGGATGTTTTATATATCCAATCTATTCTCGCGCCCTAAAAGACGCCACCGAACGCGATGCGACGCCACGAACACGTCTTCGACTGAATTCAGTCGAACACGCCCCTGTTTCGTATAGCTGCACAGGAGTTCTCATTTTATACAAAACGCGAAAAAAAAAAAAATAAAAAATAAATAAAAAAAATAAAAAAAGGAAAGAATCGATTACTTAGGTATTTTTTTCTTCCTTTTCTTTTACTTTGCTCATGCTTTTCGGAAATTTAATTCGATAATAAGGATAATATACACGTGTTATACAACTTTTTCGGGATATCACAAAATATCTATTAATAGACAACGTATTATATATATATATATATATATATATATATATATATACATTAATTGATGCGAGAGGCGTAAAGCTATAATAGTACGCAGCTGTTCAATATTCAAACTTCAGAATTTACCGAGCTATGCTACATGCTTTTATATAAGAGGGCTTGTTCTTATATATGGGGACGATTCTCGACGTTCGTCCCTCTTTTCATAATCCTCATCCTTATCCTTCTACTACTACTACTACTACTAATACTTATACTACTATATGCATATAGGAATTAGTTTCTTTTCTATAGAACTATATAGAAAAACTGATGTTAGTCATTTCGATTTTCATATATATATATACTAGGATATGCGATTTTGCTATTGCTATTGCTATTGCTATTGATATTGCTGTTTCATTCGCGTAAAAAGTTTAGTACCTATACAACTGCCGCTGGGGATTTGCGGGGCAAAGTTTAACTGTGGGGCATTGTTCTGACCAGAATAGATTCGAATCCAGCATCGCTGCTGCTGCTGCTGCTGCTGCAGCAGCCATGTAACATGTACAATATATACGTATATATGTGACCTATACTTATGTATACGTAACAGAGGCTCTCAATTTAAGAATATTATATTTTTCCGAAATATTTCATTATTAAAAGAGAATTTTTTTTTTTTTTTTTTTTTTTTTTTTAATGATAATTTCAATATATTATTCAAATATTATCAAAGTAGGTACATACTCTCTTAATTTTTTTGGAGTAAAAAACGTGCAATTCTGAGAGAAAAAAGAGTGAAATTTCATTTCCTTGGATTGAAAATCGTGCAACTCCAAAGACACAGAGTGAATTTTTTCACTCCAAAAATTTTTTAGATATTATACCTAATCGAAATCAAAATATATATATATATATCTAATATTTGAAAGCGATCTAAAATTTCGGGTTTAGAAATTGAGTCGATGATATTATGATTTTAAGCTACATATTATATACTATATAATATACCATATGCACCCACGTATGATGAACTTTATAGCTTATTTAGCATTTAATTAAATTTATATATTTTATTAACAAATCGTGCTATAATAGGAATCGAACAACAACACAAGACTCCAACGCTTTTATATAATTTCTCAATAATATTTAATCACTATCTAGTTTGCTTTCTCTTTATTTATTATTATTGTAGTATATATATTAGACCGGTTCAAAAAAATCGACTATTCTTTTTTTTTCAATTTTCGCATTGAAATACTTTTGGGGTGCTGAAAAAAGATTCCTGTTAAAAGCGGAGCTCTTAATATTAAGATTTAGAGGTCGCTCATCGCGGATTTCTATTTTCTATTTGAATAGCATAGGAATTTTTTTTTTTTTTTTAAATAATTTTGTAGCTCACAAACCAATGAACAAATCCAAATGACTCTTACATATTTTCATAGGAAATTGAACACTCTACAAAAAGCTTCTCTTATCGTTTTTTGATAAATTGACTCCTTCCAAAGTTATTCAAGCTCAAATTTCAATTTATAGTTGAGTAAACTATTTTTTTTTTGTGATTTTTTTCCACAATGATAGATACATTTTTTAGAGTGTTCAATCCCCTATTAAAATATGTAAGAGTCATTTGGATTTGTTCATTGGTTTGTGAGCTACGAAATTCTGAAGAAAAAAAAAAAAAAATTCCTATGCTATTTAAATGGAAAATAGAAATCCGCGATGAGCGACCTCTAAATCTTAATATTAAGAGCTCCGCTTTTAACAGGCATCTTTTTTCAGCCCCCCGAAAGTATTTCAATGCGAAAATTGAAAGAAAAAGAATAGTCGATTTTTTTGAACCGGTTTAATATATATATATATATATATAAATATATAAATATCAAGTTATATAGTATATAAGCTATAGCTTTGTATAGTAGTATGTCCACATAATATTTGAATTTTCATATAATATATAAATAAATATGGTGGATTAAATTACGAAAAAAAAAAAAAAAAAAAAAAAAAATGATCAACTTATTCGCGAATATATAGTTTAATCGAAAGAAAAAAAAAACCGGACATTATTTCAAAACTGTTTATAATATAAAAAGAAAAAAAAAAAAAAAAAAAAAAAAAAAAAAAAAAAAAAAAAAAAAAAAATCGCAAATTTATCAGTGATATAATAATAATAATGATCATCAGCATAAGACGCGTAGGTATAACAGAATCCGCCCTCGCGATTTCACCCACGTGGATAAGCAGCCAGCGACAAGCCATATCCTCCTCCGCGTGTAGAATAATCTTATACGTTTATAAAATACGATTAATTTATTAATTCTATGATTGTATGAGATTTTTAGCTTGACTCGTGATATATGAATTTAAAATTAGTATCTAAATTGAAATTTCCTTCGATTTGAATAATCGTTTATATATATGCGTATGTACATACTGTATAAATATTATCATATTTTATTATAACACACCGTGTAGAATATATATTATATTAATTATTCTCACCTCGTCATAAAAAAAAAAAAAAAAAAAAAAAAAAATACTTTTAATCATTGTTAATGATTGATAATTAAATAATTGTATGTCTATATAATGTAGCTATAGAATATGTCTTTATAGACCCCCCGGAGGGGACAGCGCCGAGTTCAAATCATCAAGTGATTAAGTAATTACCTTAACAATTCAGGCCCACTTTATATTATATATACCACTAGAGACACCGCGATGTAGAAACTTGAAATGACAACGACACATTTCTACTGGCAGTAAATTATATATTATATAATTATGCAGTTTATATTATTATTATTATTATTATTATTATTATTATTATACCAGCTACAACAAAATGCGAAATTTCTATTCGATTTTTCATTTTTTCATATTTTCATATTTTCATATGAAAAAAAAAAAAAAAAAAAAAAAAACACTAATACTACTATTTAGAACAATATTGAAACTCAGTTCTGAATAATAAAAATCGAATAAAAATCTAATCATTCAAATAAATTGAATAAAAAAAAAAAAAAAAAAAAAAAAAATGATACGTGGAATAGAATCGTGTCATCGTAATATATAATAATTAATTAAACGGGTAATAGTTATTATTTTCTTGTTTCTCTAATTATATTATATTGCAATGTATTAATTACGTATTATATTGCAAATTAGTCAATACATTACAGAAGACCGCAAAGTTAGAAATACGTATATTATATGACGACAAAAAAAAAAAAAAAAAAAAATTGCGATAGGTCAGGAGAGAAGAGATCATACATTACAGACTCAAAAAGCACCTCAATTCAATTCGTAGAATAAATTCTAGCTTCATATAACAGATTTCAGGAAACAATTACCTATTTTAAGTTCTAAATCATCAATTAAATAATATTTCATATATAATAATAATAATAATAAATAAAACGGAAATTATTGTATAATATTCCTTTTATTGAACCCTCCGTTTTTTTTTTTTTTTTTTTTTTTTTTTATATAGTAATACGTTCGAAACGTTATTCGATGGCAACAAAAAAACTAATCCGATTTATTTCTTTGACGTGAGAGGTGTAAGGACCTTCGTATCCTATAACTATACACTACCTACGTAGGCCGCTTGATATATATATATATATATATATGGGAGGGTTTACAAATGTCAAATCAAACCTTTATTTATTTATTGATATAACGATTCGATAATTTAATCGTACGATAAAATTTCGTGTACCCGTTTTACGACAATTATTCTTTATTCCGTGAAATGAAGAGAAAAAAAAAAAAAAATCTTGAAATTTTTTTTTTTTTTTTTTTTTTTTCCTGTCTTGTTATTCTTTGTTTATTTTCGTTTCTAAAACGTAGATAAGTACCTAGTAGTATTAATAAGATGATCTCGCGAATGATAAAATAAATAAATAAGAGAGAGAGAGAGAGAGAGAGAAAGATCCGAGGTCAGTTACACCGCGATATGCATAAAATGCTTTTTTTGTTTTTTTGTTTTTAAAATTCGTAGGTTACTCACACGCCATTGTTTAACTCTCTCTCTCTCTTTCTCTCTCTCTCTCTTTGTCTCACTATAAGACTCTCATTATTATTCGCTTTTGATCGTTAACTTATAGTTTGTACGATGTATTATATTAATTCATTAATAATAATCGAATAAAGTTCGCAATTTATTGACGCACTCGTGAATAATAAATAAATAAAAAAAAAAAATAAAAAAAAAAATATTTCGTATTTTTGCTGGCAAAATCTTTTTCATGTCATATAACATAATTTGAGCATATCCGCAAAAAAAAAAATATTTTTTTTTTGTTGCGCTTACGACCTTATGGCATTTAGTGACGCGAATTATTGTATTATAGATAGTATGTGCATTAAAATCCTTACTAACCTCGACTAGTAGTAGATCGTGCTAAAATAATTCCAGGTTGAACGAACAAAACCAGCACCAAACACACCACTACCGCACCTCGGCTTGTAGCCTTAGATAAATATGAGCACCAAATATCTTTCGGCATGTTTTGTCGTTGTTTTTATTTTATTTTATTTTATTTTATTTTATTCATTTACAATAAAAAAAAAAAAATAATAATTTTATTATATTATAAGAACATTATTAGATTACCACACAGCGGTGTAAATAATTATTATTCTATATAGTTATCCAAACTATTTACTACGACGCCAACTGATATACGTATATTCCATCAGCAGTTGTAGTAGTAGCAGCAAGCAAGCACGCTACCAACCTGACCTTTACCTCGCTCGCTCTGAGCAACAACTGCGATCAGCATCATTGAACATAGTAACAGACTGAAGTTAGCCGCGGTCTAACGATATAAATCGCAGCGTTGCGCGCGCACCTATTCATTACCCAGAATTCTTACGCGCATGCGCAGATATGTTTTTCGATAATTCCGAGACCCGCGAATTAAAATTCAAATTCAAATTGCGAGGATATTACTTATTATATTTTTATTTGATTGTTGTTAACGAGATATTATGATTTATTTATATTTGTGTTTATTACTACTTACGGGGTTTACCCTTTTCAAGAATCATAGTTTATTTAGTATTAAGAAGAATAAAAGCCTGTTAATGCGTATAATTAATGATAATGAATAAATAAAAAAATATGAAATTTTATGTTTATTTGAAGTTAGAAACGAATAAAGGAGGGTGTTTTTTTTTTTTTTTTTTTTTTTTTTTTTGTTAAATATCCGAAGCGCGGGGATATCACCAAGCGTGTTATATTATTGATCAAACAAATCAAACATGAGTCAGTATAAAACATAAGGTTCTAAAAATCTGATCATGGAGAATAATATAGTTAAGGAATATTTGATCGAAACAATCGTGAATGATTGTCAGCTGAAAGAATATCCCGTGTCTAGTGATTTGGTTGAATTTTTGGTATGTATAATAAATCAGCCTTTTTTTTTAAATTAGAAAAAAAATAAAGAATAATACTTAGTCTATGCAATGAATAAATTATACTTTTTCACAGCTTAATTTATTGCTTCTAAATCCCGAGTATGATTTCGTTAAAGAAGACACGTGCCAAACGGATTTAGCTAATATTGTATCAGCAGTAACTTCGAAATTAGTAAATCAAAATCGACCAAGTCTCGTGGTTTTGAAACTTCAACTTTACTTCAATAAGCACTACGTTAACAGAGGTGATTAATTAACAAATTTCGAATAATTAATCTACTAAAGAAACTCAACTGTTGTTGTTGTTTGTTTTTTAATTTTTTTAATTTTTTAATGTATTTTTGTATTCAAAAAAAAAAAAAAAAAAAAAAAAATTAACAGAAGAAGTAATTCTGAAACACCGAAAATGCATTTATACAAAATCCGCACCACTATTGAAAGAAATTTGCAATACAACATTACACAAAGCTGGGGATCAAGAGATCGAAAAATTGTATCAAAAAATTGTTGTATTTATAATAATTATAAGTGGACTTGGAAATCCTTCATTTCCCGCTGTACTAAGGGAAGGAAATTTGGCATTACAAAGTGTATACCGTATATCAGAACTCAATCACTTTGTTACATTGACATTAGAAGACAAGGAAACACAATTAAATGAACTAATGTGCATTGTGGCTGGAATTCGACTATTTAATAGAGATTTACAGCGAGGTGGAGAGGGTATAGACGATCGTAAGTATACGGTGCGAAATAATTATTTAAAAACAATTCCTTAAAATTCAAATTAATTAATTTAATTAATTAATTAATTAACAGTACCGAGTGTTCTTCAAGAAGCAGTAGGAAAGACTCAATCGTCTACTATGCATGTATTAGAAAAGATAATGAACAAAGTATACAACTTTACCGCGGCAGTAGACAGAACAATATCTTTATCAACATCAACTATAGACGACGATGATGAAATCTGTTCTAATCGTTCGCGGCAAAATTTTGAAATTAATTCAGAAATAAATTCGGAAGAAATTGAATGGTCTGTTGAAATGTTGGTAGCTGGTCGTCAGCAGGAAGTATATATTCGGTTAGTAATGTAATAAGTAATATTATATAGATGTTTGTTTTTTTTTTTTTTTTTTTTATAATTACCCCATTACATTAATTTCTTTCTTTCTTTTTTTTTTTTTTTTGTTTTTTCAATCTTGCCGATTGGATAATCCCAGCAAGTTATTAGACGATATAGAACGATGCGAATGCAACGTTAAAAATCATATGGAAAAATTGCAAGCTCGTTTCCTTCAGCTTCATGGATCCATTCATAGTAGAACTGCTATACCTACCGTTGAAATATACGTAAGAATATTTTCTAATTTTTTTTTTTTTTTTTTTCGAAATTATGTAACTTTAATGATTTGGTTTCAAGCCGCAATTCATAGACTTAGCTAACACGTGGATGGAATTACAAAACGAAGTAGTAGTTTTGAGCAATGTTAACACATTTTTATGGGAAATGCAATCAATGACTGTAAAGGTAAGTGTAAGGTATTTTTTTTTTTTTTTTTTTTATAATTTATCGTTGTAAGTATAACTTATATTGCATTTGAAATAATTATCAAATTTTATTTAAGAACGTAGATACCTACGACGATGTATTACTGGGGACAATGATTGACGATAATCAAATTTTAACCGATGCCGAAAGGCTCGAAGAGCCAATGGGAAAAATGATAAGTATGTAATAAAAACTTCGAAAATATTGCATCTTCTTCTTCTTCTTATTTTCTCTGATATAAGTCTTTATACTATATTTCAGCTGAAGCAGGAGAATGCGAAATATTCTACCCGAATATAACTAAAGATTTCGATCAAATTCACGTGGAGGTAAAAAAAAAGAAGCAAAAAAAAAAAAAAAAAAAAAAATTTTGAATTTTACAATTTTTTTTTTTTTTTTTTTTCTGTTTTCTTCGTTTTATAGTATCTCGGTTTTTGCGCGTGGAGTTTCACCGTAGGAATTGGTGCCTTGATTCCTGGCAATCCAAACATCGGTGTAGTTAAATGGAATGGAAAATATTTCGCATTTAGTTCTAGAGAAGCAGCTAGTAAATTTGGCGTCAATCCACAAAAGTACGTTTTAAACAAATGCCTCAAAATTCTGGCATTAAAAAAGTAAAAAAAAAAAAAAATTAAAAATAATGAAAATTTATTCCATCCCAAACAGATTCGTAAACGAAGCTATAGAAATCGTTTACAATCACCCCGAGTATGTGAATTTGCTTCAAATCTACGAAGATATAAAACCTTCGAGAATTGAAGAAGGGTAAGAAGATAGTTTGGAGTTTCAGTTACTACTATTTACGTTTAGATAATATTTTGATAATAAAAATGATATAAGTTGAATAAATTTGTTTAATTTAATCGACAGATCGGTAGCAAGCTCTGATCCAAAAATGGTACAAGACCAGGAAGTGCAAACCGATCTACACCCTCAAGAGTCGAATATAGTAAAAGACTATAGTTCTAGTACGTGGGAATATAGACGAAGAGCATTACAGCTGGTATAGAAAAATGATGTTTTTATAATATTATAAATTTGGTGTATGTTGCTTAAATGAATGAATGAATGAATTTTATTCTATATTTTAAATTTCAGTCAGATATTTGTCGACGTATTACCAACGGTACCCAAACTTATAAATCGAATTTTCGAAATGGTGTATACACGTACGCAGTTCCGTCAAAAGATCGCGAGATACAAACTATGCGAGATAATTATACTAATACGAATAAACTGAAGAATTTTATTTACGGATTACGCGGTAGACGCGATAATCAACAACACGTTGTTAACTTTACGGATTAATCGTTCTGACTGAATATATTATCAAATTAATTTATATTTCAAATTACTCTGTAAGATTTGTATGTTTTGAATATGCAAATTTTGAATATGCAAATTTTGAATATGAGAAAATTTTAAATATAATATATATACAACAGCTGAGTAGATAGTGAATGAATTATATCTATACTTTTATCCTTACTATAACATACACTCAATTGCTATTCAAGTTTCGTGTATTTTTTTTTTTTTTTTGTTTCACTGTATCCAATAGACTCCAAAAATAAATTTGGCCAAGTTTTTGAGCATTATAATTTATACAGTTTATTTAATTTACTCGAAACTTTCGACAGTGAGAAGATAAAGCCAGAATCTTAATATAATAAGATAATATGATGAAAGAAGAGAGAGTAAAATGTAAAGTGGAAAAAAAAACGAATAAATAAATAAAAATAATCAATATTACTTTTATCCTTATTTGTTGCTTTTATCTTCATTTTTTTTTTTTTTTTTGTTTCTCTCTCTCTCTCTCTATTTCTCTCTATTTATTCACTTATTTATTTCTTCTTCTTCTTGTTCTTCTTATTCTTCACTGTATCATAATGCTTTCAGTTTTTTTTTTTTTTTTTTTTTTTTTTTTCCTCTTCCCTTATCTCTCAGGCCTATTTTTAAAAAGGTCTTACTCTCATTCCAATTTCGATATTAATTTAGGCCAGGCGTTATCAATTTATATTCCAAAATACCTCAAGAATTATTGCCTGTAGTAGGTAGGTACTACATACGTGATGAAGCATAGGTAGGTACAACGACGAGGCAACTATATTCTATATCATGTATATTATATCGAATGACTTCATAAAATTAGAACGTTTATACTTCAACTCGTAATAAAATCCTAGTTATTTATTATTTATTATTTTTTTTTTTGTTCTTTTCATTCTTTATTTTTATTTATCATTATCATTATCATTATCGTTATCATTATCATTATCATTATCATTATTCCTACTCGACACCGTGCACAGAAAATACTTTCGCACACATTTTTTTTTTTTTTTTTTTTTGTTTTCGTTTTTTTTTTTTTTTTTTTTCTTCTTTTTTTACTTAAAACTTGTTGTTTAAGTGAAATTCATCAGTTTATCAATTAATTGTTAATTAATTAATTAATCAATCCTTATACGTTAGAGGTCAATGTTTTTTTTTTCTTTTTTTCAAGTGATTTTGTTGTTTTTTTTTTCTCGTTTTTTCTTCTCTTTTTCTTTTTCTTTTTTTTTTACACCAAAAAAACCTACGTTACGACGATAATAATTAATTAGTAATTACACATTAATATATAGTTATACTTTTTACTTAATATTCTTTCATTGTATAATATAACTATCATACAGAAGAAGTACAGAATGTCGGTTTTACTTTTTTACTTTTTTTTTAACTTTTATTTTTCTTTCTTCTCTCTTTCAATGGGGGGGAAGGGGGGGTGGTGTACGGTACGGTGCGGGAGGGAAGTGGGGACATCCGTCGTCTACGCCCGTTCTCGAGGAGTCATCAAATTTTAAAATATAAAAAATCGTTTGTTCTTTTCTTTAATACTTTTCTTCTTATTTTTTCATTTTTTATTTTCCTTCCCCTCCCCCCTCCATTAATATTTTCTTTGTTTTTCTTTTTTTTATTCAGACTGTTTATTCGCTACTAAATTTACACACCAATTAAGTTTTTTTATTTCCTTTCTTTAATTTATTTTCCCCCCTTATAAATGAATTAATTCACTATTTGTCAAAAACCAGTTTCCACACGGTATGTTAAACCTTCTATAAAGCATATCTATCTATCTCTATCTATCTCTCTCTCTCTCTCTCTCTCTCTCTCTCTATTTCTATTTCTCTTTTCTTGCTCTCGTCATTGAATTGAAAATTTTTTTCTTTCAGTTTCTTTTTTTTTTTTTTTTCAACTTCAAACTATGAACTGTGTATCGATTTTAAAAAAACAGATCATATTTTTGCTTTTACTATTCTTTTCTTTTTCTTTTTTCTCAAAGAATTATCATTTTGTAATAGTTTTCATCGTGGGAAATGAAAACTATATGTAAAAAAAAAAAAAAAAAATAGTTTCAAATCACACTAGTTAATAAACGTAATTAATTTTTTTATTCCAGCTTCAACCATTCAAATTTATTCCGAACAAAAAGATAATAAATCGACTGAGGGAAAACAAGGAAAATAGTTGATTTAAAACAAATAAAATTAAATGTCCATTTTTTATTTTTTATTTTTTGACTCGATTAATTAATAATGCCCAGAAATCATTTCAAGTTTGTTTATTTTTTTTTTTTTTTATATATATATATATATATATATATCAAGTTTAATTCAATCATTTTACAGAGAGAATAAAAGTTTTCGAGTTAATTGATTATAATTTTGATTATTATTATCATTATTATTATTATTATTATTAGAGTCAGAAATGATTTTCCTGTTTTTTTATTTCATAATAATAATAAAAAAAAATAAAATAAAAAATAAATGAGTAATGTACAATTTGAATGGTCGAATCTAAGTTTAAGTTTGAAAGAAAAAAAAAAAAAAAAGAAAAAAAAAATCAAAAAATCGTTTAAAAATGTCTGTTTCGTCGTCGTTTCGTGTGTGGCGTTTATGTATGTGTGTCAAAATGGTTTTGGATGATGAAGAATTGCATGAGAAATCATGTCTGATTTTTTTTTTTTTTTTTTTTTCTTTCTTTTTTTTTCCTTTTTTTCTTTTTTTCTTTTTCTCAATGTGGAATATATACCTTCAGAGTCGATAAACCCGGAGTTAATTACTTAATCTACGAAGTGATTTTTGAGGTACTTCATCATACCAAAGGTCCTGAAACGCTTTACTCCAATAACCTTCATCAGTTCTTCGTCGCAAATCGCAAATTGCTTATTCTTGGGATCCTGTAAAGAGAAGAAATCATTTTTTTCTTTTTATTTTTCTTTAATTTTAAAACTAATCAATAACGTTTTGAATAAAGTTGTAAAATTCTGTTTCATAAATTTGCTTAAAACATGATAAATATTTTTAATAAAATGAAATGAAATGAAATGAAATGAGAATACTCACGTAAAGATTTCTCTCCTTAATGATACTCCACACTTTCTTAACAACTTCGTGTCGTGCCATTTGTTCGGCGCCAACAACAGCTGCAAGTTCAGGTGAAAGTGTTATCGCACGAGTATAACCACCGCCTTTTCCTTTACCAGCTCCTTTCTTAGCTCCGCCAACAGCCTTCTTGCTTTTACCCCAATCCTCGTCGCTGTCGCTATCGCTTCCCTTCTTCTTACCCTTTTTGCCAGGTTTGCCTGTGCCAATTTTTTGATAAGAAAAAAACAAAAATAAATACACGATTATTCCACATATTTAATTTCTTTATAATCAAAGAAAATACTTTAACTCAAATGTATATCAAGGTGCTTTTTTTGCAACTCCCCATTGAAAATCTTGTTGTAGATGTCGAAAAAGGAATCCTGTCCAATTTTTAGCTCTTAATTTCGATTCTAGTACTTGCGCTCTTCTTTTTAAGTTTTTCTATGCTAAAAGCATGTGAACATTATGACTTTTTCTTTAGTCGCGCACAACTCAGCCCCATTTCAATGGATTGTTCTCATCCAAGACTCATTTGACAGAGAATTTAGTGTTCTTCAAAAGTGCCCAAGATAGTTTGACTGACTTGAAAATATTGAACTTGACATTTTGTTGGAATTTTATACTTATAAAAAATCAAAGTCCTTATATATCTTTTGCAATACTGGTTTGAGAGACTTTATGTGTCGGACTTTTTTGTAGAGAAATAAATTTCCTACAAAATTGTTACAAAGTTTTTTTCTTCAAGTCCAACTGTTTATTCGCCCACAGCGAGAAAGAAGAATTATGCATAAAATCGATTCTGGAGGCTCACACAAGTGCGCCGGTTGAAACCACAGCCAAACTACCTGAATCACTTTTGAAGAACACTAAATTCTTTGTAAAATGAGTCTTGGATGAGAACAATCCATCGAAATGCAGCTGAGTTGTGCGCGACTAAAGAAAAAGTAGTAATATTCACATGTTTTTAGCATGGAAAAACTTAAAAAGAAGAGCGCGAGTACTAAAATCAGAATTAAGAGCTAAAAATTGGACAGGATTCCCCCTTCCACGTCTACAACAAGATTTCCAATAGATAGTTGCAAAAAAAAAAATAGTCTTTTCAAAAAAAAGCACCCTAATGTATATTAATTGTTATTATTATCATTATTGGCAATAATTTAAAAAATCAAGTATACTAATCCTCTTTTTTGTTTCAAACTTACTACTACCCTTCTTGGGTGTGGGTTTTGCTTTTTTAGGACTATACTCTTCGTCGCTGGCGTCATCGTCGCTGGCGCTTTCCTCATCGTCCGACGAACCCTTCTTACGTTTGGCAACAGTTTTCTTAGCTGGTCCACGTTTTGCTGGTTTTTTTTCTTCCTCCTCTTCCTCTTCCTCTGAACCTTCTTCTTCCTCTTCCTCACCTTCCTCTGACTCTTCGCTTGCTGCCTTACTCTTCTTACTCTTTTTACCACCGTCTTGTTTCTCCTGGAGACACTCCATCACCAAATCGTCAACTTCCTTCTTTCTATGATATTGGGAATAAAAGTAAAATAAATTCAAATTCAAATTCAAATCAAAATCAAAATTCTATTTTATTTTTATATTCAATTTACTTTTCTTTCTTTATTTCTTTTTTTCTTCAAATCCTAATAACAATCACAAGATTTTAGTCTATATTTGTTTGAGGGGGAACGAGGTGGTAACTTATTCTCATATTCAAGTCCACGCAGAGTCCCTCGTTTTTTTTTTTTTTAATATGGGACAAAAAAAAAAAAAGTGCTACTCTCACACAAATTATTTCTTGCGTATGAGTAGATGCACTAAAAGTCCGTTAAATTACTCTCAAAGTTCATTAATTTAATAAGTTTATTAAAAAATACTTGAAAAAAAAAAAAAAAAAAAAAAAAAAAAAAATTACAAAACATTGAACAGTGATAATAGTAGGGGAGGGGAGGAGTAGAGGAAGGGGGAGTGGGAGGGGGAAAGGAAAGGAGAGGGGACAGAGTTAAAAGTTGCAGAAATATGAAATTCGTAAATTAATTGTAGAAAATTAGTTTCTCATTAAAAATTACCGAACATGAATTATGATAAGCGAACGTAAATTAAAATTGAAAATTGAAAAAACTCTAAGAAAAAAAAAAAAAAAGAAAAAAGAATTATTTTTTTATTGTTTTATTTTTTTTTATCTCGGGAAAAAAAAAAAAAAAAAAAAAAAAAAAATATAATAATAATAATCGTATATTTATTTTTGTTGATAAATCGAAAAGCGGCAAACGATGATAGTGTTTAGATTATTTGAAATTGCATAAAGAGTTGAACGACCTATGTATGTATAATATGTGTGTATGTAAAATGGTTTATTGATATATATATATATATTTGGGTATAAAAAAGATGTAAATATAATATTTAATTATAATGATGAAATTTTAATTTAATTTAATTCAATTAGTTAGTTTTTGTTGTTTACCTGTCCGTGAGGTCAACGTCTAGTTTTTCCTCGATCTGTTGCCTCACTTTCTTGGCGGACATTGTTGTGAGGTCGGCATCCTTAAGGATGGCTGCAACAATCGACCCGAAATAAGTGGTAAATATACGATTTCAAAACTAGGGATATAGATAGATAAAGATAGATAGATAGTTAGACAGATAGATACCCAACAACTGAAAAAGAATTGAATCGAATTGACAATTCTCAAAACGGTCCAATTCGATTTTTGAATCCCAGCAATCGTATTGAAACGTATAGAAAGATTGTTGTTCGTATAAATTCGAATAGAAAAGAGTAGATATCCAACAAATAAACTTGTTGTAAATGTCCAACTAAAATATCTTTTTTTTTTTTTATCACCATCATTATTTTAAGCATTTCGCAATTTAGTACATTTCAGTACGACTACAGAGAGCCTTAAGCCTTTACGTACAAGTAACGATCATTACTTTTCATCATGGAATCCGAGAAATCGCGACGAAGTTGCGATTTTGAGGTTAGAGTGATGAAAAATAATTGGTTATTAACGTACATATTACACATTTAGATTTATCGATTTTTATAAAGTCACGATCTGACTACCCTGCTTAAAAAAAATTATTCAAACCAATAGAAGATTTTGTATGGGTCGTAATCGGATTTCTGTTTAAGTTATTTCCTATTGAAAGGCCCTTTTCCAATTCATATTTCCAATCCGTTTGTATCGGTGTTACCCAATTAACTTCCTCATTTTGTATATAGGATTCTATCGGTTTCAATCGTTTCTTCTAGCACGAAAAAAAAAAAAAAAAAAAAAATCATATTGAGATTTTTTCACCAATAGTTGTTTGTTTCCTTAGCGGTAGAGCACAGTGAATATTTCAGGGTGTTAGAAATTATTTATTCACAGACTGAATAGATTTTTATTCATGTCGGTCACCCATCCAAGTTCTGGTCGCAGTTGGAGTTGCTTAACTTCGTTGAGCATCTGATGTCCGGTGTCGATCTGGCTCTAATCGTCGACTGTTGCGATTTCGAACACTTTTCGACTCGATACGTAAACTTTGATTCGTGAGGATTTACCTCGGGATTTATATCAATATGTATGTAACTAACTGTTGACCCGTGGTGGGTCAATTTTCAGTAAAATAAAAATAAATGATTAAATCTAGTGATAAATTCTGTCACCATATGGCATTCAAGTTACAGTTAATTATGAGTGTTAACGACGTCGTCGCCGGGAGTTGTCTTCGTAGAACATACGCTTTCGTTATCTGTGACCTGGAGCACCGCTACGTTGGTTTCGTCCTCAAGGTCGACCGCATCATAGTTTTCGTCCTCCAGGTCGACCGCTACGTAGTTTCCGTCCTCCAGGTCCACCGCACCATAGTTTCCGTCTTCCAGGTCCACCGCACCGTAGTTTTCGTACTCCAGGTCCACTGCACCGTAGTTTTTGTCCTCTAGGTCCACCGCACCGTAGTTTCCGTCCTCCAGGTCCACCTCACCATAGTTTCCGTCTTCCAGGTCCACCGCACCGTAGTTTTCGTCCTCCAGGTCGACCGATTGCAAGTAATTATTGATGAACAATTGATGTTGTACACACGACGTTGATAATTCATGCATCATAATTAAGTAAATTGTTAACTACGGTGAGGTGGACCTGGAGGACGAAAACTACGATGCGGTGGACCTGGAGGACGAAAACTACGGTGCGGGGGACTTGGAAGACGGAAACTACGATGCGGTGGACCTGGAGGACAAAAACTACGGTGCGGTGGACCTGGAGTACGAAAACTACGGTGCTGTGGACCTGGAAGACGGAAACTATGGTGCGGTGGACCTAGAGCATGAAGACTACGTAGCGGTGGACCTAGAGGACGAAAACTACGGTGCGGTGGACCTGGAAGACGGAAACTACGATGCGGTGGACCTGGAGGACAAAAACTACGGTGCGGTGGAGCTAAAGCATGAAAATTACGTAGCGGTGGACCTGGAGGACGCAAACTACGGTGCGTTGTACCTGGTTACAGATAACGAAAGCGTATGTTGTATGAAGACAACTCCCGGCGACGACGTCGTTAACACTCATAACTGTTGTATTTTTCATGCGAAGCGGTCGAATTTTTTTCATAATAGTGAAGGCTTTATTATTTTTAATATAATATACACCGATATAAAAACCCTATTACCGTATTTACACGTAAATAAGCCGCACCTTTTTTTGTTCTTTAATGTCAGAAATATATTGTAAAATCGGGTTTTGGGAGGATTTCGGAACGAAAAAAGGTGCGGCTTATCTACGTGTAAATACGGTATTTCCGATAAGATTTCTTTTTAGGTCTGTATCAGCATTTCACAATTTCCTAAGTCGCAGAATAATGGAAATATGATTGAGTCCGATAAAACTTGAAATCCGATTGAGAGCCATTAATTCCAATTCATTTTCTATCGGCCGCCGAAAGCTACACCGATTGCCCCAATCAAATCCGATTCAATTCTAATTGGTTTCTATTGGATTTTATTGTTTTCTATCGCTTTTTTTAACCAGGGTAGGTATTTCAAGCGACGAATCAAAACGAATTCATTCGTAAATATTTTTATCTGAGAATTGATGCGAATTGAATTTGGTTTCATTTTCATTCTAAATGGAGAATTAAATCGGATTCACCTCTATCGAGAATTGTTTCGAATTTGAGTTTCTTTGAACGGATTCAGATATACGTATTAAAACGAATAGAACTTACTACTAGAAAAGATCCGAATAAAAAACCATCGATCTGAATTCAGCAGTAGAAATTGAATCGAATAGACGAATTAATTCGAATAGAGGTTTGCCATGACCTAATTTTTAAAAAGTATTGAAACGAATAGACCGAAGAGTTGCCGAAGAGATAGTATAGATACGTGTAAGACCGTATTCATTTTTCTGAAGATAGGGTGGAATGGTTCGAATATGAACGAATTCGCGAATTGAGAAGGATTCGATCTCATAGGTACAACTTACGTTCTATACGGAAATTTACAAAAATGGGATTCGTAAGTGGAGTTGTCTATACGGTTGAATTCTTTTTCAGTTGTTGGGTAGATAGATAGATAGATATGTAATATATGTATATGTGTTGTATTTATTTATTTCCGTAAACGTACGAACGTATGTACAGAGTATAGAAAGCAAACCTCTGAACCGAGTTAAAAGATTAAATCGAATATCGATATTATATTATATTATAAAATATAATTTCTATTTATCTTTAAAACAGATGAGATTTTCGCTACGTGTTTATAATAATAATAATAATAATAATAATAATAATAATAATAATAATAATATTCACACGCATGCGATAATAAAGAATCGACAATGACAATAATAATGAAAGAAAGAAAAAGAAAGAAAAAAAAAAAAAATAACTAAAACAATGAAATTTTATTGGGGAATATTTCGGCGGGGCATAAGCAAAGTATACGGCCAATCAACGCGTCACACGGAATAAGGACGCACCTATTATTTCGATTTATTATAAAAATGATCATATTATTAATATCCGAGTTAATAAAGTTTAAATTATTATTTAAATCGGTGTTAATTTTAGTAAAATTATAATCTCCATATTACGATTGTATGAATAGATATACTGGTGGTACGTTTGGTTTTCAATAATGGCTGGCTTGGGTACGCTAGACCCGTCGTGTATCTTCCGCGCCAAGTCCTAAAGCTCAAGAGTAAAATAGCTTATTTCCTTAATCGAGGTTTTAAAATTTGAATACAAAAATTAATTCCCTAATTATTTAAAACTTACTTTTCATATTATCATATATTTTATATTAGTAATTTCAAAGATATATTAACTTACCGGTTATTTCCTTCCTTAGCTCGTCTTTAGAGATATCGGCCATGGTGGTGTGTTGCGTCGTGCGTACTGCTACAAACTGAAGCTAAGCCGGCTGGCCTCCTGTAGCGTCGATCGTACAGTCACGTCGCGCAGTAATTGACGCTGTACTCATACAACCTTGTTTATAAAATATATAACTTATTTCACAGTTTATTAAACGATATAAAATATGTACAGAATTGTATCAGTTTTTTATTATCTACAATTTTGTTATGACGCCCCATGCATAATATTTCGATATATATACATCATTTAGATATTTCATTCTAACATGTTCAACGTTTTTTGGCACGGACTATTTTATGTGCAACCGGTCAAGTTCACTATTTATTTCTCGTTAATATTTCATATAAATTTATTTCAAAATATATAACAATATACGTTTTATAATTATTACTAAATACCTAGCCGTTTATTTTTCTTTATTTATAAACAGTTTATTTATTTCCTCATTATGCGTTGGAGGTGAAATGCCGCCTCGCGCATTTGAACAATACAAAATGGCAGACATATTTTTCCCGCTTGATGATACGTTACTGTCTCATGTATAACGTAAATTTTAGTCATTATAATTATCTAGGCTGTTATTCGACTACCTAAAAATCAAATACGCATAAAAACTTGCGATTATAAATACACGAAATTAGAATTCGACTTTTGGAAATCAATAATATTACGCATTTTCACTAAAAATATCATGTTCCCTCTCATTTGGTAATGATATCCGGCCTGAACTGAATATTATTTAACATAGCCTACAATCAATATACGCTAGGCGCACGTTGATAGAAAATTTCAATTATTAATTATTAGATAGTTTAGTGACGTCATACCGATATGAAAAACCCGATTTCTTTGTTAGAATAACATGATTTGTTTATCTAGTTGCTGATTTGGCTTTACAGATATTGATATTTTCAGATAGCGTTTGTTGTATATGTGGCGCTATCTGGCGTCGTTACCTCTAACTACGACAACGTCATAGTTAGATTCGTACCGCGATCGATCGATCGGTATACGAGCGCAATGTATCTGCTTATGGTAATGCAGGATATCTGTGTCGATAAGAATTTTGTCCCTGCAGTCTTGAAAATAGTTTCAGCTAGTAGTAGGTCGATAAAGTAGGCAAGGTTTAAATATAAAAAAAGATAAATAAGAGAGAATTATCCTACGGGTAGCGCCGCGTGCGACAATATTAGGAATTATTCGAGCCGCAAAACGCGGGGAAATTACATTTGAACGGGATTTAAAAACTGGAATTTAATTATAAGAAATTTTTACGGTCGCTACTAGTCTGATGATTCAATTATAATGTTAATTTTTGCAAACGTATCACATATTATGACGTTCGTGATGTAAAATAAACAAGACAGAGAAACAGACAGACATTTTTTTTCTTTTTTTTTTTTTTAAACTTCTTTTTTCGGAATTCTAGATCGTCGAAATCGTAAGGATTCGACGAAATTAGCAAAAATCACTCTTATTAAATAAATAAATTAAAAATATTCATCAGATGCAATGAGAGAATAATTATTGAAAAAAAAAAAAAAAAAAAAAAAAAAAAAAAAAAAAAAACAGACTGGATCTAGGGCAATTTTCCAATCGTAATAGCTATTTATTGCGCGTTTAGATGCTACATATTATATCTGATATATAAATCGATGATTTTCTCATTCATGAGAATATTAAGGCGTTTGATACGTATATATTAATTTTTTTTGTTACTACAACGTGACATGGAAAACCATACGGCGTATTATACTATAATTTGCACTGTAATAGGCGATTTGAATATATTTATCTAATAAATATTGATTTTAGAAAAGTCTGACTTTGTATTATGTAAAGCACTGGCTTGTGCAAGATACACGAACGTACGTTTACAACTCTCTACCGATCCCTTATAACGGAGTTAGAATAAGCTAATTAGCAAAAAGGTGCTCAAATTATGTCAACAAACAAAACAGCGGGGCATAACGAGCGAATTTTTTTTCCTATGCTTTTTCTAGTTCTAAAATAATTTCACGTTTTATTTAATTGTTATTTAATTCTCATTTATATTTTTCTGAATTTCGGGAATTAGAAGATCATATTTTATACTCTAACTCGGGGTTAATTCTACGACGATATAATGAGAACACCTTTTTTTAGCCTTGAATAAAACCCTAGGAATACAATGATCAGGGTAGGCAGGCTTCCGTATAAAACCGAGGATTTCAAGAACAAGGTTCTCAGTAAGAACGGAACTTCTCAAGGGTTCCTTTGGACAGTTTTATAGAAGTACCTAGTACATCGGGGTAGTAGTATGCGTTAAATAGCACGAAACTGAATACGCGAAATTTCAAATACTTAACGGTGCCGTTAAGTAATCACGAGAAAACCGCAGTGACGCAGGTACATAGATATATTAGGGTGTGCAAAAAAAAAAAAAAAAAAAAAAAAAATTCAAACGCGCATCAACATTCTGGTAGAGCATCTCAAATCGAATATCTCAGCCAAATATGAGCTCTTAATATTGATATTTAGAACTGCCTATATTTTAGTTACGAATTTTAGTTACTGAAATAAGCAGTTCTAAATATCATTATTAAGAGCTCATATTTGGCTGAGATATTCTATTTGAGATGATCTACCGAAATTTTGATGCGCGGTTGAAAAAAAAAAAAAAAAATTGTTTTTCCCAGAGTCATATGTCTCCATGACGCAATGACTCAATGTTTATAGGCGAATATCTCTTAATCGGTGAGAGTTAGGAAAATTTTATCTCAGTACTTTTTTATAGAGCGTGAAATTTCCTATAAGAATCTGTCTTCAGATAGTTTCTAAATCAAGCCGCTTACGAGAAAAAAACAATTCAAAAATTTACCGATTTTTTTTTTTTTTTTTTTTTTTCACATGTATTATTCAAATCAAAAATGGAAAAACTGTGTTAGGCAGTTCTAAATATCAATGTTAAGAGCTCATATTTGGCTGAGATATTCTGTTTAAAATGCTCTACCGGAATCTTCATGTGCGTTTGAATTTTTTTTATTTTTTTTTTGCACACCCTAATATATAATATAAGATAATATAATTTATTAATGAACGAAAAATAGCGACGAAGATAACTGACCAGTGAAAAAAAAAAAAAAAAAAAAACTAGTGACCCTATTATATCATTGAATATGTTTCAATAAGAATTTCGTCCATATAGGTTCTAGAGAGTGCATCATACATATAATATATTCAGAAGAAAAGCTCAAGCATGTCAAAGGTCAGAAATTGGCTTGTTATATTTATCGTCGCTGCAGCGTGTACCTGCGGTGCTCGTACGGAGTGCAATGGTCTATCGAAAATTTCATTATTAACTGGAATTCATGACGATAGTTCGTGCAGACAAATTTCCGAACGTGGAGTACTTCTGTACGAAGCTTCGCAGTTCATTGTAGATCAATACAATAGTAAAACGACTGGTTTTAAACTCGGTACGTTATATGCCATATCAATGAATCCCTAGACCCTAAAAAAAAAATCTATCCATATCAATAATCATCCATATTTTTCTTTAATCATGAATAAAACAGAAATCGCAGTATTGGATACATGTGGAAGCATTACTGGGGCTCTAAAAGCAGCTATGAAAGCTCTTGTCTCTGCCGATGTTAGCTGCCTTCAACCACCACATTATCTTGGTAAGTTTAATCTTATACAGAAAAAAATCGTCGAATACAGTCAATAATACTATTTTCTTTGTGTCAATCTTTTATTTGTGACGTTTCGACTGGTGACGGCCGGCCATCTTCAGACTAAACATACATACAGATTAGACCGGTTCAAAAAAATCGACTATTCTTTTTCTTTCAATTTTCGCGTTGAAATACTTTCGGGGGGCTGAAAAAAGATGCCTGTTAAAAGCGGAGCTCTTAATATTAAGATTTAGAGATCGCTCATCGCGGATTTCTATTTTCCATTTGAATAGCATAGGAAATTTTTTTTTTTTTTTTTTTTATATATATAATTTTGTAGCTCACAAACCAATGAACAAATCCAAATGACTCAAACATATTTTCATAGGAAATTGAACACTTTACAAAAAGCTTCTCTTATCATTTTTTGATAAATTGACTCCTTCCAAAGTTATTCAAGCCCAAATTTCAATTTATAGTTGAGTAAACTATTTTTTTTTTTTTTTTTTTTTTTGTGATTTTTTTCCCACAATCATAGATACATTTTTTAGAGCGTTCAATCCCCTATCAAAATATGTAAGAGTTATTTGGATTTGTTCATTGGTTTGTGAGCTACGAAATTCTGAAGAAAAAAAAAAAAAATACAAATTCCTCACGAAACTACTATACAATATGAATTTAATCTTATACGCATATAGAGATATGTACTTTCCCTTTTCCTCTTTGTCTTCCTTTCTTCCTTTTTTTTTTTTAATTCATCAGAAATTTTACTCCTGCAGTAATAATAACCGCAGCGAATCATATATGGAGATTCGTCATACTCATATATTGTAATACGGTGATATAAATTTGATGATAAATCCAAAATCCGAATATTGGTCAAGGACGTGGACCGCCGTAGCCTCGTTACCCAATTTTTTATATTTTCTTGCAAATCATGTCCGGTCGATTGATATCAGAATTTATACGTTTAGTTGGAGTCAATATTGTAAGAATAATACACCCACAAAATTTCATCGTATTCTCACGGTATATATAATTCGGGTCTTTACCTTATAGCCGCGGCGACAAACCGCAATAATAATTAATCATTATTTCCAAGTAAATTTTGCTCCACATTTCGTAGAGTCCTAGTTGTGGCTATTTCCAACTTGTTTGGAAGGAAAAAGAAAAGAAAAAAAAAAGTGCATCCATTCTGACGCACGTCTTTTGACGTTAATTACATTTACGCAGTAATTGACCTACCAGGAAAATTATAAGGAGGAATACCCACCAGGATTGTAAATTATTATTACTGTATATATGGGATCGGTACATAGTAGCTATATTGATTCATGAAAAAGTTGACGTCAGATCCTGATGAGGCGTTTTTTAACGCATACACATATAATGCGAAACCTCGACGACATATTATTATATATTCGCAATTTCAGGTATCATAGGACCGGACAATCCCACAAATTCCGAAGCCGTGCAGAAGGTCACTTCCGTTCTCCGGGTTCCGCACCTTGTACGAAAACCGTCTACTTCCGCGTTCTTGCATCATTTGGCAATGGAGAATAACTCCTACATAGTTAAGGTATATTAATAATGAATTAATGAATTAACAATATTTACCACATATCACACACTATAAGTACGTGAAGTGTAACCAGTTTCGATTATTGACGGACCGTAATCATCATTTAAAGTAGTATGGTCGTCAAAAATGACTAGTTTTTCATAAATTTATTATGGCATAGTCGCCACATTGAGTATTCATCGAATTATTATATTCATAAACTGATGATTTCACTGACATGTCCAGAAACAAAATAATACCCAAATTATGAACAAATGGCCAGATATCGATTTTTCATTTTTAATTGCTTCAAAATCAAGAAAAATCTAGTAGATTGGTTCGATTACAGTCTACGACGGCTTATTTTCTTCAGGAAACTATTTTCTATGATCCGACCGTGATACTTTTTTTTTCATCATGTGTTGACGGTGAATATTCAATTTTGCAAGACTGCACGTATATAGATTTCAATAAACAAATAACCATATTGAATTGCCGATTGACAGAGAAAATAATCTGTCGCGGTGAATTTGTGGGAAATAGTTTTCTGGACAAAATGAGACATCGTAGACTGTAATCGAACCAATCTACTAGATTTTTCTTGATTTTGAAGCAATTAAAAATGAAAAATCGATATCTGGCCATTTGTTCATAATTTGGGTATTATTTTGTTTCCGGACACGTCAGGGAAATCATCAGTTTATGAATATAATAATTCGATGAATACTCAATGTGGCGACTATGCCATAATAAATTTATGAAAAACAAGTCATTTTTGACGACCATACTACCTTAAATATTCATCAATATAATCGTACTATATAAAATATAATTATACCAATGAAAATTCTTTCATCATATTATGTCACATTATATTATTGCATCTTTTAATTTTTATTTTTATTTTTTTCCTCATTTTTTCTTCATTTTTTCATTATTTCCCAAGGGTATACTGAAGTTAATCGATCGTCTCAAGTGGAAAACTTTCACGTTAGTTGCACCAGTAGACGACGAAGGAAATGACGACGTGCAAAATATCGCTAAGAAATTAACGATCGAAGCTATAGCAAGAAACTTATGCGTTATAGTTTACGACAATGATGAAGGAGGTGAACAATAATTAAATATAAATAAATTCAATAATCTTACGTACAATAAAATTGTATCTATTAGGTATTTTTATGAAAATGATATAATATTAATTTTTTTTTTTTTTTATATTATACCATACTGTTGTTATAGATTTTACTAGGAACGTTATACACATTGGAAAACCAGAGGATAACTTCTTCTCTGGTCCAGTTAACTCGACAGTACTTGTAGTCAGCGAGGGTTTATTGGAAAATCAATTAAACCGAATTAATACACCAAATACGATCGTTCTACTTGAAGACGACAGGTGAGTGTAGAATCGTTTGATGATTTTTTTTTTTTTTTTTTCTATTTCTATTTTAAGTCCCATCCCTCGTCTTTTGCGTTTTCGACGCCTCGGCTCGGATAATAATCGAGATGTGTCCCTTTTTTTTTTTTTTTTTTTTTTTTTAAATTTAGATTTTCACATTATATGTATATTATGGTTCTAAGACGCACTGCACAAGGTTTTCAGCCTTCGGACATAATGAGGTAGTACAGATTCATGGACAAAAATAATTGGCATCGATGACTATGGGAATATAATCGCTATGCAAGACTAGATTCCAGTTTAATTAATTTATAATGTTTACATTTTATATATCTTTTATATATATATATATAAACTAGGTAAATTTAATTAGATTTAAGATTATAAGGAATAAGCACTCAATCAAAATCAGCTGTACTGTAGATTTGTATCGCGGTATATAGTAGTAACGATGAATATAAAAATAACGGCCGTCCTTCGTCGCAGTCATTTTTATAAGAGAGAAAAAAAAAGAAACGAACTGTTCAATCGTTCATTGATTTCTATATAAATCACCAACGTTTGTCACTATAGGGGGGGGGGGGGGGGAACGATATACTACACCCTGCAGTATAATTAAATCTAAGTTAGTATAACTAACAGCTTTTTGATGTTTGAAAAAATAATCAATTGATTTTATATTCACCCGACCTTTTCAGAATTTACATACTATAGCAGCTACCTATATAAATTATATTAAACTTATTCTATCGAAAGCCACGACGAATATATATCTCTCTATATTATATATATATATATATATCCCAGTTTTGAAATTATTATTTTTTCAACTTTTTTTTTTTTTTTTTTTTTATTAAATAACAAATTTTCTACTTTATATTTTATTCACATCCTCAAATTAACACATTTATTATCTTCGATCAGATTTCATTCTCTCTTCAATCGCGAGTCATATATATTAATTAAACTTTATTATAATTATCATTTTCATTCACATTAATGTACCTATTAGATTTTTCGTTAGATTTTTTTTTTATTTTTTTATTTTTTTTATTTTTTTTTTTTTTTTTGCAATTCTGGGTCTAAACCTTGCTCGTATAATTATTATACGTATTCGTTTAACTAAAAAAGACCTTGTTCTCATCAGGGAGAAAGCTGCTGAGAGTACCTATGCAACGTAATACATATTACGTTACGTACGTATATATATATATATACGGACGTAGTAATAATCGAAAAGTTTTTCTTCTTCATTTTCTTCTTTTTTTTTTTTTTTTTTTTTTTTTAATATTTTTACAGATAACAAAATAAAATAAAATAAAATGAAATGAAATAAAATAACGTTGAAAAAAAAAAAAAAAAAAAAAAAAAAAAAAAAATAGCAAAAAATTACAAGGTTAAAGAATAATTAGATATTCACACCGATTGCTGAATATGTCACGATCTTTTCTCACGATATTCTACGTATATTCGATCGTTATATCTGAACATTCATTATTTATGACACCCTGCAAGTTGCAACTAAATAATATACCTACAGGCTATACAATTATAGTGGAAGTTTTTTTTTTAATCATATAATTTATATAGCTATATAATACTAGAGGCAAGGAATAATCAGTTGCTCCCGAAGAACTGAACGCAAATCGCTAATGCAACCTTCGTTTCGGTGCTATTACAATCTAGGATATGTAAAAAAGAAAAAAAAAAAAAAAAAAAAAAAGAGAGGAAATAAAAAAAGCACAAATAACTGACTTTAACAGATTTACTTATCCATATCTATAGGCTTGTTACCTTTGCCTACCTTATCGCGGTTTACGCTCTATCGCAAGGTCCTCAGCCTGAATTCATTTTATTATAACTACCATATCTAGCTTTCGCTTGATCTATGGACAGTATATCGTAAAATGAATTGATCACTTCCTATTTTAGATTAGCGAATTAAGATTTATTTAAATAAATACCTACGATAATTATAGGTATATTTATACTATATGATTCTAATTATTAGGCAATACACAAGCCTGATTTCAAGGTTTAAAATTTGATAAAATGCCAAAGGGTTAGTAAGGCTCTAATGAGGACCGGTTTTTTTTTTTTTTTTTATATTTTTTTTTTTTCTTTTATTTTTATGTTTCTATACTGTTTCTTTCTTCTTTACATTCCTATAGGAATGATTTGGCCGGACTGCAGGCCAGGGTCGAGAAGTCGAAGTGGTGGAATACAAATAAAGCCGGAAAATTCGACCCTGAAGAATTGAGAGAGGTACGCTGGCTTCAGGACGCTATCGAATCGTACGGTACGGCGTTGGACTCGATTTGGTAAGTTGGTGAGATTTGTAACCGGATTAAAGCGGCACAAAAAAAATATATATATATATATATATATATATATATAGGACAAGGT
Organism: Tenthredo mesomela; assembly: GCA_943736025.1. Classification (NCBI taxonomy): domain Eukaryota; kingdom Metazoa; phylum Arthropoda; class Insecta; order Hymenoptera; family Tenthredinidae; genus Tenthredo; species Tenthredo mesomela. The sequence continues at coordinate 27,726,302 of OX031018.1, forward strand.
TTTGCGACCGAGGATAAATTATTTTTAATTTTTTTGCGAGTTCAACGAAAGATGCGTGCGGTGAAATTTGTAATAAAAATACAAAAATTCTTTCACCTTTTACTCCAAATTTTAATTCTTTTTTTTTTAATTTTTTTTATGTATGTATATGTATGTATGTATGTATCTGTGATTTTACGTAGCAAAAAGAAGAAGTGCAAGGCTCCGGTGGACGCGGCTGACTGGAACGAAATGATATCGAAAGTTTCGTCGTCACGTAACGTTCAGACCGTAAATGAATCGCGAGGTTTGAATATATTTTCAAAAAGTAAATACCGCACAGGTGTCGAGAGCCTTGGTAAAATCATTGTCAAAAATAACATCGCGAAAATATCGTGGAATACGGGCATCCAAGAGACACAAAAAACGTCGAAGAAGAAGAAGGAAGGATCAAGGCAAAGGGCATCGATTAAAGAAACCGAAGACGAGGACGAAGACGATAATGACGACGAAAACGACGACGACGACGACGACGAAGATACAAAAGAGGAAGACGAACTCGTGCCTAGAACGATCACTAAAATTATCGAAAAATCGAAAATCGAGGAAACAGCCACCGGCTGTGTCGCCGATCTCCATGAAGCTAAACTCACAAAAGACGAGGAAGAACACGCTACACATATCGTAGTATCAGAAATGGACGATTCCGAATGGTGGACGATGGTAAGAAACGATTTTTCTAACGTTTTCTTTTTTTTTTTTTTTTTTTCGTTTTTTATCGAACTCGTAAATCATGGGTGAGTATATATATATATATATATATATATCTGCGTTTTCAAAATTGAGTCTCGCCCCCCAGAGGATTCAATTAATTCTAAAAAAAAATGAAAAAATTCCTCTGACTGGAAAATAATGTAAAAAAAAAGAAAAAAAAAAAATCCTGCATCAATATAGAAAATAATGATGTTAATGTTATTACACATACAGGTAGGCACAGTGAGCGGTGTTGGAGTTGCGATGTTCGTAGTTGGTATACTCGCTGTTTACATAGTTTACACAAATATACGAGGTCCTCGTGGTCCAAAGGGACAATCATCTACTACACGAAGATACAGCGTGGAGAATGATACATCATTGCATAGGGTTGGAAGTGACAGAGGATCACCAGCTGTTGGTAATGTTGGAAGAAACCAAAGACAACAACAACGACAACAACATAATTCTGCTCATCGAAGAGACAGTCTTCGTAGCAATATCTCAGACAGAAGTGTCTGATTTGATATTTATGTACATTTGTCATAATATGTATATTGTTCTTGTTGATATTATTATTATTATTATTATTATTAATTGTAATCAAATTATTTAGAAATATTGATTATTCCCATATTTGATCTCTATCGATTATTATATTACCTGTTTTAAATCAAATATCAACTGGCTTGCGTATAAATATATATAGAAGCCTTGAATCCCTACCAACAATCCTAAACGACAAGTTATATACAATTGATTTATTTATTCATTTATTTATTCATTTATTTCATTAATCATTTATTTCAAATAAATTACGATAAAAATAAAAAGATTATAAAGGAGGAATATGAGAACCTCGTGATCATTATTTACCTAACGTTTTTATTTAATTATTATAATTACGAAAAGAAAGAAAGAAAGAAAGAAAGAAAATTAATGAAATGTAAGTAAACCTGCAGTAGGTTGAAAAAAAAAATAAAAATAAAAAAAAAAATAAATACATAGATATATTTATATAGTACATATATATAGTGTAAATAAAAGTAATTGTAAAAATGAAATAAAAATGAATAAAACAAAAATTGATATATATAGGGATTTGAAAAATTGAATTTAGGAAACCTGTGTAAATCCTGAAGCACGTAAGTATATTATGTATACCTATTTAGATGTATGTATGTATTTAATCGATATAAAATAAAAATTAAATGAATATAAAAAAGAAAAATCAGCATGGGGTTAATAATAATTAGCTTTGATTAAACTAATAAAACCTAATATAGTATGGTTTAAGATTTGACTAACAGCTAGCTGTTAACATTGCGTATGTTAAAGTGACCACGGATGTCGCGTATTAAATTATAATGGTAGATAAGCTCTTTATCCATCTACCTATCTATCTACTATTGTTCTCGCCACTTGACCCAATCAAATAGCTAGTTACGTAACCATCAGGAAAATAGTCCCTGATCCCCCCCGTACATATACATAAACGTTATTATATTCTTGTTATACTATATAATATACATTAAAATTATGTACCTATGTACTTAATAAAATCTTATATATATAAACTATATATGGGTATTATAAATATATATCGAATGATACGTAGTATACAGAGGAGACACAGCTATTGTCAAATATATATATTCATATACCGTGAATTTTCATAAAGGTGGCAAAATTCCCCCGTGCGCCTACTATGGGCAGGTAATTGGAATTACGTAATTTTCAAGTGACCACCGTATCTCTTGACGTTGAGGTCGAGGGTGGCCGTGAAAAGATTACGGTGGTCACTTGAAAATTACGTACCTAATTCCAATTGCCTGCTCATAGGCGCACGGATCGTGACACTGTTAGGAAAACACTCACGGTATAATTTGTCGGTATATTATTAATTATTATACCACGTATATAGGTATAGAGACAATTAAAATGAAGATATCATTAGATATATGTGTATGTTTAACACTAATTAAAGTAGACAAGATACAAGAGCAAGCTGTATAGAACCTAATCAATCAGTATTAGTATGCGATAATTTAACTAGGTAAGATATATTGCGTGCTACTGTTAGAATCTGATAAATTGTGACACAATATAGTAAAGATACCTATCTGAATGGATTATTTCATAGATTTACATGTTTAGCATAATTATGTTAATACCTAACAAGGCGGTGTCGATACGTGTCATTAGTTACGGATTAATTGATGTGATTTATAGATTTCGCGATTTGCGAAGTGAGTGAGTATATAGGGGGTATTCCACGTAAACCGGATCGGTTTTTGGCAAAAAAAAAAAAAAAAAAGAAGTAAAAAACGGAAGGGTGGAAATTTTATCACTTCTTTGAGACACTTTAAAGTAATTTCGGTGAAAATTTCAAGGCAATCCGTGTGACCCTTCAAGTAGAAAAAAAATAGAAACACATATTTTTCAAGATTTACATGCTTCGCCGGTTTTTGGAAAAAAAAAAAAGAAGAAAAACGGGAGGCTGAAATTTTGATCACTTCTTAGTGCCACCTCGAAGTAATTTCAGTGAAAATTTCAGGGCAATTGGTGTGACCCTTCGGTAGAAGAACAAAGAAATCGCATATTTTCTAAGTTTTACATGTTTAAGAATTCCAAAAATAATTGAAGTGCTACATATTTCGAAGGAGCTCATTTATGCGCGTAGAATGCACTATGGGAAGTTATGATTTTGTTCATGCATGGCTGAGATAAGTGGAGTTGAAAATGTGGTAATTAAATTTTTGGCATAATTATGACCGCGATATAAATTGAACCAATTATTTTCATGCTCTGTAACTGTTGGGGGCATCTCATGTAGTAACAAGGAATCTGAATCTGCATTGGCGTTAAATTCGATGACCCCAGGCCAAAAACTGATCCGGTTCACGTGGAATACCACATAGGTAGTTACATTAGTAATTTATTCAGTTGAATTATTCTTTTTTTTTTTCTTTTCTTTTCTTTTCGAACCGGAAAGATTTGAAGAGCGTCATTTATTAGTTTTATAATAAGATTGAATGGAATATTTATATTCCGATGAAACTGATATATACTACAGTGATTCTTGGTATAACTGGAGGAATATGATTGAGAAGTTTTCAGAAAGAATGAATAAAATCGCAGTAGGATATAATTTCGCGGTGATTATTCGACAACAGGATATCTTGGCATTCCATAGCCATGTGTATTGTGCATACATGAAAGAAGAAGAAAAAAAAAAAAAACAAAAAAAAGAAAGGAAAAGGTCAGAACTTTTAGGTAGGAAAAATAAAGAAAAATTGAATTTCGATATAGCCTGCGGTCGCGCGGTGTCTTGGTCAATAAGGAAGGTGAATAAGGAGGTGAATCTCGTGCGCTGTACAAATTTTAATACAATACGTATTCGCGAATAATTCATCGAATGAAGGAAGCCAGGTTGAAGTTCCGAATTTTCAAAGTTCCGAATTCGTTTAAGAAAAGATTTCGGGTTTTCAGAAACGTTGAAGTTTCGAAGACTAAAGAGCAGACCCCCGAAATTCCAAGGATACGAAAATTTCGGTCTATTTTTATTCGGAATTTTTACTTCTCGGGACTTTTAAAATTCGGAACTTTCTACCGGCTCCGAATGAAAATGAAAAGTAAAAATAATGTTTTTTATCTAGATTTTAGATCGAAAATATTATATGAAACTGCGAGCGTGTCCCGATAATACATACTAGTATATACCCGCATGTACATGCGAGGACTCGATGTCTTTCGTAGTCTGATGATGAAATCTGACGATAGAGCAGATCCTTAAATTTTATTTCAAAATATGTTACCTCGACCCGATGAATAGGAATAACTTAATTTAATTCAATTCAATTCAATGTATTCGTGTCAATTTTTATTCTAAACTCTAATCGCTGACTGGATAACTGTCAACTGCAGTTTAGCACGATTTGGAACTCGTTTATAAAGAGGTAAAAAAAAAATGAAAATTAAATGAAAAATGTTAACAAGGTTATTAAAAAATTGAAGAAATTTGAATTTTTAGTATCCTAAAAAAAAAAAAAAAAAAAAAAAGATCGATCAAGTTTTGGGTGTAAAACGAAACCTCGTCGAACCGGAGCCCGGTAGCTAAATTTAAAAAGGTTCCGCATTCGGTGTGAACTTTTCCCATTTAATTAATATAAAATTCTTGCAACACAAACACTCTCATAAAAATATCTCGAAAACTATGCAAGCTAGGAAGCTGTACTTGGTCTCATTGAGTAGGTAATTAAATTCACTACTAAAAAAAAAAAAAAAAAAATGTAAATGTAATATATACCCGTTGTAAAAATAATCATTTCAGAAATAATTTCTGCAATGTGTGTATAATAATTATTCTATATTATTGCGGAATAATTGAGGAATATCAAATTGCCGGAAGTCCCTGAAATCGTTCCGAAAAATCGGCAATGATTATACGATTATATATTAAACACATTAATGAGGATTTATATATCCTTTTGAGAAAATTATTCGGCAATATTCGACCCTCACCCGTTCATTCATTGTATAATTCGTACATAGGTATATATGTATAAAATGAGGCGCCAGTTTTTATCGAGCAATATAAGTATAGGGGAGAGTGAGGCACAATGGGTCAATTTTCACTTTTCGATTTTTCTAATTTTTCTGGAAAGATATTTGAAATTGTGAACAGGTGAAATCCATGGCTTAACTCATTGGCGACAACGTCCGAAAACTAAAATTCTCATATCATCTACAGGAAAAATTAGAAAAATACATTTCCAAAGAAGAAATTTTGCACAATGGGTCACCCCATGGGCCACTATGGGTCAACCTAGAAATGAGCTGAGAAATGATCGAATTTTCGACAAAAGTTAAATAAGCGTAAAGATTAGATGATAATAGAAGCTGATTTCATCGAAATTACGATGTGTAAGCACCTGATGCCTCGTCCGTTTGAAATTTCAATACATCTTACATATAATGACCCATTGTATACTACGCACGCATTTATTGAACAAACTGATTTTACCCAATAAAAAAAATACATATTTAACTATGGGCCACGCGTGATTTTGTAGCCTAATTATGTGGGTATTCATCGATATAACGACAATTTACCGTACTTAATCCATGAAAACGTGAAAACGAAACTAATGAGGATTTTTTTTTCCAACTTCTGAGGCATCAAAACATACTTCTATGTCCGAAATCGTACCACGTTAAAAAATAAAACGACCAATGCCATCTTAGAACATGTGTCTGTAGGCCACGAAATTTACACCCAGGTGCCACCTCTCCAATATACTCGAGAGAGGCGGGGGTGGCAGTAACCCATTGTACCCCATGACCCAATGTGCCTCACTCTCCCCTAGCTATATATTTATTCTAGGATCCGTACTAGGTGATATTATATTGCATATTACTATTATATGACGTATGTTAATTTCTATAAGCAATAAAAAGTTCAAAAATCGAATTCAATAGCTTTACAATTATTTGAAATAATTACGATATATAAGTACATATTATATTATGCAGTAGGTACTACTACCTATTAATACCTATATGAATATATACACCTACATTATATAGTTTATACACGTATTAAATTTCTGCAATATTTAATTGCAAGCTAAATCAGCATCAGGAGTTGTTCAATGACGTAGATCTGTACCTTTAATCGCGTCATTTCATCTTATAGGAAAATAAATAAATTAAGAAGAAAAAAAAAATAAAAATAAAAAAATCAAATCCTAACGTAACTATAACCTGCACCTTAGATCTAAGTATATAGTTAAATAGTTAAACATAGTTTAACACAATTATATAATGATAAATCGTGCGGATATCTGTTTCTATGTACCTATATACACGTCTAATAATTAATTCACGTATATACTTTATGTATATCCAATCCATGTATAATAGTATATATTATATGTACCGCGGTGCGTACGTAGTGTCAGCATATAAATCTTTCAATCTTGATAAATCACTCATGTACCTACTATACACATTCGCAAACTGCTGGGTATAGCAATTCCGAGGAAGTCGATGCACCGTGCATACAATTTGACACATATATATCACACACATATGCGTATACTAGTATATATATATGGTATAGCATATATTATATGCATTATAGTATATGTCGACTGGGTAGAATAACCGTGAGATTTTTTTTTTTTTCTTTTTCTTTTTCTTTTTCTTTTTCCTCTTCTTCTTCTTCTTCTTCCGGTATAATTATTACCTAATCGTTTTATGAGTTTGTTTTTTTTTTTTTTAATTAGATTAAGTGAAATCTTTGCATCGGACATATACCAATGCGTCGTCGGGGGGGTTTCTATGCCGCAGATTTAGTGGAACTTATGAGTAATGTACATACGTAAGCAGACCAGCGCGGGTACAAAGAAATGACAAAAAAAAAAAAAAAAAGGGATAATTTTTCTCTATCGAAATTATTCCGCGATTTGTTAATAATTTTTTTTTTTTTTTTTTTGTTAATCTCCGGAATATTACGCGGAGAAAAAAAAAAAAATAGAAGATATTTTGATAAATTCTTCGAATAGTTATGTAGGTGTATATAGGATCGATTATAATTAATAGGTAGTCAATTTCCTCTACTGTATATAAATAGGTAAGTTAATTTTACAAGCATGTGGGTTTTTATCCCTAACTGAATTTTTATTTTCCGTAATCCTTTCGCTCTTGCACAAGTCTAGGTCGAGGAAGTAATTTATATGTATATGTTTTGATATCTATATCGTTATAATAATTTGTTTTTTTCTCTGAATTTCATTTTATATTATATACTATGTATACTGGCAAAAAAAAGTAATTTTTGATTATTTGCGCGGTAATATATATATAAGTTGCGATTGATTTTTCATTATACGATATTAAAAATCACGTGCATAGTTCATATATGCGTAAAGAAGAATATTTTTCTTTAATAATTTAATTTAATTTCTGCAGTCCGAATGTCATATGCGCGGTATTATAAGTATAATAAATACTAATACTTAGTCCTTGGACAAACGGTGTGTAATTAATGATTAATTAAATCGCGACCCAAAACCCATGTGAAAAAAAAATCAGTTCACGGCTTCTCATCAAAATCGTTGCGACCATTACATGCAGCGAGGTGTATAATAGTAGTCACTCACTAACGTGCTTGCTGTTATATATGCATTGAATTTCGCAATTTAAATTCAAACAGATAAACTGCGCTAAAATATTGACTAGTTATAACCATTTGAGTTTATGTAGATGTACATAATCGCACAGGCTTGATGTTTCGATTGGCATTAATTCTGCCGGCACATAGGTATACCTAGTGAGCCGATTAGGTGATCGCTGCAAATATTAATTAATTAACCGATACATTGTAAATAAATAATTCATGCGATCAGAAATGTCATTCCCCAAATGTATAAATTACATTTTTTTTTTTTAATTATATACTAGACGAGCTAGAAAAAAAAAAAAAAAAAAAAAAAAATTCTATCAATAAACGTGCATGTGCATATATCAATAAATCGCGTTTCCTAAAACCAAAAGGCCGTATCAAAAAAAAAAAAAAAAAAAATCTAATCAACCTAGAAATGTTAGAAATAAGGAAATATATTGAAAGAATGAAGAAAAAAAAAAATAAGTTGAAAAAAAACGATACGCCCTTTTGGTTTTAGGAACGCGAAATATGTCGAAACTTCGATCTCGAATCAATATCTCTGCAGCGAATATCATTCCGACTATACTATAAGAAATCTTTCTTTTCCACACGGCGTGCGCAAAGTTGGATTTTGCGCACGCTTCGCGTGCATCGAAAAGTATTAGTATTGAAAAGTACTATTTTACATAATTCGGGGTGAATCGCGTGTATATTATATGCGTAAGAATGATCCTCGGATTTTCCCAAACGATATATAAAGCATGATATACATATATATGATTTGCATGAGTTTCCCAAACCGTTTCTAACGTAATTGCGTATAAATATGTGGAGTATGAAAAGGGATTTCCCTGCTGCATCTAAGTATAACATATATTATATAAAAGATAGTAATTGATATGAAATTTGCGAAACCCACAAGTGACTGCACTTCGTTACCACATATTAGTCCATATTATATTCAGACATATAATAATATGGTATAGGTATACCTATATACAATGTTAATTCAAATTCAATATAATTTTTTTTTTTTTTTTTTTTCATTTTATTTTTTAATATCTATATCCGCGCATAATTAACATGTATCATGTTAACAAGGTTTTTACACCTGTACGAAATACGGCAATCTCGATGTTTTACACGAAATCTGCGCGGATACGATCTTATAATAATGCATACATCAACTATTAAAACACTTCCGTCAAGTATACCTATATACATTTTTTCGATATTCCTTGACATATAACAAGGAATATTTATAGATGCATTATTATACTGCATGTTCGACTACACCTGTCTCATCATTTTTTGGAGTTTTAATATTTTTTTTTCTTTCTTTTTTTTTTCTCTTTAATAACTATTTCCTTGATAACATTGAAAAAATGTTAATCCTTGCAAAATGACAAGGTAAGCAATTGGATATTTTTTCCAAGCTGTATAATTATATCATTAATTATTATTTATACACTAAATATCGATTGCTATAATAAATAATCAAATGCTGATGAAATCAAATCATTATTATTATTATTATTATCATTATTATTATTATTATACAGTGAAGAAAGGAATATCTCCTGTTAAAATTTGTTTTTTGTTTTTTTTTCTTATTTTCAAACTCTCTGTGCAGTTTTTTTTTTTTTTTTTTGTTAAATGAAAAATTGATGAATAATTATCGATTTTTAGAATCAATTGAAAATTTTGTATTAAATAGGTTTTGTATCGTGTTATATATAGATCGCGTGAACATATATGGTTTTGATTTATCCGTAACCCATTATCACTATATATATGTATAATCTATAACTATTTATAATAATAATAATAATAAAAATAAAAAAAAAAACCCTACATATGCAGCGAATGACGATGCCTGAGTGAATGACGGTGAATATATAATAAATGCAGGGAACCCAATGGCTAACAGTCACAATCATACAGCTATAGGTCAGTTCAGTGGGTAAAGCCTGTAGCAGTTTGGTATAAAAGCCAGGCTACGTCAAACGGTCTTACACTCCCGTAGTATCCTTAGCGGAGGCCACCGCCAATAAGTTTGAGACGTATTAGTTTCAAATGTGGTTTTTTTTTACAATTATTTTATTTATTTTATAATTTATTTTTATTTTTATTTTTTCTTCTTCATAATAACAGAAGCGCGGATGAACGTGTGACGATAACGAGGAGAAAAGAGAGGAAAAAAAAAAAAAAAAAATTAAAATATTAAAAGAAATAATAAAAAAAGTTTGTCAAAATTTGAAGAAACTTTTTTTCTTTGTTTTTTTTTTTTTTTTTTGTTGTATTTCAATTTCTTCGTTTCGTATATCCCCCCCCCCCCCCCCCCCCCCCCCCCCCCCCGAGTTCTAAAATTATTTTAACTGGCCTCGTAACGATTGTGGATAAGTGCGGGAGTATAAATCTTTTTTTTTTTTTTTTTGCATAATATATATATATATACACACATATAATATATTATATGCCTATATAATACATATATACGACTGTGTGTCTGTGAAAAAAAAAAAAATTCTGTGCATAGTGAATAGTATATTTGTTTTCATTATATATATACTGTTGTCGATAGATTAAAAAAAAAAAAAAAAAAAAAAAAAAACTTATTATCAACTAACAACAACGGAGATAACAATTTCAAGGTATGTTTATATAATAAATAGAATGAAAAAGTATATTAATTCATTACCTGACTAGCCGATTTTTTTTAATATTGTGAAAAATAAAATTTTAAATCCACATTCTACAGTTAACAAAACTGCAATTAAATAGATAAATAACGACAGATAGAAGAAGAAGAAGAAGAAGAAGAAGAAGAGAAAAAGAGAGAAAAAAAAAAAAAAAATGTAATAATAAAAATTACAAGAGATCCTTGAATTGATTGAAAGAACGAAAAATTTGTTTTTAATAATTGTATATATATATATATATATATATATCGTATAATATATAGTTGAAGCAATTTTTTTTTTTTTTTTTTTTTTTTTTTCTACTCTTTTATTTAAATTATTATTTTTTCTTTATTTCTTCCTATAATAAAATATTCGTGATTATTCCATGAAGGACGTAAATAATTCGCATTCTTCAAGGGCGAACGATATTAAGGATATAAAATCAAGACCGATTGTAACTTCTCAGCATGTCTATATATATTTTATATACTACGCTTTGCTTTTCATTATAAAATACGCGATTGAAATGAAATGAAATGAAATGAAATTAATATAAAAATATATATTTCAAGCGCAATTTTCTTTCCGCGATTGTATTTGTGCAGCAGTATATCATTATTATTATTAATAACATATTAAACGCTGATCGATTAACGATCCGAGAATATAGGCATTGAAATCCCCACTATGGTTGCAATATTATGTACATATATATATATATATATATATATATAGGTATGTATATAGAATATCCAATGTAGAATAATAAAATATAAAATTAATGTACCTGTATATACGTATATAAATATGGGTAGATAACGTCGAAGAGAATGTATAGTATGTAATATGCATGTGAGGAAATGCACACATGCATAGTACAGGGTATAACCGCACCGCGATGCATCTCGTACAGTTATACCTCATTATATGTATATATACCTATATACTTTATACATATATAGATATATAGGTATACTATACTAAAGAATCAGCGCGATAGTTAGTTCGTTGCACTTTGCTTTCGCGCGTATATATCGCGTTGCACTCGTGCAGCGATCGCGGCATATATATATATACATACTAGGTATATACTGTATGCACTATCAAGGACACCGAGTAAAAGCTCGAACTGCAACTTTCGCGAACCCAATAGCAGTATGTACCATAGCTAATATTGCCGTATATAAGGACTAACGTTAATTTTTCTATTTAATTTTTTTATTGAATTATATATATCGCGTCACTAATGACATAAGGTCGTAAGCGCCAAAAAAAAAAATTCGTTTTTTTTTTGGTGGCAAAATCTTTTTCATGACATATAACATCGTTTGAGCATATACGCAAAAAAAAAAAAATTTTTTGGCGCTTATGACCTTATGGCATTAGTGACGCGATATATTTATATACATCGCAAATAAATTAATAGTATTATACTATATACTCAAATTATTTACTACCTATATTAATAGGTATTAGAATTTCACTTTTATTATTTCGTCTAAATAGACTCCAGAGCGTTGTTCTGCGATTGCGATATTATAATATATTAGTAGCTATATTATACTATAATAAAACAGGTGGAAGAAATTTGAAATTCAAATTCGATCTTGTTAATTTCAAATGAAATTGATGATGCATTAATTATTTTTAAATTTGAATTTTTTTTTTTTTTCATCTGTTAATTAATTATGCAACACGCGACTATAATAATCGCGAGACTTGATGTTAGAATGCGTGTTATTACTTTTACTGTATCTGTTTTTTTTTTTTTTTTTTTAGAATTTATTTATTTGTTTATTTTTATTTTTTGATTTATTATCAAGTTTTCCACGACACCGATACGTCGTGCTAAATTCAATCGCGGGATCGGATGATATATAATACGATCTGAGGAAATTCAATATAAACGGGAATAATGGGAGATAAAATTTTTCACTATGCACCAAATTTCTTATTCAAATTTTTCTTTTTTTCTTCTTTATTTTTTTCTTCTTTATTTTTCTACCATTCTAGACTTAGAAATTATTCAATTTTTATCCCACACTATACTATATATATATATATATATATAAATTCACAACCAGTTTTCAAAATCTAAAATATCCCATCAATAAATGGTACAATATACGATTTATCGGAATTTTTCCAAGCTGGATTAGTATAATCTTTTATATGGATATATATAACGTACAGCTATTCCCATTATAATTCGTAGTTAGAATCGAATAATAATTACCAAAGTATGAATTTGTATAGGAAATTTTGAAGGTCTTCAAATTTCCTGGTATAGGTACCTAATATATATAATATACAAGGCTCAGGTTCAGTGAACAAAAATAAATAGTAAATAATAATAGAACAATTGGTATATGGCCATATATATATATATATGAGTTCGTATGGTGAGAATGTATGTGTAGACAAGGACACTGTAGACTTTCGTATTTAAGTTTCACAATATTTATCGCATTATAAATAACCGATGTTGTAATATGTACAAATATTACACCGTGATAATGTCTAATATTTATGATTTAATTCGATGTAAGTACCTACCACCTTCTTACCTGATCGTATGCAATCGATATCAACGATCGGTCAAAAAAATCGAAAGAATTATTAAAGAGATTGAGAAGCGAAAAAAATAAAAAATAAAAAAATAAAAAAATTGCTGTATAATTTAATTTAGTTTAATTATCTCGTCGGTTTGGGTAAAACAAGGGGAATATTAATATAAAAGTTGTGTTAAGAAATTTGAAAAGGGGAAGATAAAGAAAAAAAATAAAATAAAAAATAAAATCGTATTTCGAGCCGGACGAATAAATTAATTTCCTTTCATTTACGATTAAGAGTTTCATAATTCGATTTTAATTAAATATAAGGGAAACGATAAATTTAATTGTTATAATTATAATTAGTGTTAGTTTAATAAATTATGAACGGAAGTAACACGTTTGTAAATTAATTAAACTACGATGTATATATATATATATATAATAATTATACGATATATCGATAAGATCTCGAATATTGAGTAATTATTATTTGTTAATGTTTAATTAAACAACAACGTTAATTAACCGGTACATTCGAATATAGCTATAATATACATAATAAATACATACGAAGCCCTTCGTATAGATTTTCGATGTAATGTTCATTCGCGACAAGGAACAAGCAATAAATTATAATAATGAAGTAGAAAAAATAAAAATAAAAAATAAAAAAAAAAATAAAAAATAATCGATATAAGAAACAGTCCGTAAATCAATTTGTACAATTTTATCGACTTAATATGATATTCCAGAATCAATAATACCGAATTAACATGATATTATAATAAATTAAATGAAATATAATCCCGATAGATACTATTACTAGTATGTTGTAAAGTATTATATATATATATATATATACGGACTTTGGTATCCCTTATAATCATATATATAGGTGTTTAATTCATATAAATACCTATGTACATATATATGATTCGCGGTAATGCGTAAAACGTGCCTTTCTACATCGATTAAGTTATTATATATTCAATTATTAATCTATCAATCAATGAATAAATTAGTATATTAGAGTCAGTGGAATATTGCTGCACAGTATCAAAGTATAATTGAAAAAAAAAAAAAAAAAAAAAAAATTAACTATAGCTGAGATTCGGTAGCCACTTATTTTATTTCACCTTGTCACGTTTTCGTGGTACTTGTTAAATTATTATAGTAGTAGTAGTAGTTACCCTTGAGATTATTATACGTATGTACAATAATTTAATTATATATAAGTATGTACATACTGTCGAAAGTCCAGATTTTTAAATAAAATTTCTTTAATTTTTTTTCAATTTTTCAATTTTTATTATTATTATTATTATTATTATTATTATTATTGAGACAAACGTGTCGAAAAATTAATTAATCAAAAATTATCTCATCTCTTATTTAGATAAAAAAAAAAAAATACTATGTGAATATGAAAAAATAAGAAGAAAAAAAAAATATATATATATCTTAGTCTTAATCTGTTCTGAAAATTAATTAATTAATTAATTAATTAATTGGATTTAGATGGGATCATTGAAACAACAATCTCAACTAAAGGGAGAGACCATTCCAAGAAACAACGATGAGATTTACATTCACAAAATATTTTCTCAAGTAGCTGCCAACCACCCAAATCACACAGCAATAATTTACGAAGGTAATAATTTGAGTAGATAAGTAGGTACATAGAAAAAAAACGTAACAAGAAGGATAAGTAATTGTTATTTCTTTTTTTTTTTTTTTTTTTTTTTCCTTTTTTCGTTAATCCCAATATTGCAGACGAGTTGGAGAAGGAAAGATGTTTAACTTACCAGGAGTTGGAGGCCAGGACTAATCAGCTGTCTAGAGTCCTTTCAAAACGGTGTAGGCGATTAGAAGGTCTCGATGATTTGGTAGCAATTTCAATGCACCCAACAGACCGTCTTCCAACAATATTATTAGCTACATTGAAGGCTGGTATGGCGTATCTTCCATTAGATCCAGGCTTTCCAATTCCCAGAGTGAGGCATATCCTTGAAGAAGCTGAGCCGCTTCTTGTTATCGCAGAAGAAGGAGGTGAGAGAATCTGCAATTAATAAAATGATTTTTTTTTTTTATTTTTATTTTTTTTTTTCTATTGCTTTAGTTGGAAAATTGAATGACGTGCTGCTTGATTTATGGTTTAGTTAAAATAAGTGTGAAGTGTGAAGAAATCAGCTACTTCTTTGTACAAATGATTTGTCCTAGAAAATTTAATGCCTTCGTTAAAAAAAAGAAAAAAAAATAAATAAACGAGCCTTGGCCCTGATCCGCTTGAGAAACGACATTCAGAGTCTGTAAGATAGGTTTTGCTACAAAGTAAACCAAACAGTTACGCAAAGTAAATTAAATGTCCATTTCCTAGTTGCACAATGAGCAATTGAAGCTTAAGCCAGCCTTGCCTCGCCATGCAGTGGTACAGTATTTGTATTACACATACCCGTATAATGATAATTGCGATATTAAAACGCTGGATAATTGAGTTTAAGTTTTTTTTTTTTTTTTTTTTTTTTTTAATTGCACTCAATTATTAGAAGGATTGATATACCTATCTCGTTAAAATCCATTTTATCATACACATGATTGAAGCTAAGTAGTATGTAAATTGTATTGTGGCATTGTGCGATATGGTATTAAAATGGAAAACTATGCGAGCTTTAATCCCCTCGTTGGATATTTATATGTTATATATAATGAATCAATCGATTCATGTTCTGTTAAAAAAATGGCAAATTATCACTCGAAGCAAGTAAGAACTAGGTGTAATAATTTGCCAATTAGCAATAAAATTGTAGATTTTTTATACCTTAATTTCATTATTCCTATTACTCCAAGAATGGAAAGGCTGCATTCCTTGAATACGTGAATGTGTTACATCAATCAAGCCTGCTGGGACAGTATCGAACCCTCAGTAAACGTTTTATTATACAGTCATAGAGTTTAACTGAATACAGATGAGCCCCCGAGTTGTGCATAAACGTCTGAAAGATGTGATCAATCAATTAGTATGATTCCTTTTAGATTATAACAATTATTCGCACTCATTACAAGGCATGGAATGAACGCTATTCTAAAATCTAGATCTTCGTTGTTGCACATATTTTCAAAATAAGTTTAACAAACAATTTTAGATATCAATTTATGCAAATGACAATTCCAAGTTCATCGTTTTAGCTGACATGAAAATCTACCATGGCACGAGTGCAATTACATACGAAGAACTCCTTGAAGAGGCAAGCAACGAATCAACAGAGCCTTTAAATCTTGAGATATGCTCTAAACTGGCCCTTGTATTATATACTTCGGGTAGCACAGGGGTTCCAAAAGGCAAGTATTCATTGTCGTCGAATTTCATTTCAATTTATTGATTCGTTGACTGATAATATCTAAGAGGGAAAGAGATTCCAGAGAGGGTATTGACCTTTTGGAATTTCGGTTCCAGGTGTTAGATTACTCCATGAAACGATGATGAATCGTCTTCGCTGGCAGTGGGGAACTCTGCCTTATTCAGATACAGAAGAACGTTGTGTATTCAAGACAGCCTTGAGCTTTGTAGACAGTGTCCCAGAAATTTGGGGACCTTTACTTCAAGGAAGGAGTATTGTCGTTGTGCCAAAACACGTGACTAAGAATCCACAGCGGTTCATTAATCTCCTAGAAAATCACAAGGTGAATATCAATTCCCCCAAATGAGATTCTCGCCGGTATACACTCTCATCCTCTTGTTGTTGACAATTTTTTTACCTCTTCCACAGATCGAGCGTCTTGTCTTAGTTCCATCTCTGCTCAGAACTTTGTTGATGTATCTGGACATGCAAGGAGATGTAAATCTACTGAAAAATTTAAAACTCTGGGTCTGCTCTGGTGAAACGTTGGTAGTTTCATTGGCGGAACAATTCCTCAGTAGATTTTCAACCGGCGAACATACATTGGCCAATTTTTATGGCAGTACTGAGGTAATGGGGGACGTAACATACCACCTTGTAAATAATCCAAAGCAGCTTCAGGGTCTGGACAAAGTTCCCATAGGTAAAGGAACCGAGCTTTACAATAAATTGCAATGAAATATGTGGGAAGAAAGAAAAAGATAAACGGTAACAAATTTGTTAATCATTTCCACAGGAAAGCCGTTAGACAACACAGTTATTTACCTAGTCGACAAAGAGATGCGTCTAGTTCCTCAAGGTGAAGTAGGCGAGTTGGTTTGTGCGGGTAGAAATTTGGCCGCTGGTTACGTACGAGGGAGAGACCCTCACCGTTTCCTGGACAATCCCCACGCCGTTGATCCAGGTAATTAATATTGAAGGACAAATTGAATTGTTAGGCAACCAGCTTGGTATATTACATCAGTAGGGTATAGCTAGTAGGTATATGGTGTTAATAATTCATCATTTATCAAGTTCACATAATGAGTACGCGTTTAATTAAGTCGGAAATATAATTGACTGCCTGCCTGCGTAACGCTGTTGTAAATTCTCGAACTGTAATTATGGTTTTTATTCAATGTCACTTAACGGATGAATAGTACGGAAGTGTTTACAACTAATACCGATATTATATGCTATACTCATGCATTTATAATATCAAGCAATATTAAATATATAGGATACATAATTGTCAGCCTACGTCACACATTGTTAGATCATAATAGCTAGAGTGAACAGAACAGTATAGTATAATTATTATGCTTAGTCAGTTTAACTGGAAACTGGTAACAATTTACAATCATTTATATTCTTTATAGAGTATTCGAGAATCTATCGCACCGGTGATTACGCTAGGATAGTGAAAGGGATCATTATATACGAGGGTAGAACAGATGCGCAAATTAAGATCAGAGGACACAGAGTCGATCTTGCAGAAGTAGAACGAGCTGTTGCCGCATCTCCCGCAGTCGACAAATCAGTAGTTCTTTGCTACAAGCCGGGAGAATTATCGCAGGTAAATAATAAATGTTTAAAAAAGAAAATAAAGGTATAACAGAGAGAGAAGGGATGACGGAGGGAAGAGACAAGCATGGACTATATATAACTAATCACGTTTTCAGGCAATCATATCATTCATAACGCCTAAGGCGAACACCCAGATCTCAGGACTCCAGATAGAATCTTATCTACAGAGCGTACTTCCACCTTACATGATTCCTCAGGTGATAGTAATCGACGTTATACCATTACTGGTGAACGGAAAGACTGATAGACAGACGTTGTTGAAGCAATACGAGGATTCGAACGCTGGTGAGGATGAGACTAAATTCTGTTTTCTACAACGTACTGCTATATCTTTCATTAGGTATTTTTTCTTCATTATATTCTTTTCTTTATCAGAAGAAGAATTCACCATCAATTGTGACTACGAGAAGGTTCCGTTGTCGCTACTTCCTGCAGCCAGAGTTCTGTTCCCTACTGTAGCATCGGTTGTTGGACGAAGCGCTCGAGCTGTGGTTTCTATTGACGCTAATTTTTACGAGTTAGGTGGTAACTCTTTGAATTCAATCTATACGGTGACCAGACTTAGAGACCAAGGCTATCAGATTGGAATAACAGATTTTATAAGCGCTAAAACGATGGGGGATATACTGGGAAGGATGAAAGTTGAGACTGAGACTGATTCTGATACGGACGGTTCTGCTGATGGGGAACAATACGTTATCGAAGAGTTGAATGATTCGCACAAAGAAGACGTCATAGAGTGAGTTTAGATTTTTTAGAAACTTGCAAAGTATGTAGATAGCTTAGCGTAACTTTTGTTCATTTATAATATCGATTCCAGGATGATTACAGAGAGTTTCTACTCAAAAGCTGATTTGGAAAAATGGTTGATGCCTGATATTACGAGAGAAGATTACACAGACCTAATGAATAAGCTATGGGAACCTTTGCTAGAAAAACGACTGAGTTTTGTGGTCAAATCTCAATCCGGAGAGGCGCTGAGTGTGGCGTTGAGTTTTGACGCAAGAGACGAGCCTGAGGTTGAAATAAACTCAAAGCTGACAATAATCTTTGAGTTTCTAGAGTATCTTGAAGGACCGATAAGAGATGGTCAATTACCGAAAGGCAAGGGACAAATTTTACACAGTTTCATGATGGGAACGAATAGCAGTCTAAACGCAGCTGAGAATGTTATTGTAATGAGGGAAATGGAGCAACACACTCTAAAAGTAGCTAGACAGAATGGTTACGCCGGTATTTTTACGACCAACACCAGTCCTTTGACACAGGTAATTTTTATCGATCTACAGAAATCGAAAGTTTCTCAAGTTTGTAAGTATAAACTAACGCTTTTATTAATGATATTTCAGCAATTGGGGATCGATATTTATGGCTACGAAGTTTTGCTAGACTACCAAGTGAACAAATATGTTGCGCCGGATGGCTCGAGGCCGTTTGGAAAGGCTCCTGATAATCAAAGGGCTGTTTGTTCGTGGAAAAACGTTTAGCAATTGACTTTTATAGTTGATATTAGTTAGACTGGTCATTACTATGAAAGATCTGTATAGAAAAGTGTAAATATGTGTTATAGGGAGTATCGCGCGATGTAAATTTCATTAGCAAAAAAAAAAAAAAGAATCATAAATTCTCGTCAAAGTTTCTGTTCCTAGAATGAATTGAGCCCACGTTTCTAATACCTTGAAAAAAAAATATTGCCTTATATAGCCTTGACTTATTGTTGATTGATTAATTAATTAATTAATTAATTATTTATCTGAGAGGCGGTTTTCTATATAAACGTAAGAAATATGTATATTAATATACATATATATATATATATATATATATGATGATGAAATGTGAGCAATAATACTGTGATGCAATGCAGCTATAAATATATTCGAATAGTTTATTTAAAATATTTGAATATACTCGTTATATTTGTAATTATAAGCTTGAGGAAATAAGATATTTCTTCTTTATTGCCACAGAGGAGAGAAAATATGTTTCGAGTCCCATTAATCATCCATAATTATTTATGATATATATAATATAATAATAATAATATAGTTTATAGTAAATAAAGTTTACGAAATCTGATATCGTACATAGATTAATAATTAATAAGAAGAAAATTTTTTCGAGATAATGGTATACCTAAACTTTGCATAAAAAGTGACCATTATTAATACTCACGTATATCCTCTCTCTATTGTAATAAATGCACTTATCAATATTGATAATTAAATCTTATGTTCGCATACATTGATTTTCCTTTGTTGTCCAAAATCATATTTATACAACATATAGGTATACGAGATTGTGGATTGATTGGAGTATCATCATCAGTCGGCAAATAAATATATGTAATACATTACATTATCCACAGTCGAATGCAATCAGAGCATAATTAAATTCTCAGCAATTGCTAAATTAATGAGAAAGTTCTCAACCGCTGGGGCTAAATTTTTCTCTTTAAACGTTTCAATGGATACCATTTTTCTACCCTCTGGTGTTGTTAAAGTTGCTAAAGACTTTAACTGGTTCAAAAGATCCTGGGTTTTGTCAGATATCTCAGATATTATCTGCGATTCGTTAATGGATTGATTATCTCCCAACTGTACCATGAACAGTGCTATTTCTTTGTGGGTTTTAGTCATCGTAAGACTCTCTGTATAAATATAGAAATAAAAAACTATTAGTAGAAAATTAACACAGTTATTATTTTTAAACATTAAATATAGGTAGTTATTATACCTTTGGCGTGCGGCGCAACAGTTATCTCTCTAGCAGGTAAATTCACTAATAGATCATACAGCTCTGATCTAGAAGCTACAAGACTATCCCTACATCCAGCTATGTACGAAGAATGTCCCTAGAATATTAAAATACGATAAAGAAACGTTATAAGTGTTAAAAATATTGTGAATTGAGCTTGTTTTATGTACATATGAAAATTGATATCATCAATCTGATCATCGAGAGATATAAGATTATGTGTAAATTTATCAGCAAATGCACCTTTAACTCGAGAACTTCGTCTTTGACTAGATCTACCCATGGAAAAAGATGATCCGTAACATTTCTGTGCTTCATAAGAGCAGGGAATGTTCTTATCCATTTAAGAAGTTGTTCCAAGCTGTGATGATAGACTATTATTCTTTTCTTAAGCAATATAGCCGTGTATATAAGTATGGTTTTTAATTCAAATGATTTAATCAATCCTCTAACGTTTGTGTTAACGTTTGATATTCTGCGACTATTATATTCGTCGCAAATAAATGTGCCGTTGTCTTGCGTTATACAAGAACCTTTTGTAAATATTGATAAATATATATTTAACAAATCTGTAGGATTTCCAGTTCTGCAATAAGTTTTACTCAAAATTTTACACAACGACTCGTATTTTTGAGGGTTGAAATCTTTTGCAAATAATACAAGCGCTAACTGCTTTACCTGAAAATAACATAAATCGATAAATCAAATTTTTATGTTTATTTTTTTTTTTATTTTTTTTTATTTTTTTTTTTTTTTTTTAGATAAATTAGATATACTTACTCGCGGCAAATTGTCAGAGTCTAATATTTCGGTGCATTGAATATAGAACCAAGAGTTTGCTGCATGTCTTGCGTAAACGAAAGGCGGAATATCATTCTGTTCAGATTGTAGTGAGAATTTTTTCAATACCAAATATTTTTGAGGTTCTGTTACACCGGGGTAATTCCATGTCCATAAAACATCTCCGTTGCAATCTTTTTCTGTAATTAATTATCATTCATTAATTTTACTAAGCTTCGTATTTTCTCATTTCATTTCATTTCATTCAAATTTACGGGCAGGAAATCCGTGGACTTTAGGTTAACCAATCGAGAGCAAACTATCGATCGTCAAAGTTGTTAAGCTAATCGAGTATTAGATTGACGATATTAAAGCGTTTCTGTTATAAGTGATATAAATAGATAAATCTAGGCTTAAAATACGTGGAAATTATCGTAGATTAATTTAATATAAATTTTTATAAATATAAATGATATAATAAACCGATATTACCGATTATGCTACAAGATATCAGATCCATAGACACCGCCATCTTTGTTTAGCGATGTACTACGCGATTCGTTATGGTGTTGTCATAACTAAATAATATACATTAAAGTATAAACTAGTTGATATTATGACGAATTAGTTAGAAATTATATGACAATAAATATCGAATATATTTTCTATAATATTTATATACCGTAGATATATTTTTTTTTCTTCAATTTTTTTGTCCGTTTCGTTTTAATATAAATGGTAATTATTTTGAACTCAGTCTTTTATCCAGAACACGAGGTTTCATCTCCGCAGTGAAAATACTAGCGGCTATTAAAAAGTTCTAATAGCCGTGGTGTTGCGAGTTATAAAGATTCATATTCACGTCTCATGTTAAGACAGTGATAATCCACAACTATAAGGATGGCGAGATACGGGCAGAGACCCGAAAATGCTCTTAAAAGAGCCAACGGTAAGTCTACTCGCTCAGGGTGAACACCTTCGAGCACAATTTTCAATATGGCAGATCAAAGGGCCTCAGATTCATGCCTTTACTTGGGCGTAAATTTCCCTTATTTTAACCTCAATATTCGCGCTTTCATATATCATTTTACTAACATTTATCTACCGTTATTATTTACCGACTTTAAATTACACTCTTTATAGTTATAATCGCACGATTATTGACAGCTGTCACACTTAAACAAAAAACGATCCGAAATAAAAAAAAAAAAAAAAAAATCAGATCGAAAATATAGTATTTTTACATTCATCAAATTTATCGTTACGTTACGTTACGTCACTCTCGGTATAATAATTTATATATTTTTTTTTTTTTTACGCTAACCTACACAACACTGTGGTTTCAAATCAAAGATATTTAAAGAAAAAATTAGGGTTCGTACCTAGTATACCAATTTTCTAACTTTTGGAAACACGTATTTGATTTACACTCTCTACAATAATTAATTGACTACTACACCTACTTAGTTGAAAAAAAAAAGCATCAATGTTTTAAATTCGGCAAAAAAATTATCGCGACATTGTTGTATGGTGTACAGCCTACATCGATAACGAGTGGTCAGAAAATTATGATACAAATATGAAATTGTTCGAAATAGATGTGCCTTTCTACCTAACTAAGGAAAAATTAATCCCAACTACCAATCGCGAAATATAAGTAAAATGGCAAACGTTATTAAACTCTTTTCATACTATGTTTGTTTCAATCTTCAAGATTTTCAATGATCGAATGATTCGATGATCTTTTATTTAGTTCACACCGGATGTACGTCTGTACCGATCGTTTTACTACCTAACATTTATTTTTTTTACCATATGGTTTACGGCGTAGAATGTACACCGTGCAAAACTGCGCCCCAATCATTTGACGTTGAATTTTATCCTATTTTACAATTTTTATCTAATTTTGTCTTTCTTAATTCTCTTAGATTGTTTAACAGAGAAAATGAATGATTTATTAGTTGTAAGTTATTTATTTCAGCTGATGATAATGTTAAGAACTCCTAAACCCTGACCCGGTGTTTGTTTCTTTTTTCTTTAAAATCCAGAGTTCATCGAGGTGGGAAAACCTGCTCGGGCTTTAGACACGCTGCAAGAAGTATTCCGTAATAAAAAATGGACATACAGTTGGTCGGAGTCGGTATTGGAACCGATAATGTTCAAGTATTTGGACCTATGTGTGGAACTGAAAAAGTCCCACATAGCAAAGGAGGGTTTATTCCAATACCGGAACATGTTTCAATCTGTGAACGTTGGGAGTTTGGAAAATGTTATACGCGGTTACTTGCGTATGGCTGAGGAGAAGACTGAGGCGGCTAGAAAGCAGAGTCAACAAGCTGTTATCGATATTGACGATCTAGACAATCTTGCTACTCCAGAAAGTATTTTGCTATCTGCAGTAAGCGGCGAAGATGCCCAAGACAGAAGCGACCGAACTATTTTAACACCGTGGGTTAAATTTCTATGGGAATCTTACTGCCAGTGTTTAGAATTACTGAGGACAAATGCTCACGTCGAAACTCTTTACCACGATATTGCAAGAATGGCTTTTCAGTTCTGTCTAGAATACAATCGCAAAACTGAGTTCCGTAAGCTATGCGAAAAACTGCGTAAACATTTGGAGGAGATCTGCAAACTCCCGCCTCTAGTTTCAAACGTTTCTATCAATAAAGCAGAAACTCAACAGCTCAATTTAGAGACTCGTCTAAACCAACTCGACTCTGCTATACACATGGAGCTCTGGCAAGAGGCTTATAAAGCTATCGAAGATATCCACGGGCTAATGAACCTCTCCAAGAAACCTCCCGTGCCAAAAACTATGGCTAATTATTACCAGAAATTAGCTATGGTATTCTGGAAGGCCGGAAACTACCTCTTCCACGCTGCAGCTCTCTTCAAACTCCTCCAACTCTCTAGAGAGATGAAGAAGAACATGTCTTTAGAGGAGCAGCAGCGAATGGCTAACAGAGTCCTGTTGGCTACTTTATCAATTCCTCTTCCATCTGCGCATCCTGAATTCGATCGTTTTATAGAGACGGATAAAAGCCCGCTAGAAAAGGCTCAACGACTTGCCGTTCTCCTCGGTCTTACTCAGCCTCCGACTAGAGTTTCGCTTCTTAAGGACATTGTTCGTTTGAATGTTGTCAATCTGGCTTCTCCCCATCTCCAGGATCTCTACTCTTGGCTAGAGGTTGAATTTCACCCGTTGGAATTATGCACCAGGGTTCAAACGGTGATACAAAATCTTCAGGTCGATGAAAACAGCCCATTGGCTCAATACGTACCCGCGTTACAAGACGTAACGCTTGTTCGTCTTGTGCGCCAGATATCTCAGGTCTATCAGACTATTCAGTTTGCCCGTTTACTCGAGCTTGCTAAATTCACTACAGACTTTCACCTTGAAAGACTCTTAGTCGATTGCGTAAGGTATAATGATATGCAGGTCAGAATTGACCATGGAAAAAAATGCATACATTTTGGCGTTGATTTGTCCGAAGCACAGAGAGAGGATCATCCCGACGGACCTGTGCTTCAACCAATGCCTTCGGAGCAGATAAGATGCCAGCTTGTTAACATGGCTACAGTTTTGCACCGCGCTGTCGCGGTAATAAATCCTGACAAGAAAAAACTTGAGAGAGAAAAACTCAGGGCTACGCTAGTCGCTCATTATCACGAGACTAAGGTCAAGGAGCACCAGAGAATCCTGGGAAGACATAAGATCATTGAGGAGAGAAAGGAGTACATAGAACACATAAACACCGTAAGAGAAGAGGAGGAGACTAGGAGACAGGAGGAATTGCAGCGTCAGCAAATGCTCGCAGAACAAAAACGTCTCGAACTTGAGAGAGAGGAGAGAGAGCGAAAACGACAACAGAACGAAATTCAACAGATCAAAGATCGCCACTTGAAGGAAAAGATGCAGCAGATATCTCAGACCAGTCACGGACAGAAGGTCCTTAAGAGACTCGTAGACGACGAGAAATTAGACGCTGAACACATCGCTGCCAGAGAGGCGGAAGAGCTGCAAAAAGAACGTCGAGAAATGCAGCAGAAGTTGAAGTCGCAGGAAAAGAAGGTCGACTATTTGGAACGGGCTAAACGTATCGAGGAAATACCGTTGCTGGAAAAGGCGGTAGAGGAAAAGAACGAACTTGCTAAACAGGAGTGGGAGCAGCAAGAAACTGAGCGCATTGCAGCAGCGATTGAGGAAAGACAGCAGGCAGTTGCTACGCGAGAACGTATGGCAAGGATGAAGGAGGACCACGATACTTTCCTCGATAAAATACTCGCCGAAAGAAGGAGCATTTATGTTGAAAAACTTGAAGATTACGAGGCGATGATACGGGAAGAAAAGGCCAAGCGACTATTGGAGCGTAAGATTGAACGCAAGGAAGAACGCAGGGCTAAATGGGAGAGAGAGCGAGCCGAAGCTGCGGAAAGAAAGCGTATGGAAGAACAACGCGCAAAGGAAGAAGAGGAGAGGAAACGTATGGAAGAAGATAGACTACTGCGCGAAGAAGAGGAGAGAATTTTGCACGAGGAAGAAGCAGCCAAGGAAAGTGAACGAATGGCTAAATTAGAGAAACAGGCGGAGATACGAAGGGCTAGAGAAGCGGAAATTGAGAGAAAACAAGAAGAGGATAGAGCAAAGTCTGCGGACACTTGGAGACGCGGTGGAGAGAGGGACGGGCCACGCGATCGTGACATTAAGGACGGACCAAGAGATCGTGATTCAAGAGAAATCGGTCGGTCCGAAGGACCGCCACGTCCTAGTGAGTATCTTGGGGTTTAGCGGAGAAGAAAGAACTGTTTAAATTCAAATCTAAAAATGTTATTTTCATTGCTTTTCAGCCGGGGATAGTTCGTGGCGTAGAGGAGATGCACCGGCTCCTAGGGAGGAAGGAAATCGCGAGGAATCTGATCGCTGGAAACGTAGAGAGCCGGAGAATCGTCGCGACGATGAAAATGAGAGCGTATGGAAACGTCGCGAGCCAGAAAGACGCGACAATCGTGACGAAGAGGATAGATTCAAACGCCGGGAACCACCACCGCCAGCTAAAGATACCGAAGATGGAGAGAGGTGATTTATCATTTTTTAGACACAGAGGAATTATATAATCCATGAACAACATCTACGTTATTTTTTTAATCTCGAATTGATAATTTACAGGTGGAAGCGAAAGGAACCAGAAGACGGGGAAAGATGGAAGAGGAGAGAAGCCCCGAGGGATAGAGAAGACAACAGGGATCGGGAGGACGGGGACAGATGGAAAAGGCGAACAGATGATCGCGACAGAGATCGTGGAGAAAGATTTGAGAGACGAGAAGGAGGAGGTGGAAGAGGAGGTGGAGGAGGCGGAGGCGGATACGATAGAAGAGAAGATCGCGATCGGGACCGCGGAGTGGTAAGATTCTGATTTGAATATTGAATATCTTTTTCTGTTTATATAAAATGTTGAATGTAGTATTTTTATGTTCTAAACTTTTCTCTCTCCTTTATAACGAATATTATTCTTTAGCAGGGCGGTGGAAGTTCTTGGCGCGATGCTCCGCGTGAACAACCAGCACCTCGTTCTGATCCTGCACCACGCGCACGCGAAGAACGTGCCGGTGACAAAGATAGATTCCGACGTGACGGACCTCCAAGACCTACGACCAATCTTGAATGGCGTCGAGACGCTCCGCCACGCGATTCACCAAGAGATGCTCCGAAGAGAGAGGAGAGGTGAAAAAAAAAAAAAGAAAAGAAAAAAAAATTTCAAATTGATTAAAGAATTGATGAAAGAAACGATATATCATTGATATATTTTTTTTTTTTTTTGTTATAGACGAGAAGACCGCGAGCGTAAAGAAGAAAGACCGCCACCACGTCGCGAAGAACGAAGAGAACCACCGCCAGCAGAAAACGAGGGATGGTCTACAGTTAATCGGCGTTAAATAATAATTAATCGCTATACCCATTTACAATTATGCGATTTAATAATATGTGAAGCAAATTCACTAATTTTCTGATTTAAATACACCGTATGCTGGGAATCGGTTATGCATACCTTTTAACTCCAGCAGCCCCCTTCCCCGATTTCAGTCTAATCTCTAAAACGCTATGATACAACACAATTTAGGTATATATCTAAAATTGATGATTATCTGCTATAAAGATTTCAGATTCGTTATAGTAAATTTTTTTTCATATCTGTCTGGTTTTATAACGCAGGTTTAAATTTCAGTAGTACATATAAATGAAAAAAGAAGTATGCACAATTTCAATTAACTTTAATTTTTTTTTTCTTTCTTTCTTTTTCTTTCTTTTTTGCTTGTTTTGAATTCTTATACAGATTTCGGTATCCGTTTATCGTGCGGTAATAACAATAATCAGACGTAATCAGATATAATATTTTGTAGTTTTCTAATTTAAATTTTCAATCTTTGAGGGGGAGGGAATTTAATATAGAAGGAAACTAACAGTTCGAATTTCTTTTCTTTCCGATTCACACACACCATACTATATTTAATCGGTAAAAAAAATAAAAATCAAATAGAAATCTATTCCCGAAAGAAAGAAAAAAATAAAAAGTATAGTTTACAAAATTCTTATTATTTTTAGTTTTTTCTTCTTTTCTTTTCTTGTAATTTGAATGATTAATATTATTATTATTGTTATTCTATATTTCTTTAAACGTGAATAAATTCAATTATTAGTTTCCTTTAATTAATTAGATTTAATCGATTGGGGGTCACAGTCTATGCTTTTATCCCTGTGACTTTTGACGATATATTTTTATCCTATCTCTTGTGTACGTCGTTATATAGGTGTATTATTTACTATAAAAAAAAAAAAAAAAAAAAAAGCAAAAAAAAAAAAATAATGTCGAGCTGATTAAAAGAATAACTTTTATTACGTTACGAACCGACATTGTATCCGACAATTTTAATCTCGGACACATGTAGCCGGAAACTTTGCCGTGTTCTAACGGATTAATAAAAAAAAAAAAATTGTCTCAAAAAAAAAAAAAAAAAAAAAAAAAAAACCGAATATTCATTTATATTCAAAATTCCCACCCAACAAAATTAATAAAATTAATAAAAATAATAATAATAATAATGATAAGCAGCTGAAATCAAATAGGACTAATTATTCAGTGATAATCCTTCACGATTATCTAAGAGAATAATTTATTTATTTTCATTTCATATATATATATAAATTAGAAACCATTGATTTCTTTTTCTATTTCTTTTTTTTTTTTTTTTTTTGTTCTTACTCTTTCACATGCAGACACGGGGCTTTTATAGATATAAATATAGATTATAAATTATCGCTAGTCCATTTTAAGCAGATCATTAATATTATTAGTTTCATCATTAAACAATGCGTAATTAAATAGAAAAAAAAAAAAAAAAAAATACGAAAATAATCGTAGATTCTTTTCGATATAATTTTTTTTTTTTTTTTTTTTTTTTTTTTTGAATATATAATTTAAAAACACTATGCCTGAAAATTAAATATATAATTATAATACATACATACTAATAATAATATAAAAGAATAGTAATACAATAGCTAATTTATGCATTAACAGCTAACTAATCACGTTTTATATTCGTGAAATAAATAAAATTATTCTGTAACGCGATTGTTGTTATATTATACTACTACTATATGGAATATGGGTATGGTATGAGTAGGTATACTAAAACCTCTATATACTAAACTTCAAACTTTCTATTTACACATTATTTTCATTTTAATTTTAAATTAGCATAATTCACACACACACACACATGCACACAGTTTGCACAAGGCAACACTTTCGAATTGAAATTAACTATATGTAAAAAAAAGCTGATGATAAACGATGATAAAAAATGGGACGAAAAAAAAAAAAAATAATAATAACAGTATCAAATAATATTAAAAAAAAAAAATAAAGAAAAGAAAAGGAAATAAGAATATAATATACAATCGTTCTATTTCCCATCGTGGTATTTAAAAAAAAAAAAAAAAAAAAAAAATTAAGAAAAATTCACATGCGTTGCTAATTATTATTTTCTTACGAGAGAAATATTTTTCTTTAATGTTGCAAATTATTATACTATAATTCAGTAATTATGTATAATAAGACACGCGATTTTTTTTTACGTGACAAATATTAACCAGATTTTTTTTTTTTTTTTTATCCCCTCATTCTCAATCCAAGTGATTTTTACTACTTTCTAAATCATTTATAGTGTGTTCAGAAAAAAATCAAAAATCAAAAATCAATTAATTACGCATTTTTTTTTTTTTTTTTTTTTTTTTTTTTTTCGAAAATCAGGGTATATATGATTTTTTACTTCCTTTTCTGTATTATTGTATATTAAATTAATTAAGCTGCAGCCCGATTATAATAGGAGGATAGTTTACATATACATACATAATATCAAAATTTAATTATATAAATATATATAGTTACGTCTTCGCCGCGAACGTTTTTTTTTTTTTTTTTTTTTTTTTTTTTTTCATTAATATTTAATATAGCATTATGGCTGCGGCAGTCTTTTCCTCTAGTGCTGGCGCAGGCTCTGATCTCTCGTCTCTATCTCGACCAGAACCCCATCCGACTAATGCTATGCTGATTAAATGAACGACTCCAGCTCCGACGACCAGCCTAAAAAAAAAAAAAAAAATAATAAAAAAAAAAAAAAAAAATAGTAAAATGAGAAACTAGTAAAGCTACATTCTAAGTTTATTAATTATCGTAATTTTTTTTTTTTTTTTTTTTTTTTTTCCTCTTCCTTTTTTCCTTACCAAAAAGAATAGCCCAACTCAGCCGAACGTTCGCTTGTCCACATATTGTCTATATCTTCTTTAGGCAATACGTTGTAGTACAGTTTAGTGTAATATTGAACTAGCCATGTACCAGCACTAGCCAAACAGAGTAAAACTAGAAAAAAAAAAAAAAATAGAAATAGAAATTAAAAATAAATAAATAAATAAATAGAAATTATTATGTATATTTCTATTTTTTCAAACGACGCGCAACGATCTATAATATACTAATCCATATAGAGAGTTTTTTTTTTTTTTCGTCTTCTTTTTTCTCACGTTACATATTTTCATTATTTTCATTAACGATTACCTATAGAATAATAAAAAATAATTTTTTTTTTTTTTTTTTTTTTTCATTATATTTATATATTATACTTACGCGCTAGTATGTTCATAAGGTATACACCAGGTACTGACAAAATTTGTGCCCTTGGTGTAGTAGCTGTGTTTAAAACAGCCAGTAAAGCTGCTAGGGCAGCTGCTACCAAAGCGGATGCAGTTGTGCCTAAAGTACCAGCCCATAAACCCCATGTCATTACGGTTGGGTCTTGCCTAATCATATGGGGAACTGAAAATTTAAAAATACAAAAAAAAAAAAAAAAAAATAGAAAAAATAGAGATTATCCTATAATCGTTTCTTTCTCCTGCGCTTTATATTCAATTTTATTTTATTTTTATTTTATTTTATTTTATTTTATATAAATAAAAGCTTAGTTTTATAGCTATTGCAGTTCACAGATCATAAATTCATATAAAAAACTCTGGTTTCCTATTCCGTTTTTGCCGTTTTTTTTTTTTTTAATCTAATTTTCCATCACCGTATAGCATTTGGTAAACGAAAAAATACTGTATAAAAGCCGGATTGACCCGCTGGCTCTTTATGTATTTTGAACAGGAATATCAAGTCCAGAGTTCGAGACCCTGTGAGAATCCTACGATGTGTTAAAATACACGTAACGCACGTTGTTATGAAAAAAAAAAAAAAAAATTTAAACGATCATTTATCATAGTTTATTATATATAAAAATTTATTTAATAAACGTAAAAATCATAATCGAAATTATAATATAAAGTATATCTATGTATATATATTATCAAATTTCCACACGCAAAGCTAATTGTCATAATATATAATTATAGTGTTAGTTTACTAATACGAAAAAGCGGGGCGGGAAAAGAAACTAATTTGAATTCAAATCACGAAACCCATGCGCGATGGATCGCGATCATTTTCAATGCAGACATTTGTTACTGCGTTACGTGACTTGCTAGCTTATAGGTACTTACTAGTAGTAGGTACATAGCTGGTAGTACTTGTACAAAGTTAACGTTCGCCTACCTCAACAAATGATACCTATAGTACAGACTGGTTCATTATAATATTATGATCTATAGCTACTATCTATAGTTTAACATCTAATTATAGATATTACGTGTTATAGTATAATGCATTCGACTGCTGCGCAGACGTGCATCGTATCACTTACTATTACATACATCGCGTCACTAATGCGATAAGGTCGTAAGCGCCAAAATAAAAATTTTCGTATTTTTGGTGGCAAAATCTTTTTCGTGCCATATAACATCGTTTGCGTATATCCGCAAAAAAAATAATTTTTTTGGCGCTTACGACCTTATGGCATTAGTTACGCGACATATAAGTACATACTATAGTGTGAGTGAATAAATTATCGCTCTATTATACGCGGAACTATGTGGAAAGAGAAGTAAAACTAAAATTGAAAAAAAAAAAAAAAAATAAAAAAAAATAAATAAATAGGTAAGATCAACGTTATGGGTTTGCGAGAATCATTGTATATACAATACTAACTATGTTACACACAAGGGGTATTCGCCTTATCGCTCGAACGCTTCAGCAGCTATGTTATAATATACCATAGACTGTTCTATCCCATATATACAGTACTTTATATATATATATATGTATATATGTATTCGCGGGTTTATCCGTTAGCGTTTTTCTTCTTATTTCAAGATTTTAACTACTTATAGCAATTTCCTTATACTAGATATATATCTCACCTCTGATCTGTAGATCTGTTAGTATATATGACGAGATAAAGCTACCTATACCTAAACACTACATTCATAGTTATATATATATATTTAATATATTATTATATAAACACAATGGCGAATGGCACAAGTTTTTCGCAATATTTTTTACCAAGATCAAATCTTATACCGACTGCATATTATACATGGCTGTATAATATTTTTTTTAAGATATAGTAGTAAATATATCTTTTCGAAGGTCACATTTGCAATTACATATATATATATATATATATATATATATAAATACACAAAGTTTGAACTACCTTGCGGATAATTATCTCTCTCGTCACAAGAATTAATAATTTTATTCATCGAAGATTTCTGACTAAGTATATAATCAAAACGAGGTAGTAAGCGAAAGAAATTAGATTTCCAATTTTTTTTTTTTTTTTTTTTTTTTTTCTATACTATTTTGATTTCTGGAAAAAAAAAATAAGAGACATGCGTGTGTATCCCTGATAATTAATTAATTAATTAAATTTTTATATATGTCTTAATATAATTTCATCAATTTATTACATATATATTGTATATCATAAGTCAAATCTTATATTGGGGGTATCTACACCTATTCAATGAAGACTTTCACTTTCCAGTGGCTAGCTAGCTAGCGAGTGCGTAACCACACGTTGACACATCTACATACATATATATATATATATATATATATATAGTATGTAGTATATATTCTTTACTGCAGGAGATATAATAATGGGAACGAGGAGAATCCTATGCGCAAACGATTTACGTTCCGTGTTTAAACATTGCACTCTAATCGTTATGTCGTTTGCTGCAGGTTTTGGTACACGCACGTACGCACGCATGCAATTATTATTATGATTATTATTATTATTATTATTTGTACGCGGACGTATAACGTGGATTTTAAATATAGTATAAATATACCTTATACAGGGTGGTCCATTTAAGTTGACACAGCTGAATATCTCGAGAACAACGTATTTTAGAAAAAGATGTTTCGAATAAAAGTTTCATGGTTTGAAGGGGGCAAAACACTGTGCTACCGTACTTTTCATATGGTGGAGGTTTACAAGGTCATTTAGAGGTCAACTTTGTTTTTTTCAATGGGAACGTATACTTTTTTTTACAGATTCGCATTTTACATTGAATAATACAAAACTTTTGTCCCAAGTTTTTTTGTCTATGACATCAATTTTTTTAAATACATTTTTTTTTTTTTTCAAATATTCGCAATAAAACAGTAAATTATAATTCAAAACTAAATTTATTTCAACAAATGCTCAAAATTATGCCCATTCACTTCAATACATTCCTCAAAACGTTGTGAAAAATGGAAAAAAAAAAATTGGAAATAAAAAAAATTTGGAAAATTTGAAAAAAATTGAGGTCATAGAAAAAAAAACTTGGGATAAAAGTTTTGTATTATTCAGTGTAAAATGCGAATCTGTGAAAAAAAGTATACGTTCCCATTGAAAAAAACAATGTTGACCTCCAAATGACCTGGTAAACCTCCACCATATGAAAAGTACGGTAGCACAGTGTTTTGCCCCCTTCAAACCATGAAACTTTTATTCGAAACATCTTTTTCTAAAATACGTTGTTCTCGAGATATTCAGCTGTGTCAACTTAAATGGACCACCCTGTATATAGATACAACTGATTATTCTTTTCTTAGATCTCATTATAATTTCAAATATTCCTTTTTTTCTTTTTTTTTTTTGTTTCTTCTGCAGGACAAGTTTCTCCTTTACAATGATTATTTTTTTATAGATGTTTTCTATTTTCTTGACCATAGCAAGTATAATAATAATTGGGTATCAAATTGTTTACGTAATTGCGCAGTTATCATATAATCCGCGTATATATAATACGCAGACAGTAGTTAGATTTTTTTAAATTACATATAAATATATTAGGGTGTGCAAAAAAAAAAAAAAAAAAAAAAAAAAAATTCAAACGCACATGAAGATTCCGGTAGAGCATTTTAAACAGAATATCTCAGCCAAATATGAGCTCTTAATATTGATATTTAGAACTGCCTAACTCAGTTTTCCCATTTTTGATTTGAATAATATGTGAAAAAAAAAAAAATCGGAAAATTTTTGAATTGTTTTTTTCTCGTAAACGGCTTGATTTAGAAACTATCTAAAGACAGATTCTTATAGGAAATTTCACGCTCTATAAAAAAGTACTGAGACAAAATTTTCCTAACTCTCACCGATTAAGAGATATTCGCCTATAAACATTGAGTCATAGCGTCATGGAGACATATGACTCTGGGAAAAACAATTTTTTTTTTTTCAACCGCGCATCAAAATTTCGGTAGATCATCTCAAATAGAATATCTCAACCAAATATGAGCTCTTAATAATGATATTTAGAACTGACCATTTCAGTAGCTAAAATTCGTAACTAAAATTCGTAACTAAAATAGGCAGTTCTAAATATCAATATTAAGAGCTCATATTTGGCTGAGATATTCTATTTGAGATGCTCTACCAGAATATTGATGCGCCTTTGAATTTGTTTTTTTTTTTTGCAGACCCTAATATTTATATACCTATAATCGAGAAAATATTCTCGAGAAATTGCGTTGCTGAATAAAAAATCTACACTGTAGGTACTACCATGCGGTAGTACTCATGGTTGGGAGCACGTTCGACTGCAATTACAATGCTAATAAGATTCCGCACCTCACGGTTACTGACCACCCCAGATCTTAACCGGCCTCGAACCATACACCCACCTATATATTTCTCTATACGACGCGATACGTAGGCACTAACTATTTCCTAAATCATTTTATTATTATAGTTTTTCCGCAAGTTTTCTTTAATATAACTTTTCTTTAATATATGGGTCTGTAGAATCGATTCTATGTCATCATGCTGCTGTAGCAGCAACGAAGTCTATTTTAAATTCGATGAAATTTCTCTATCACCATATTTGTGTACTAAATTTCTTTTCCGGTTTTCGACACCATATATGTATAAATATATATATATTATATAAAGAGAGAAAACCTTTCGATCATATTTGCGTAAATATTTTTATATTTACCGGAAACGTGGTAGGTTCTCCATCCGTAAGCAACGTTCAGTTCCTTTTTACCCTGTAAAAGTCCTAGGTGTACACGTCCGGCACTATCCTGAGGATTTGGCGTTCTCCAAGGCCTTGCTTCTACCCAATGCTGTGTAACAAGAGCTGCACACACCAACCCTCCGCCTAATAAAGAAAGGAAAAATGTCGCGAATATCGTGCCTCTTCGGAACATTGACGTCATTTTTTGACCCCTTTGATGATGATGATGGCTGTTCCCGGGGCAGCTGGCCACTAAGGATTTAATAAAACGTAAGAAAATTATCATCATCATTACGATTTCGTATATATAGTACAAATAGAGAAAATTTTTCTTATTTAAATTGTGCAGTATTGTTTTTAATGAAGGAATATAATTTTTTTTTCCACACGCCGTGCGCAAAGTTCGATTTTGCTCACGTTTCGCGTGCATAAAATTAAACTTAACGCGCGTTGTGTTAAAAAAATAAAGTTCGAAACACGTGCAAAAGATGATTCTCGACTCGTGCAGTGAAAAACTTCAACGACTCGTTTGAGAATCAACGCACTTTCGCACTAATATAGAAAATGACTATTCTGCTCACGATATTTCTATACATATACCAATGATTATAATAATTTCTTAATTTCTTACCCTGTCCCCGCGTAGCCTCAGCGAATTGGACTTGATTCAAGCTTTTTGAAAATTCTCCCTGTCTTACTTTTTGCGAAAATTCAACGGCGCTAAGTTTTTTGCTAAATTTAACCCTGTTGTTAGTTGACTTAGACTTTATTTTACCAGGTTTTTGAAGCGATGATGGCCTCGGTCTATGAGCAAATGCGTATGGTATTGTGTAAGGCTGGGCTACGTAGAAATATATGGGTCTGTAGTCTTCATGGGGATTTTGTGGGTAGCTTCCTTTTATTGAACAACTATTGTCACAGGCACTAGGCGGGTTGTTACTGTACGTGTAAGAATTTGGATGATAAATTCCGTACTGGTGAGCCGTTTTTGCAAGTCTTTTTTTCACCTGTATTAATCAAATATTTACAATCGGTGTTGCTGCAGTTTTCCTTATTTTTACAATATATTGTTTTTCTTTTCTTTTCCTCTTTTTTTTTTTTTTTATTATTTACTTTCTCGATTTTTTATTATTCAATCGCAAGTTCAACAAATATCTGAAATAACGTAAATTTCGATTTTTATATATTTTTTTTTTTTTTTTGTATATATGTAACGCAGTTTTATCGGTAATTTTTCTTCTCCGCCATATATATATATATAAATCGTTCGAAATTCCTTGTGGTTTTTTTTTTTTTTTTTTTCTGTATTTTTCTTTGATTCGTCTCAGAAGAAGTGAGCCAGGCAGCAGCCTACGTGACCTATGAAAATAATTATCACCGATTACTTTTACTGACCGTGACGAAACAGTTGCTGTTTTAATTTACTTACTATACTATATTATTATTTACTGGGTCTTATTTATATAATTATATTGCTCTTGTGCGCGTCCCAGAAATAAAATCAATATAGATAGATAGATAGATAGATAGAGAATAGAATAGAATACTACCTAAAAAATTGATGTATATACAGGTAAACTTTGTGTCAATTTTAACATACAATTTTAGTTTTTTTTTTTTTTTTGTTTTTTTTTTTTGTATTAAACTTTGAATTCGTATGACGAGAATTATAAGGAGAAAAAAAAAAAAAAAAAATTAAATAAGCTATGAACGTCATATGAGATACTTGGCACAGAAAATTTCAGCACAGTTCTTTCTATATTTAATTTCACCTTTCAAGTATGAATCGGTAAGACGAAAAAAAATAAAAAATCAAAAAAGAAGAAGAAGAAGAAAAAAAAAAAAAAAAAAAAGTTATAAAATAATGATAATTAAAACGAAGACCTAGTGCTAATTATTATAGTATATACGAACGTGATATAGTATATATAATATTCTACAGTACCGCCACGTTCTCATGGTATACCTAATACCTATCTCCAATATATACTTGAAAAAAAAAAGAAGAAAAAAGAAAAGGAAAAAAAAAAAAAAAAAAAAAACGACAAAGACGCGACGATCTCTCCGCGATTCACGCTTCGAAAGGAACACTTCTCTCAATAGCTCTCGTATATGTGTGTCACATATATAACTATATACCTATACCTGTATGTACATATGTGTATGTAATTCACATGACAATTTCGAACGAGCTGAGAGCTGTCTTTCTACATACTAACTACATACACCTATATACTATATATATAATATTATATACTCGCATATATGTACATCAAGTTACAAGGGAGTTTGCCGAGGTGCGCACCTCGTGACACATGGATAACGGCATTTAGTCGGCTACATAACCGAACCTCAGTATATATCAACGATTTCATTTCGTTTCGTTTTTTTTTTTGGTTTTTCAGTTCCTTTTTTTTTTTTTTTGATTTTTTTGATTTTTTTTTTTTTATATATATCTAGACTTTTATCTTCTCTCTACATTTTTTTTTTTCTTCTTCTTCTTCTTCTTCTCATTTATCTTTATTCAAACGAGACCGAGGAATGTATCTGTCCGTTAGGTAGGTATATACACTATTATTGGGTATATCTATATATAGTAATACAATTCTTACGGAGATCCGAATGACCGGAGAGAAGATGATGATGTATACACGCTCGATTGTAACTATTACGTAGTAGTAGGTATATTACATCGTGAACCAGTATAATATAGTATATATATATGAGATTTTTCTTCTAGCTATTTTTTTTTTTTGTTTTTTACGCTAGAAATGAAACCTAACGTTTTCTATATATATATATATATATATATATATGACTATATTTTATTTATTTATATACTTAACCACGTATATTGTCGTCATTTTTATTTTTTATTTTTTTTTTTATTCATTTCACGGTCTGTCTGTGTACAATAAAGAAAGTTTCCATGTATATACCGAGATATACCTTATATAGCATCCTAAATTTAATAATTAATTTAATTTAATTTACCTACATCCTACTATTTTCTTATAATAATATAATTTGACTTTATTAGCGACAGATTTTACGAAATTGAAAAAAAAAATTTATCTATGGTATATACGTATATAATATTATATATAAGTGAATGAAATATAATTTAAACACCGTTAGAAGAAGAGGAAGAAAAAAAAAAGTTGCATTGGAAATCGATGCAGTATATATATATTAATTGTAACTCGATATAATCTCATCTATAATATTCTCTCATCTCTTGATATCGATCAGGTGAAAACATCCGCATTTTTATAATTTACAGCTATGTGTGTGTGTGTGTGTGATGATGATGACTATCTCATATATATTTATACCTAAGTAATTTATGTTATAGTAGGTATAATATATCCTCAAGTCGTATCGTACTATGTACTATATATACTTATACACGGATGTAAAACTGCCCACGCTAAACCTCACTATACCTACTCGGTAAAAAAAAAAAAAAAAAAAAAAAAATGATTGAGAATAATGTAAAAGAAGGAACTGGTTTATACTATACCAACATTCAACATATTATCTCGTAATCATTTATTTTTTTTTATTTTTTATTTTTTTCTTCATGCACACCTATGAATCTTCTATATCTATATTATGCAGGTACATAACCGTTTACCCATATATATATATATATATATATATATATATATATAATACGTCTCGAAGTCTTTAATATTATAGCTGATCATGACGAAATATATATATATATATAGTATTCGATTAAATATAAATATTTTATTTATTCATTTATTTGTTTTATTCAATTTTTATTATTGATTATTATTATTAATGCATCGCACGTCACACATACCAACGTTGTATATATTATATATATATGGGTACAGTAAAGATGCTAGATATCTTGAGGTGAGTGATGAGGCACTGCCCATCACGTGTAACTGGGTCATACGATGGGCGATTTTCATTAAATAAGATTTTATATACCCTATGATTATATAGGTAATATAAATCGCGATATTTAATATCGATATACATATTAGTAGAAAAGATTTTCTTAACTTTTTAACGAATATAATTAAAATAATAATTAAAATAACGATTTAAACACACTGTATGAGAAATAATAATAATTTATGTTCGATAGAAGCTAATTCGTATATATATATTAATCATCAGCAGAATAGAAGAAGTATATAGTAATGGCTTAGATTATTATATTGAACAAATTCGATAATGTGAAAATCATTATTTTAACTAATATAATATATACGATTTTATCATTTATTATTATTTATATTAACTTATATTATATTATAATACTCTTGTATTTGACACAGAGTATAAAAGATGGCGACAATCTTATAAACAGACCCGTTATATAGGCATAGGATATTATACGATTAGCTGTATCAGTTTATAATAATTTCGGCAATATTATTTGCGAACATGGTAGTCGTTTACTTCGCGATAAAATCGATATCACGTCTCAGTAAAGAAAAAGAAAAAGAAAAAAAAAAAAAAAGGAAGAGACTATATTATATATTATATTTCCTATCATTAGCGACACGAATTATTACTGCTTTACTTAATTAATTAAATTTCTATACGAATTTTAATAAACGAATGTGAATCGTATTGAATTCGAATAAAAAATAAAATAAATAAAATCATAAAAAATTCGTTTCTACGTTTTTCTTTTTTTTTTTTTTTTTTTTTTGCGCTAATATTATAATTGTTAGACATAAATAATTGTCAATATCCTGATATAGTATACCTACTCTCCGCACAGGTGTAAAAGTGACGATAAAAAAAAAAAAATTGAGAGAATAATTTTAATTAAATTCGTAAATCGCTTTTTTGTACGCCGGATGCCGGAGAATATTCTCTCCGCGTTTATAATTTACTATATAGATAATAGATAATATTATATACGAGAAATGATAGTTACCTTGGTTAATTAATTGAAACTATGATGCAAATATGTAGAATTTTTCATTAATTTTTATTATCGCTGCAGCAACCCCGCGGTATTATATATATAAAAATATATAATTCAATTATCAATAATATACTCGAATAAATAAATAAATAAATAAATAAATAAATAATTTTTAAAAAAAGTGAAAAAAAAAAAAAAAAAAAAAAATCGGTCACTTTAATTTTATCACAAACATCACGCGCACGTATTCACTAACTGATATATCCGTTTTTATATATTTTTCGAAGTACGCCGGGCGTCGACTGTATATTAAACGAAACAATGGATGAACAGGTTTGCATCGGCAAACTTTTTTTCCGTCTTATTTAATTTTCGTATTTTCGTAGTATTTTATTTTCGTAGTATTTTATTTTTAGTAATTTTTATTATAAATTTCAGCAATATATAATTCAACAAGCTGAACTGTACACGAATTTATAATCGGCGTTTAACCCGCAAGAGTCCGAAGATCTCTCGGCATAGCGAATAATATTATGGGGACTATATTATGTACCAGCTGCAGCTATGTATTCGAAAAATGCTTCTTTTTTTTTTTTTTTTTGCTTCTTATATAAATGAAAAAAACTTTATAATGCGTTGCTAAATGAAGAGCGAATAACTCGATTGCGCACCGCTCATCTATACTCGTACGTAAACCGAACACCTTTTAGCTTCATGAGCACTTTTACGCGATTAACCGATTCTCCCGTTTCAACACTATAAGGTAAAACTATATACACGACCTGTTACCTGTAATACTAATAGTAACACAACCTGCCACAGACAGGTAAGGTGGCACCACTTTCCAAACGATATATTTATATTTATACCTGCATCTTGCCGATCGTGAGATATTTTTTTTTATTTTTTTTATTTTTTTTTTATATATTTTTGGTGAGAGAAGAAGATAGACTTGGAGATGGAAAAATAAGAATAAAATTGTGTATATATATATATATTTTAATTTGATTAAAAAATATATACTATATATAGGTATGAGACAAATATTACATTCTATAGTTGATCTATATAATTTTTTTCTTCCTTATTCTTTATCTTAATTACTTATACCTATAGGTAATAATTTCTTCTTCTTTTTTTTTATATATATATATATTTTTTATTTATTTTTTTTATTAAGATTAAGATTTAGAAAAGTACGAGAGTTCCATCGGCGATGTCATCTATGTCGATTTTAGTCTCGGTTGGTTCACTGTTCACAAGCCATTCGCGTAGAAATATTAAACCGATGTTTATAGAGTGGAGAAAAAATGGTGTCAGAAGAAGCCTGATGATGATAAGATGAAAATAAAATCATTAGGTATCATCATTTGATAATTAATTCATTCATTATCTATACGTATGTTGAATTTCAATTATAGGTAATTAATATATTGGATGTATATGTATAAACCTACCAATAAGAATAGCCCAGAGAACTATTCGAGTTAAATTCACCAACTATTGTATCTCTGATTGCAATATCATTTTGAGTTCTGACCGCGAAATGAATTCCCCATATCATTAAGACGATCAGATCTAATCCTGCGGTTATACTATTAGCGATGAAAATACCCTGTATATGCAGAATTAATAAATAAAATTATTCAAGAGTAAGGTAGGTATATTTCAAATGGTAGTCTAACTCAGTTTTCCAATTTTTGATTTGAATAACATGTGAAAAAAAAAAAAAAATCGGAAAATTTTTGAATTGTTTTTTTTCTCGTAAGCGGCTTGATTTAGAAACTATCTGAAGACAGATTCTTATAGGAAATTTCACGCTCTATAAAAAAGTACTGATATAAAATTTTCCTAACTCTCACCGATTAGGAGATATTCGCCTATAAACATTGAGTCATAACGTCATGCACGGAGAAAAATTTATAGTAAATTTTCTCATACTCATATAGTAGTTGTGTCATATACTTCCAATATGACGATCGTTCCGTTACATTATACTCAATGTTCCATGAATGTGAGAAAGACATTCCTATATTCATGATGACATTAGGTATAAAGTATAGGAACAATCGTCATATTGAAAGTATATGACACAACTACTATATAAGTATGAGAAAATTTACTATAAATTTTTCTCCGTGTGGAGACATACGACTCTGGGAAAAACAATTTTTTTTTTTTTTTCAACCGCGCATCAAAATTTTGGTAGAGCATCTCAAATAGAATATCTCAGCCAAATATGAGCTCTTAATAATGATATTTAGAACTGCCTATTTCAGTAACTAAAATTCGTAAATAAAATTAGTAACTAAAATAGGCAGTTCTAAATATCAATATTAAAAGCTCATATTTGGCTGAGATATTCTATTTGAGATGCTCTACCAGAATGTTGATGCGCGTTTGAATTTGAATTTTTTTTTTTTTTTTTTTTGGCACACCCTAAGGTATATATACCTAATTTGATGTACATACATCAATGCAATGCTTATTATTAATACCGAAATCATGATCCTGCGTAAATATTGTCGTAAATAATCGCGTGATTCAATTATCGTATTATCTATACTTTATCTTTTGAGATTGTGCGTTAATACATTCACCTAGTATGACATAGCCGCATGATGAATATATATACCCCAAGTACTTGAAATCATATTCAGAGATTGGGAACTCCGGTTATTCATTGTTAGTTACTTATAAATATATATATTCAAGCGATAAGAAATGATTCTAATTTCGTATCCTGGATAACAGAGATTAAAGAATTTGATATGAATCAGCAACAGGGTATGTATATATTAGGTATATATATACCTAACTACTTGCTCGAATTAAACTACTTACGACCAACGATTTATACAGTTCTTTAGTTTTCATTATTACGAGAAAAAACGATGATAGTATGTTAAAAAAAAAAAAAAAAAAAAATCAAAACGAGATAAAATCTCTCTGTATCTTACCAGGACGTTGAAATACGATTCTGATGGATTCCAAATACTGTTTAAAACGGAAAGAACAGCGGAAATAAATGCTGCGGTTAGGAGTAGAGCCA
The DNA here is from genome assembly GCA_943736025.1 of Tenthredo mesomela. NCBI lineage: Eukaryota > Metazoa > Arthropoda > Insecta > Hymenoptera > Tenthredinidae > Tenthredo > Tenthredo mesomela. Next base: position 27,769,869 of record OX031018.1, read on the forward strand.
GGAAGACAACGCTGCTTAACCATGCCCCAGCGTTTACGAATTGGGAAGTAACTATATGATAGTGCGAATATATATATAAGTATAGATCGAAGAAAAGAAAATTTAATGTTTCATTATACAAAATTCGACCGCAAAAAAAAAAAAAAAAAAAAAAAAAAAAAAAATCGTAAAAACTCACAGGTCCCATTATCTGCTCTCAAAATATTCGACGTTGTTAAAGACCTCGACGAAGAGGTACAAGAAAACGTAGGCGATTCTCCAGCCAAGAGCCTTTCGACTTCTAATTTTCTTTCTGAAGCAGTCGACAGACAGCTCCATGCACAAGCGTTTGAACCCCAAACGCAAGTGACTGTAGTGTAGGAAAGAAAAATAATAGAATAGAAAAGAAAAGAAATTTGAACATATTATATCGATGGACTAATTCCGTACGGGCGTAAGGGACAAAAAAAATTTTTTTTTTTTTTTTTTTTTTTTTTGCGGATATGCCCACAAGATTCTCCATTGGATGAAAAAGATTTTGCCACTAAAAATGCGAATTTTTTTTTTTTTTTTTTTTTTTTTTTTGGGCCTTACGCCCGTTTGGCATTAGTCCATCGATATATAATAAACGCAGAATCGCATATCTTACTGTAAAGATCGAAATAAGCCGGAGTCTGGACAAGCCGCCTCGTTAAACTACCAGTAAATAAACCATGCTGTGCCTCAGAATCTGCGTAAGTTGTTGCAGATACTGGAGTAATAATTGCATAAGCCCATCCAGTAGTTCCGATTGATATGCAGATTATTATAATAGATGCAATCGAGATTAGAGCCGTTACGGAAAGAAAAACTGCATACGTTTTCGCCATTATTTAATTATTTTTCGTTTTATTCTCGTCTTTTTTTTTTTTTTTTTTTTGTTTATTAATATCTGAATTGAATTATACGTAAATTTTATAATGCAGTTGTATAAAGTCAGAAACGATAGGTATAATCTTTTCGAAGAAACCACTCAAGTTTTAATAACGTCAGGATTTATAATCTCTAATTTTTTTTATCCACATAGCATTACATGATATATAATATATATATATATACCTGCGAGAAAAATGACCATTAACGTTTTTGTAAAAAATTAGAATATCGTATACGCAGAATTATAGTTAATGGGATTTATATACAGACTCCTAGGCTCTATTTTGAATTTTACTACTCGTTTCCCTCCCCTCACCCAGATCCCGTAGATAATTTATTAATAATTATAATAAAAAAATCGATTGATTTTTAATCACGGTGACGTCATATATACGATAATACAGAACCGCATTAGTGTGCTTCGATAATCTATAATATACAACCCTGAATCGTCATTTATCGTAGACAATAGTCATATGGATATTAATTAATATGTGCGACGATTGCATGCACTATAGGCTTATCATATTAGGAATTAAACATTTTAGTCTGCAGAATGGGAAAAATTTCGCGTTTTTTTTTTTTTTTTCTAAATTACGAAACTGTATATTATAGAAAATAAAAAACCAGCGAATTTATAGAGAAAAATATTCATATATCTACTCAAAGTGAATTTTTTATTGGGAAAATTAATAATTCAACAAAGCTGTGTAAAATCAAATATCAATTCATGTGGGAGTAAAAAACGATTAGGAATCCTTTTTTTTTTTTTTTTTACCTTGTTTTTCAAATAACAACCGCGTATATTATATTATCTACTGAAAAACAAATATAACAATACGAGATGTACTTTTGACGATATCCTTGACTATTTTTTTTTTTTTTTATATCACTAATTAAAAATCACCCACTCTGCTTCTTCACAACACAATTTTGATTCCAAAATGTGGATTGAAAAAATGAAAATTCTCATCGAATCTGGATCGTGAATTAGGAATGAAAAAATGAATAACTTATTCCCTAACAATTCCGGACATACTGTGAAGAGATTGGCTTCATTCGACAATATCATATCTTATCAGATTAGCTGTAGAGGCACGTAAGCAGATAGGTATTGTATAGTTTGAAAATTGGATAGCTCGGCTATAGCAAAAAGTATATATATATATTTTTTTTATTGATAATAAAACACTAGAGACCTAGGGACAGGAAAAAAATTTGAATATAGATATAGGAATTTATTTATTTATTTATTTGTTTAATATATTATAGCTAGATATCTATAAATTTCGATTTTTTTTCTTCATAGTGAAAAAATTCGATACGAACCATACACAGAAGCGTATTCGAAAAGAAGATTTCAACTAGTGGATACTTGTACTAGTATTACCATATCAGAAAATTTGGAAAAAATTTAAAACAGACGTGTTTCTGTTTTACTTTAGATTGAAATATTGATTTTATGTTTCTTCAAAATTTCGAAGTGTTTCAGTAAACTAAATAAATTAAAAAAAAAAAAAAACTAAAATATATAATCTTTCCTGCGGTTTAATTTCATTGATAAAACTACGCACACTGTATGTTCGGTTGCCTGCAGTCAGGCGAAAAAAAAAACGATTTTACTACAGCGCATACTCGTGCATTATTTAATTAAACCGAAAGTATAATACACAATAATAACTTAATTCGTCGAAATTATGTAATCTGATTACATCATGATAAATTACATCGTGATAAATTAAACATCTTTATTATATAAACAGAGACTGGTATCTAAGGGAAGAGAAGCTATCAGCCTAGATCATATTTTATATTATATTATATTATATTATAATATAGTAGGTGTATCGTAGTACGTAAATATCTTATAGAACACATAAAGAGCGCAATGATTATGTAGTTGAATCATTATTAGTTCCTGACAAAAACTAATGGAAAAAAAAAAAAAAAAGGAGTGTAGGAGGTCGAAAAGCAGATTATAGATAAAGTAAAATACTAAATAGATATATCAGAGAAATTTTTTATTTTTTATTTCTGAGTTCATAAGGTGTGTGTTATTGTATACAAAACCAAATTATATATTAATTAAGATAATAGAATGTATGTTTAGTAAATTAAATAATGATTAGAAATTAAAATGATAATTGAATATTAGAATTAGCACAGCTCTTATAATACTCCGTATCAAGATTTTATAGGGCTGCTGACTCTTCTAGTATTGTAAAGATATTTCTATAATAGCAGTCATGTAGGACGTTCTGTGCTAGAAATAACTGGTGTGTGGTCCTCGAAGTAATGGATCGAGATTATTCTGCAATAAAATAAGGTTTCAAACTAATTTTTTTTTTTTATTTTTTTTTTATTATTATTCAATATCATTATTATTTATTAATATACTTAACCAATTTACTGAATTAATATCGTCAAAAACATGAATGGGGATATAATGCGCCTTATTACATGCAACCCGCGAATCATTTTATTATTTCTGTTACCAGCTGTTACCTTGTTTATTTTCGTTCCATAGTTTCTCACCCGATGGCGCCACTGGCGTAAACTCACTTGCGATAATGGCGTCCTTGCCCCTCTGAATCCCCGCGGTTCGCAAAGTCGGTCAAGGCCGTCAAGAGTAGGGGGGCGAAACTAGACTTAGTCCAAGAGCTAGAGCAAAAAAAGGTGGTTCATAATGCAATTTTTTACTACAGCGATTTTTTTGTTGGAAGATGTTTGGGGGTGCCCCCTGAGTGTAAACCCAAGTTGGCGGGACGCGGGGGGTTGAGCTTCAGCCGCCATCTTGGAAAACACGTTTTATTGAATATCTCGTGAACCGTGCATCGCACGATGAAAACAATAGAAACCTTTTTTGTAGACTATAAAATTTTCTACAACTTTTATTCGAAACTTTTTCCTGTATAGTGCATGATTTTTGATTTATAGTCTGCCAAACTTTTCCAAACATGGTTATTGCCGAATATATGGTCAACGGTCAATCAAACAGTAAAAATGGTGAATATCAAATTTGTAGAATATACAATTTCAAATAAACTTTGTTCGAAACTTTTTCCCGTAAGACTCATACTTTGAAAGCTATAGCGCGGTAAACGTTGCGTCGCGTGAATGATCAGTGGAGATGTTGCTCGTAGTACACGAAATAGTATATTACTCACCTAGGGAGGGAAAGTAGGCTAACCCAAACTGCGTGTGAGATTGACACCCGAGCCGAAGGCGAGGGTGACAAAAACGCAGTTTGGGATGGCCTTTTTCACTCCCGTGTGAGGTATACTATTTTTCACCACCCCCTGCATCGGAAAGAACGACTTCCCGCTCACGCAAGGGAGCGAAAGTCGTACTTTCCGTGCAGGCGTGGTGAAAAAAATTGTACATCACCATTCGTACAGGACGTATCACCAGGTTCAAACTTGGCTCGGGTATCACCACGACCCTGAAGAATGGGGTTGGAAGCGGGCTGCAAGCGGACTTCAACCGGTTCGAACTGCAGTAGCTCCCGCACCGTCAAGTTTGCTGCAAATGTTATCGTGCAAATGCACCAAAAATTGCGGGGCTGCCTGTGGATGCCGAAGAGCTGGCCTAAAATGTTCGATCATTTGTACAAATTGTAGTGGCCAAACATGCGATAACGTGCCGGATATATCGGATGTCATCGAAGACGAAGTCGATGAAGAGGAAATCTTTGATTTTCCTTCTCTGGGTGCAACGGAGACGGAAGACGGAGATATACAGGGTGGTCCATTTTAATTGATGCAGGCGAATATCTCGAAAACTAACAATTATAAAAGAAAAAGTTTTATACAAAACTTGAAGGGTTTCGAGGGGGAAAGATAATGCTGATATGTGTTGACTTGTGGATTTCGGCAATTCCGAGATTTCGCAAGCAACTTCGGATTTTAGATAGGGAATACATGTTTTGGTTGAGGGCATCTGATAGCGCGATCAAAGACTCATTCAACCACGCAAGCGAAAAAAATTGGAAAAAAAAATTTTGCAAAAAAAATTGGAAAAAAAAATATTGCAAAAAAAAAATTTCGCGAATTTTTTTTTTTCTCTTGCAAAAGATTGTGCTTTTTTGTCCCTAGCTTTCGAACACATTCATTGTTCATCACTTTGCGTTATTGATCTACGATTTTTTTTTCACTAATCTGGTACATTCAATCTTTCAAATTTCAAAATTGGCGAGAAAAATTTTGAGCTAGAGTGATGAACAATGAATGTGTTCGAAAGCTAGGGACAAAAAAGCAATCTTTTGCAAAAAAAAAAAAAAAAAATTCGCGAATTTTTTTATTCCAATTTTTTTTTTGCAAAATTTTTTTTTCCAATTTTTTTTGCTTACGTGTTTGAATGAGTCTTTTATCGCACTATCAGATGCCCCAAACCAAAACATGTGTTCCCTATCTAAAATCCGAAGTTGCTTGCGAAATCTCGGAATTGGCGAATTCCACAAGTCAACACATATCAGCATTATCTTTCCCCCTCGAAACCCTTCAAGTTTTGTATGAAACTTTTTCTTTTATAATTGTTAGTTTTCGAGATATTCGCCTGCATCAATTAAAATGGACCACCCTGTATATAATATACAAGGCGATACAGTCCCTTCATCATCAAAACAGACTAGACTGACATAAAATAATACGCGACTTTTTCCATTTTCCGACAGGTCCATTTTTTATTTAAATAAACTAAATGCATCCATTGTACTCTGTTGTTTTCTTCTCGACCTTTTGCTTCATATTATTATTGTTATTCTCATTATTCTCATTATCATTATTCATTATGATGTAACACGATGTACAAACAATTTTATTATGCTGCATTGACAATTTTTGAAGATGGATCATACGTTCTACTCATGCAGGTAAGAAAGATCTATAAATTATAACTAGTTTTTTACACTCTTTTCAGATTCACTATTATTATTTTTCTGAACACTTGTTGCCGTTTTACGTGATATACAATTTTTTTCGTGTACTACGAGCAACATCTCCACTGATCATTCACGCGACGCAACGTTTACCGCGCTATAGCTTTCAAAGTATGAGTCTTACGGGAAAAAGTTTCGAACAAAGTTTATTTGAAATTGTATATTCTACAAATTTGATATTCACCATTTTTACTGTTTGATCGACCGTTGACCATATATTCGGCAATAACCATGTTTGGAAAAGTTTGGCAGACTATAAATCGAAAACCATGCACTATACAGGAAAAAGTTTCGAATAAAAGTTGTAGAAAATTTTATAGTCTACAACAAAGGTTTCTATTGTTTTCATCGTGCGATGCACGGTTCACGAGATATTCAATAAAACGTGTTTTCCAAGATGGCGGCTGAAGCTCAACCCCCCGCGTCCCGCTAACTTGGGTTTACACTCAGGGGGCACCCCCAAACATCTTCCCCAAAAAAATCGCTGTAGTAAAAAATTGTAGAAAAAAAAATACCCGGCTCTTGGCCTAACTGGTCTAACCGGTTTAGCAAACCGGTCTGACCACTTTCGCTTTCGCTTTCGCTTTTCAGTGGCCTTCGTGGCGTCAGCGAGTGAACATGTGTTGCGTGTGGTTAGGGGCTTTTTGTTACAGGCGCAAACTTACGCGGTTAATTAAATAAAAGGTGCGATAAAATGCTTGACAATTGGAATGCTGCGTCGTTACGCGTTCGAGGCGATTTGCAGTTCGAAGAGGCTGACATCAACGAAAATACGTCGGACATGAGTAAGTTTGAATATATTCTAATCACTGTTTTACCATAACCTTAAATAATTGATAATTTTCTATGCTTCTTCGTAACGAGAAGAATCTTACTGATTCGTTTCATAATGAAAATAGTATTTGATAATCTTTAGGCATTTTTTATTTGTCACGTATTTCAATCAACAAAGTTAGTCACAATCGGATTGCTACAAGCGGACTATGATTAGAATTTAGGAAATTATTCATTTTTAAGTATATTCTATCCGTACCAGCGGATAACTGTGTGAAAATCGGAATTTCTTACGAACATAACCTCTCAGACCTGTTTTAAATACAAATATAATAGGCGAGGGGGTTTCATTTGATAACCTCGCAATATTATTATCCCATTATATTAACAATCATATAATTCCAAGTTCCTGGTACTCTGGTATCGTTTGCCCCACGAGGATATTTTGCGACTCCGCGGGTAAACTAATTTGTCGTGTTATTTTGATTTTACAAATGTTTTCCGGGAGAATACTCATTCCCAGATTTATTCTTTTATTCGATTCTTCGACAGCATTATCGATCGACATGGATCAAATTCTAAAATATAAAATATCATGAAATATGGACAATCTGAATAAATTATAATAAACAACGATAATTATTGTTAAATACGAGGTAAACCAGTTCAAAGTTGAAACAGTTGTGAAATTCAAATATTATATAATACAATACGTATGATACTGAATTTATTATTATTATCATCTTTATCATCATTATACATATTACCTGTATATATATATATACATATATGTGGAAATATACATATACATGTCAATTAATATTATCATGTATCATATTAATAGACGGACCGATTTCTAGAAGAGGGTAAACCTAAGGAATGAACGCTGCGCCCTATTACATGCAACCCGCAGATCATTTCATCATTCTGATCATTCTAGTTCCGTAGTTCGTCGCCCGGTGGCGCCACCAACGTTAACTGTGTGGCTCTCGCCTTTATCGGCGGTAGTAAGAGAAATTGGTTCGCTACGGGTTAGGTGTGGCGACGATAGAGGCGACAGTCTCGTGGACAAAATCGAGTGAGACGAGAGACACGCGATGTAACGCACGTTAATACTGTTAAAATAGAAATGATATTTAAAATAAAGTAAAGATTTTCCATTGTATTAATATAATAATTGTGTCTAAATATCTTACATCATCTCTCCTAAAACTCCTCAACATCTCGATACTTCCCTACAGACTAATTGGTGACCCCGACGTGATTTAGAAAGTTTCAGTAGTGAGTATTTTACATAACCTCATTGACAATTTCGCGTTAAAATATTCGCCACGTGTGTGAACTTTTAAGTGTGCGATTTTTAATGATCACTCTGTAATTTCTTTACATCCGTTTTTATCAGTGCGCGAAAGAACATTGCTCGAACTTTTGCAAACGTTTGTGCACGCAGGTGAAGTCAGAGATTTTTATTAACTGTCGACTCTCTACGTTATAAGTGTAACACGAAGCACCGCATCGCGGATTACGAATCCGAACGAATCTCGAATATTTTTGTGCAATCGTCGCTTTTTCTTGCACGAGGGTAATTCGACTGCTTCTCCTTATTTCGTGGAGTAAATATTTTTGTTAATTTATCTAGTATCCCTACGAAAATCAAGATGCCGAATGTAGAGCCGAGTCAAGGTACATCAGAGATCCACATGTCGAGAATCGCTAAGCTACCTCCTTTTTGGAGACAGGAACCAGCAGTTTGGTTTTTCCAAGTCGAAGCAGCATTTGGAATCGCACGCATTACCACAGACGAGACCAAGTATCAATATCTCCTTTCAAACCTTGATGCCTCAGTTTTGCCATTTGTTACTGATATTATTCAAAATCCTCCGGCAGAGAATAAATACAAAACAATAAAAGATCGTATTCTTGAGTCATTTGCAGAATCCAAGGAAAGTAAAATACGTCGTTTACTTAAAGGACAATTACTGGGGGATCAAAAGCCATCACATTTTCTTCAGCATATGAGAAATCTGTCGTCGAGTCATGGTGATGACACATTGCTTAAATCATTATTTTTGGAACAGCTTCCTCATCAAGTCAGTGCTATATTGGCAGCAGCTGCGGAGAGTGACCTTAATAAGCTGGCGTTGCTTGCAGATAAAATTATGGATATGCAACGTCCTGCACATGTTAATTCTATTGCTACGCCGTCTCCAGATCCTTGTCAGATAGATATCTTGCGTACGATTAATGCATTGTCTGAAAGGCTCGACAAATTTATCAACCAACGGGGATCTCAACAACGTAGTAGAAGTAGGAATCGAGGACGATCAAAATCACCTTTTTCAGGTCGAAACAATAACAATTCTCCAGGGAATAACGATGAAACCAAATTTTGTTATTATCATTCTCGCTTTGGTGACAAAGCTCGGAATTGTCGTCATCCGTGTTCCTGGTCTTCAAGTGCAGTGAGTTCGGAAAACTAACTTCGTCGTTGCTTATTAGTGCGGTCAGTGGCAACGACAGTAAACAATGCCGCTTGATAGTTTTTGACGAGGGTTCGGGACTTCATTTCCTCGTTGATACTGGTGCAGACATTTCCGTTATACCAAAAACATGTGTTCCTAATATTTGTTCAAAACCGTCAGAGATTAAACTGTTTGCCGCTAATAACTCTGTCATTGACACCTTCGGTGAAAAACATTTAACTCTTAATCTGAATCTCCGTCGAAGTTTCTCGTGGTCGTTCACGGTCGCTCAAGTCTCGCGCGCGATCCTCGGTGCAGATTTCCTATCGCATTTCGGTCTGCTCGTTGATTTAAAAGAGAAACGTCTCATAGATACCGAAACAAAGTTATTTTCTCTAGGAGTCGTATCCTACGAAGAACATTGTTCGATCTCGACGATTTCATGTGATACTCCGTTTCGAGATTTACTCAGCGAGTTTTCTGTCATAACGAAACCTGTACAGTTTTCAGGTTTTGCAGATCATGGCGTGCAGCATCACATTGTTACAACGGGATCGCCAGTGTCAGAGCGTGCCAGACGACTTTCAGGAGAAAAACTCGCCGCTGCAAAAGAAGATTTTAAACGTATGATGTCGCTTGGAATTTGCTATCCCTCGACTAGCAAATGGGCCAGTCCTTTACATCAAGTGAAAAAGAAATCTGGGGAATGGCGATCTTGTGGAGATTATCGTCGTCTTAACAGCATCACCGAAGCAGATAAATATCCAATTCCGCATTTGTACGACTTTTCACACAAGTTGCGTAATTGTAAAATATTTTCGACAATCGATTTAACTCGTGCATATAACCAAATTCCGGTCGTTAAAGAAGATCGACCAAAAACTGCTGTGATTACGCCTTTTGGCTTATTTGAATTTGCTGTGATGACGTTTGGGCTTTGCAACGCTGCTCAATCGTTTCAAAGATTTATGGACAGTATTTTTCGTGATTTAGATTTTATTTTTTGTTACATAGATGATATATTAATCGCTTCTAAAGACTTTACTGAGCATGTTAGTCACTTAAGAATCGTTTTTGAACGTCTCAAACAGTTCGGTCTATCAATTAACTTGACAAAGTGTAATTTTGGACAATCGCGCGTGTGCTATCTCGGGTATGAGATTGATGAACGTGGTACTCGACCTCTTCCCGATCGTGTAGCAGCTATATTGAACTATAAAAAGCCTGATAACATCTCTGATCTTCGTCGTTTTCTCGGAATAATCAATTTTTATCGCAGATTCATCCGTAATGCTGCTCATTCACAGGCGGTACTTGACGCATACCTGTCAGGCGCAAAGAAGAATGACAAACGACCGATCAATTGGACACCTGACGCTGAGAAGGCCTTTGCTGATTGCAAATCAAAGATTGCTAATGCATCCTTGCTTTTCCATCCTATGGACAACGCATCGTTGTCGCTTCAGACGGACGCGTCTGATTCGGCTATGGGTGCTGTTTTGGAACAGTTCTGTCAAGGGAAATGGGAACCGCTTGGATTCTTTTCAAAAAAGCTGTCCTCAACGCAACAGAGGTACAGTACGTACGATCGTGAGTTACTCGCAATCTTTTCTAGTCTGCATTTCTTTCGACACATGGTTGAAGGACGGTCTTTGGTAATTAAAACTGATCATAAGCCTTTGGTTTATGCTTTTCGTCAACGCAGCGATAAAGCTTCGCCTCGTCAATTACATCACCTTGATTTTATTAGTCAATTTACCACAAATATTGTACACGTTAATGGCGTTGAAAATATTGTAGCTGATGCTCTTTCAAGGATAGAAACAATCACGATGCCAACACTCTTTTCTACCGAGGATCTGGTGAAAGAACAAGAAATAGATGAAGAACTTCAGCGTCTCTTGGAATCGAATACTTCTCTCGTTCTACGACCTATTCGAGTCGACAACAGTGAGCAATCAATTTATTGCGATCTCTCTAATGATGTTGTTCGCCCGTATATTCCAACGTCGTTGAGGAAACGAGTATTTGACGCGACTCACGGACTTTCTCATCCTGGTGGCAGGGCTACCAAATCGCTTATTCAAAAGAAATTCGTTTGGCCGTCGATGAATAAAGATATTCTGAATTGGGCTCGTACTTGCTTATCTTGCCAACGAAGTAAAATCTCACGTTATAATCATAATGTGCCAATGCATATCCCGGTACCGGATGTTCGCTTTGGACACGTTCATATTGATATTGTGGGACCTTTGCCTTCTTCTAATGGTTTCAGATATTGCCTTACTATAATCGATAGATTCACTAGATGGCCCGAAGCCATCCCAATTCTGGATATCACCGCTCAATGCGTCGTCGACGCTTTCTTCGCTGGATGGATTTCTCGCTATGGATCACCGATCACAATCACGACAGATCGTGGTTCACAATTTGAATCAGCGATTTTCGGCGCTCTCACCAAATTCATTGGATGTGAACGAGTGCGTACTACGGCCTATCATCCAGCATCTAATGGTCTAGTCGAACGATGGCATCGCTCTCTGAAGTCATCGATTATGTGTCATGAAACTACTAATTGGGTTCAAACACTTCCCATCGTTCTATTAGGATTGAGAACTAGCATCAAAGAAGATATTGGAGCCTCTTCCGCGGAATTAGTCTTTGGCACAACGCTTCGAATTCCTGGAGAGTTCCTTGTCGATCACGAGGAGTTTGACGATCAACAAATCTACATTCAAAACTTACGTACATTTATGCGTAATATTCGTCCTGTTTCGACAGCACATCATTCCAAAAGAAAACCATTCACGCACAAGAATTTGTATGAATGTACACACGTGTTTTTGAAAAATGAAACGAAGAAGTCGTTGGAGCAACCGTTCGTTGGTCCTTACGAGGTTTTGGAACGCGTTTCGGACATCGTTTTCAGGATTTTAGTCAAAGGGGAACCCGTCACGGTGTCTACAGAACGTTTAAAACCGGCGTTTTTTGAAGCAAACGTTGTACTTGATGAAAGTCCAGTTTGTCAAGAAAACTCAAACGCACAAACTCAATCTAATTCAACCTCGTCGTCTCAGGCGCAATCAACGTTGCCAGTTCATTCTTCATGTACTTCATCAACCTCTTCAAGCCCATCGAAGAATTCAGAGCCTCCTTCATCGTATTCGTCGAAATTGATACCACCTCAAGCTCAGTTAACTCCGACTTCACAGTTACCTGTAACTACTATTCAAACTAAGAAACAACCAGTTAAGAAAAAAGTAGCTTTCTTTCCAACACCGATTATATTAACTTCGCGTCCAGATGCGAATCCAAGGACTTATCCTGGTCGAAAAGGTTTGGTAAATATGGTATTTCGCAACTTTACCTAGTTGCTTGAAGGGGGGTAATGTGGCTCTCGCCTTTATCGGCGGTAGTAAGAGAAATTGGTTCGCTACGGGTTAGGTGTGGCGACGATAGAGGCGACAGTCTCGTGGACAAAATCGAGTGAGACGAGAGACACGCGATGTAACGCACGTTAATACTGTTAAAATAGAAATGATATTTAAAATAAAGTAAAGATTTTCCATTGTATTAATATAATAATTGTGTCTAAATATCTTACATCATCTCTCCTAAAACTCCTCAACATCTCGATACTTCCCTACAACTGACCTACGCAACGGCGTCCTTGCCCCACTTCACGCCTCAAGGCCGTCAAGAATGGGGTGCAGAAGCAAACCGATCTAACCGGTTTCAGTTGCCTTCGTGGCGCCGACGAGTAAACAGCTCTGTGACGTAGTGACATCTTCCCGGAGAAACTTACGCGCCGAATTAACCAACGTGAGTTCCGTCTCGGCTGCGAGACCGGACGGACGTATTGAGAATTCTATCAGTATATATTCAGTATCTAACAAGTCTATCATAAGAATCAAAGTCAAAGATCAGAAAGTTTATGTGAAATTACTCTGGGCAATCAGACATAGTAAAATTACTTCGCCATTAGCTGCGGTTAATCCATTCCTTCGAGAGAAAACGAAAGCAAATATCCTAAACTTAAAACCAGACTGCGGAAACGGTTAAATCTAGACACTATACAATTTACTCAAAAGAGAGACGGTCACACATTAACTGAAGTGCAAATCAGTTTCATAGTCATAGTGAATCCTGAAGGTTTTTCAATCTACGACCACTGGAAAAAGGAAGTATTCTTCTCATCAGCTAGTCAGGAGTTACATTTGGTTCATCACATTCAGGCATAAGGAGACGCTCAAAGTCCAGAGATCCTCTAGTCAAAGAAGGTCATCAAGAACATCAACAACACAGCTCAGAGCCAGAGGTATCGTCTAACGCTAATCCTCCCTAGTTGTGACTAACACAGTAAACATCTAAAGATTAAGAGAAATTCTAGGTAGTAACCGAAATCAACAATATTTGAATTAGTCTAAATTGTAACCGTTCTGACTTAGCGATACAACAGAACCATCACAAGGTAAAGTAGGGATTCAAAATCAGCACAGGTAGCTTCTCAGTTGATCTTAGTTCACAGACCCACCACAGAACTCAGTTAATCTCAACTATTAATAAGCAGTTATATAGGATTAAATTAGATATAAATATTCAAATAAACAGATATACTTCAAAAGCCTCTGAAGAGAAAAATAGGATTAGGTTGAATAGAATAAGTTCTGTACGCTCAGTCTGTTCACCCCTCGTGTCAGGCGAGGGTTGTTTCGGGGAGCTCAGAAGTCCGCGGGAGCTTCCCTTACTCTTTCGGTAGAGATCAGGCCAAGCTTCTGGGGCCCAAGAAAGTCATTCAGCAGAATTATGGAAGTCCGGGCACAGAGTAAATTATAGGTTAGGTTAAAATTTAGAGGATCTTCATCCTACAATGTTAAACCCAGTCAAGGGAGAGAAAAAAAAAAAAAAAAAAAAAAAAAAAAAAAAAAAAAAAAAAAAGAAAAAAAAAAAAAAAAAAAAAAAAAAAAAAAAAAAAAAAAAAAAAAAAAAAAAAAAGAATCATATATATATATTGAAGATATAATTAAATTAGAAATACGATTATTCAGAGTTTGTAGTATGTGTTTGTTTACTGTTGTTGTAGAAGAAACCTTTCCCTGTGTATGTAACTCGTCCAGATACCTAGAAGATTTCGCCACACCGTCGGAACAAGCCTGAGACTCACGTCTACCATTCAAGGATTCAAAAAGGACACTCATCAGACGAGGATATAACCTCAAAACTATCGGAGTGCAGCCAGGAATTTCTCTCCTCTCCCTCATAGACACGGATAATAACCTCCAGGAAAATACTCTCGCCCAGATATAACCTCAAAACCTTTCAAATTACCCGGATATAGCAAAAAAAAAAAAAAAAAAAAAAAAAAAAAAAAAAAAAAATTTAGAACCCAGAACGAGACGAAACGGAGGTGTGCACGAAACTAAGTTCAGGAAAGAGCGACAAACAGTCTAGTGCCTCTCGCAGAAAGTGTCTTAAACTAGAAAAATTAAACAGAAATAAAAGAAGTTTTTTCGGTAAAGCGGCTTGGCCGGATATCCTAACAAAAAAAAAAAAAAAAAAAAAAAAAAATTAACCAACGTGCGAGGAAATGTTTGACAAGTGGTACGCTGCGTCGTTACGCGTTTCGAGGAGACGTGAGTTTTAAATATTCCGATAACTATTTTAACATAACCATAAATAATGATGAATTTTCAAGAAGAATCCTCGCTGATTCGTTTCATACGGAAAATAGTGTACGAAACTTTTTCGAGATGTTATTTTACATGTCGCGTATTTCGATCAGCGAAGTAAGTGACGATTGGAGGCCTTTGATTATTATTCAGGGAAACAGGGAATCGTTAATTTTCAAGTATATTCTATCTCTACCCGCGAATAACTGTGTGAAAACTGAAAATGTACATTTCTTGCGAGCATAACCTCTCCGATCTATTTTAAACACAAATATACCAGGCGAGGGAGTTTCGTTCGTTTCGTTTGATAACCTCGCGATAATTATCATTCTATTATATATTAACAATCATATAATTCCAAGTTCCTCTTCAATCGTTTGCTCTACGAGCATATTTTGTGCCTCCGAAGCTAAACTAATTCATCGTGTTATTTTGAGTTTACCAATCATTTCTCGGAGAATGCTTGTTCCCTGATTTAATCTTTTCTTCGATTCTTTGACAGCGTTATCGGTCGACGGAGATCTGAACGAGCGTCGCAGATACTTGAGATGCATAGATCCTACGTGCCAATTGGTCGGAGATGGACGCCAACCAACGCTATCTGGCTAGTCGTGGATTAATGGTCAACCAAAATGATGATAGGCTCCATATCGTATCAGCCAAAGATCCTGTATAACTTTAAATGTATGTCGATAAAACAATCAATGCTGAAAAGCATTTATCTCTGATACTGAGACAGTATCTATCTCTAGATCCAACAACGTTTGTTTTAATCGCAACAACATTCCCGTGTTTCAGAATTGGGGAGAGGAAATCAGATCTGGATAGATTACGTGCCCAATCCTCAGTCCCACATGCCTTTCCAACTATTCGAAAACAGTTGGCCAACAGTTATGGAGCTTCACGGCGACCAAGCTGGTGACTGATCTCTAATTTAAGGGACCATGGTAAGAGGCAAGGAGTATATTGGCGTTGAGGTAATTAAACTCTAAGATCGATTGACTTCTAGCCACCACAGGCTGCGTTGCATCAATTTACTCATGTTATTGAAATCTAACTGCCCCTGATCCGTCATTATATCTCAAATAAATCACCTTTTTTAATCCATGTATCACAGCTTCTGCACCAAACAAATCTAATGCTCACCCTGTACCTCTAGCTGGCTATGGGCGCCTCTGCCTTACCTCTGTCATCACTGTACACCAGATACTCTCCTGGCGACTTGGTTCTACTCAGCTGCAAGGGAAACGGTATGGACACGATAATAATGTCCAAAAGCAACACAGTGACGCAATTCGTGTTATACTTGGATATATTACTAGACGGTGAGTCTAAGAGATAAGGAACACTTAATTCTTTAAAGCAATTATAACTTGCTTCTTTTCGATGGCAAACTTGAATCTTTCTGTTGTATTCAGAACAGTAGTAAGAGCTTGATAAGTCTCAAGAAAATTTTTCACTTTATTTGAATATAGACTTGGCTTGTAGTAGGGAAATATTTAAATAACGAGGATCGAGGCTTAAAGGTTTTTAAATAAATACAGGTATAGATTGCTGTAGAATTAATTAGGCATCACATTTATTTTTCAAACATCAAACACAATTCAATATTGGTGATAAATTACTTTCGAGTCCCATTCTTTGGTTCTTAGTTAAGCATGTTGGCTTGAACAATTGAGTTGATACATTGAGTTAATTTATCCCATGTTACGTATGTTAATCTAGCTTTTATCTTGGCAGGTGTTGTTCGTCGAGAGAAACAAGGTCCTGCCCATCTTCAACGAAACCTCTTGAAAATTCATCAGAATTAGGATTCACAACAGAGAGTGGAGCAGTCAATGCACCGGGAGAATGACCGCAAGACAACTCTGCGCTGCAAAGTGTAGATAAAGTAGCATAAGCATATAGTTTTAGGGTAATCATTTGTCGAAGCTACAAGCTGTGAAATATTAACTCGTTATTATACAGCACGCTTCACCTGACTAGTTCATACGAGGACTCTGAATACTTTCAATCTTACAGAATAGATGAGAACAACGTTATAATAACAGCCCCGTAACACATACAAATACGATATACATACGTGAAATAATATTTCACTTCTTTGATTTTCGTGTACATACGGGCGGGTCAAAATGCACCAGAAAACACTACCGTTGATCAAAGGCATTCTTTCCCGTTAGTGAAAAATGTGTTTATTGGTTTTCCGGATTTCGGGACATAACTTTTTTCCATTCACTATTTCTTTGGCATTGTCCGCAATGAATAGAGATCATTCAGAGATCCGTAAATTATAAATCGTCATTAGTGTCTTTTAACAACAAGTATGTGTAAATTAACGAATTGCTTTACTGTGGTTCACGCGATAAAATTACATTGTCCGACTAATATTGTTGAAGGAATTCTAGATTCAAATAATAAATGTATTCTATACTCGTATCGCGCTGGGAGAAATAAAATGAACAGCTCACAGTATTTGTATGTATTATCGCGGCAAGGATTAGTTTAAAGTTAAATCATACTCTTAGTATAGCCTAATTATAAATTTCCTTGCTTTATATTAGACTGGAATTATTATCCTTGCCGTATTGCATTCAAAACATATCTGATGATAATTTAGATCCATAACAATAACTCTAAACTAGGCGTTTGCATAACTTAGAGAAATTGCCGTACAGATAAAGAGACATGAACACATGCTTTTGGTTTTCCAACAAAGTAACGTTTTCTTTATATTAGTAGACTAACTATAATTAGCAAACCTTTGTCCATTCATATCTCTACAAACTTAAAGAACAAATACGTAATGCAATAGTCTAGATGATTATTACATACCTATCATTTGTAGAAGCTATAGCTTCTACTTATAAGTAGTCATTGATAAACTCTTTACTGTACGGCAAGCTATACCTGACTAATTCATACGGTAATATTAGAATCGCACAAGGAAAAGACTTGTGATATTACAGAATAGATGAGAATTCGTGATGATATATTATGAATAATATGTTTTTTCTTATTTGTTTAAACTCGTTGTATTTGGGATAGTTGGATTAGCCATTACCGTGTGAAATATTCTCAATATCTATGCAGGTAACAAAGCATAATACACGCATATACGATATACGTACTTTAGTCTTTTGTAAAATTGTCCTTAATAAATAGAGAGGAGATAATTTAGAGATCCATCAATTGGAGACTCTCATTAGTATCTTTAAAAAACAACTACATTTATAGAGTCAAAGTATTATTGTTAACAAAAGCCATTATGGAAATAATGAATCTGTTCTCTATTCGTATGGTGGTCTGAAAAATAATAATAAACAGCTCGCTGTTTTCAACAAGACCAATATAAAAACTATCTGCTTCGAACATTGCACTTGGCATTCTGTAAAATATACCTTTGTACGCATATGCATGTATTATCGTCGCAACGATTAGTTTAGAGTTCAATAATAGTTTTATTATATCCTAATTATAGTTCTAGCTAATCTCGGGACTTTAAAAGTGCCAAATAGGTAGTTTTCAGTGATCTACGTAGTAAATTATACGTATTACAATCACATCTAGAATCATTTCCAATCAAATGTTCAGTGTTGTGGAAATTGTGATTAAATTTTTTTTTAATTACTCATTACTTTTGTAATGTGTAATTAAATGAAGTTTATTGCTTCGACATAACTTTACTTTATAATTAGTTTAATCAACTTTATTTTACAATTACTTCAAGTAACTTCACTTTATAATTAGTTCAAAGTATTTTACTTTATCATTCGTTTAAACAACTTGACTTTATAATCACTTTTCAATATTTTTACTTTATAATTAGTTCAAATAACTTGACTTCATGATTAGTTTAAATATCTTTACTTTATAATTCGTTTGAATAACTTGACTTTATAATTAGTTTGAATATCTTTACACTATATCTTGACTCTCTAATTAATTCAAATATCTTTACTCTATCATTCGTTTGAATATCTTTTTTCTATAATTAGTTTGAATATCTTTACTCTATATCTTGAATCTCTAATTAATTCAAATAACTTGACTTCATGATTAGTTTAAATATCTTTACTCTATGATTAGTTTATATATCTTTACTCTATAACTAGTTTGAATATCTTGTTTCTATGATTAGTTCAAATAACTTGACTTTATAATTAGTTTAAACATCTGCTCTATATCTTTACTCTATAATTAGTTCAAACAACTTTACTTTATACCTAATTATCTTGAATTACTTTACATTATAATTAGCTTGAATAACTTGACTTTAAAATTAGTTTAAACATCTACTCTATATCTTTACTCTATAATTAGTTTAAATAACTTGACTTTATAATCACTTTTAAATATTTTCACTTTATAATTACCTAGTTTGAATAACTTGACTTTACAATTAGTTCAAGTATCTTTACTCTATTACTCTATGATTTATATATCTTTACTCTATAATTGGTTCAAACAACTTTACTTTATACCCGATTATCTTGAATTCCTTTACTATTTATAATTAGCTTGAATAACTTGACTTTATAATTACTTTCACTATTTGAATCGAGTTTAATTACACATTACCAAAGTAATGGGTAATTAAATGAGTAACTTAATGAGAAATGTAATAAGTTACTCGCAACACTGCAAATATTTATGTAATAATAAGATTGTTTATGCAACAAACATGTATTATTACAGTAAATGGCGCATTCTTGAATAAATATCTCTTGAGATTGAAAATAATCAATCGTTGAATCATTATCCCCTCTCCTTTCCTTGCCTATAAGTCGAAAATCATGAAAATCGCATTATTTCATAATTTTGAAATAATAAAGTTGCCGCACGGGGTGACAAAGGGTATCGCCATCTCGCGGTGGAAGCACCGCACTATTTTTCCCGTAAAAATCGCGATGCGCCTGACCATATGCAACCCGCATTGCATCCGTGTGATGCAAGATTTTTGTTGCCTATAATCAGGCGCGGCTGATTTGACATGGCGATGCGCCTTACCATATGCAACCCGCATCGCATCCGTGTGATGCAAGATTTTTGTTGCCTATAATCAGGGTTGGTTAAACTCATTTTTCGGCCGGCGGCCCGATATTCGCTCAAAAAGCGCCGAAAATTGAAAAAGAGAGAGACAGAGCGATGGGAAATCAATGAGTGCGAGAGAGACAGAAGATTTTTTTTCGGTCAAAGGGGGTACCCTTCCTAAAATTCGGGTCTCAACTGCCAGAATTTCGGAGTCATTTTTCTGGCAGTTGAGACTTTATTTTAGGAGTCGTTTTTCTGGCAGTTGGGACATCGAATTTTAACTCTTAAAAATAAGGTCCCAACTGCCAGAAAAACGACTCCTAAAATAAAGTCTCAACTGCCAGAATTTCGGAGTCGTTTTTCTGGCAGTTGAGACTTTATTTTCGGAGTCATTTTTCTGGCAGTTGGGACATCGAATTTTAACTCTTAAAAAGAAGGTCTCAACTGCCAGAAAAATAACTCCGAAAATAAAGTCTCAACTGCCAGAAAAACGACTCCGAAATTCTGGCAGTTGAGACTTTATTTTCGGAGTCGTTTTTCTGGCAGTTGGGACATCGAATTTTAACTCTTAAAAATAAAGTCTCAACTGCCAGAAAAATAACTCCGAAAATAAAGTCTCAACTGCCAGAAAAACGACTCCGAAATTCTGGCAGTTGAGACCCGAATTTTAGGAAGGGTATACCCCCTTTGACCGAAAAAAAATCTTCTGTCTCTCTCGCACTCATTGATTTCCCATCGCTCTGTCTCTCTCTTTTTCGATTTTCGGCGCTTTTTGAGCGAAAATCGGGCCGCCGGCCGCAAAATGAGTTTAACCAACCCTGATTATAGGCAACAAAAATCTTGCATCACACGGATGCGATGCGGGTTGCATATGGTAAGGCGCATCGGTATTTCAAAATCGACGCGCCTGATTATAGGCAATAATAATTTTGCATCACACGGGTGCAATGCGGGTTGCATATGGTCAGGCGCATCGCGATTTTTACGGGAAAAATAGTTCGGTGCTTTGACCGCGAGATGGCGATACCATTTGTCACCCCGTGAGGCAACTTTATGATTTTAAAATTATGAAAAAAGGCGATTTTCATGATTTTCGACTTATAGGCAAGGAAAGGAGAGGGGATAATGATTCAACGATTGATTATTTTCAATCTCAAGAGATATTTATTCAACAATGCGCTAATTTACTATAATAATACATGTTTGTTGCATAAACAATCTTATTATTACATGAATATTTGCAGTGTTGCGAGTAACTTATTACATTTTTCATCAAGTTACTCATTTAATTACCCATTACTTTAGTAATGTGTAATTAAACTCGATTTAAATAGTAAAAGTAATTATAAAGTCATGTTATTCAAGCTAATTATAAATAGTAAAGTAATTCGAGATAATTAGGTATAAAGTAAAGTTGTTTGAACCAATTATAGAGTAAAGATATATAAATCATAGAGTAATAGAGTAAAGATACTTGAACTAATTGTAAAGTCAAGTTATTCAAACGAATTATAAAGTAAAGATATTCAAACTGATTACAGAGTAAAGATATTTAAACTAATCATGAAGTCAAGTTATTTAAACTAATCATAGAGTAATAGAGTAAAGATAATTAAACTCATTATAACGTAAAGTTATTCAAACGAATTTAAATTATGAAGTAAAGATATTTAAACTAATTATAAAGTCAAGTTATTCAAACGAATCATAAAGTAAAGATATTTGAACTAATTATAGAAAAAAGATATTCAAACTAATTATAGAGTAAAGATCTATAAACTAATTATAGAGTAAAGATATATAAACTAATCATTGAGTAAAGATATATAAACTAATCATTGAGTAAAGATATTCAAACTAATCATGAAGTCAAGTTATTTGAACTAATTATAGAGTAAAGATATATAAATTATAGAGTAATAGAGTAAAGATATTTGAACTGATTATATAAAAAAGATATTTAAACGAATTATAAAGTAAAGATATATAAACTAATTATAAAGTAAAGATATATAAACTAATTATAAAGTAAAGATATATAAACTAATTATAAAGTAAAGATATATAAACTAATTATAGAATAAAGATATATAAACTAATTATAGAATAAAGATATATAAACTAATCATAGAGTAAAGATATATAAACTAATAATTATAGAGTAAAGATATTTAAACTAATTATAGAGTAAAGATATATGAACTTATCATACAGTAATAGAGTAAAGATATCTAAACTCATCATAACGTAAAGTTATTCAAACTAATTATGAAGTAAAGATATTTAAACTAATTATAGAAAAAAGATATTTAAACTAATTATAGAAAAAGGATATTTGAACCAATTATAGAAAAAGGATATTTGAACCAATTATAGAGTAAAGATATTTGAACCAATTATAAAGTGAAGATATTTGAACTCATTATAAAGTCAAGTTATTAGAACTAATTATGGAGTAAAGATATATAAATCATAGAGTAATAGAGTAAAGATATTTGAACTAATTGTCAAGTCAAGTTATTCAAACTAGGTAATTATAAGGTGAAAATATTTAAAAGTGATTATAAAGTCGAGTTGTTTAAGCGAATTATAAAGTAAAATAATTTGAACTGATTATAAAGTGAAGGTATTCAAAGTAATTTTAAAGTAAAGTTATATAAACTAATTATAGAGTAAGATATTTGAACCAATTATAGAGTAAAGATATTTAAACTAATTATAAAGTAAAGATATTCAAACTAATCATAGAGTAAAGGTATTTAAACCAATTATAAAGTCAAGTTATATCGAGGCAATAAATTGGATTCAATCACACATTACGAAATTAATGAGTAATTGAAAAAAATGTAATTACAATTTTCACAACACTGAACATTTGATTGGAAAGATTGTAGATGTGATCGTAATACGTATAATTTATTACGAATATCACTGAAAACTACCTATTTGGCACTTTTAGAGTTCCAAGATTAGACAGATCTATAATTAGGTTATAATAAAACTATTATTATACTCTAAACTAATCGTTGCGACGATAACACATGCATATACGTACAAAGGTATATTTTACAGAATGCCAAGTACAATGTTTGAAGCAGATAGTTTTTATATTGGTCTTGTTGAAATGAGTGAGCTGTTTATTATTATTTTTCAGACCACCATACGAATAGAGAACAGATTCATTATTTCCATTATGGCTTTCGTTAACAATAATACTTTCACTCTATAAATATGGTTCTTTTTCAAAAAAAATAATGAGTCTCCAATTGATGGATCTTTAAATTATCTCCTCTCTATTCATTAAGGACAATTTTACAAAAGAGTAAAGTACGTATATCGTATATGCGTGTATTATGCTCTGTTACCTGCATAGATATTGAAAATATTTCATACGGTAATGGCTAATCCAACTATCCCAAATACAATGAGTTTAAACAAATAAGAAAGAACATATTGTTCATAATATATCATCACGAATTCTCATCTATTCTGTAATATCACAAGTCTTTTCCTTGTGAGATTATTAATATTATTATTACCGTATGAATTAGTTAGGTATAGCTTGCTGTACAGTAAAGAGTTTATCGGTGACTACTTATAGCTTCTACAAATGATAGGTATGTAATAATCATCCAGACTATTGCATCACGTATTTGTTTCTTAAATTTTTGGAGATATAAATAAACGAGTAAACTAACGAAACGTACAAAGGTTTGTGAATTATAGTTAGGCTACTAAAGAAAATGTTACTTTGTTGGAAAACCAAATGCATGTGTTTATGTCTCTTTATCTGTACGGCAATTTCTCTAAGTTATGCAAACGCCTAGTTTAGAGTTATTGTTATGGATCTAAATTATCATCAGATATGTTTTGAATGCAATACGGCAAGGATAATAATTCCAGTCTAATATAAAGCGAGGAAATTTATAATTAGTCTATACTAAAAGTATGATTTAACTTTAAATTAATCCTTGCCGCGATAATACATACAGATACTACATTCTATTTTTCCTACCGCGATACAAATATAGAATACAATTATTATTTGAATCGAGAATTCCTTCAACAATATTAGTCAGACGATGTAATTTTATCGCATGAACCACAGTAAAACAATTCGTTAATTTACACACACTTGTTGTTAAAACACACTAATGACGATTTATAATTCACGGATCTCTCAATGATCTACTCTCTATTCATTGCGGACAATGTCAAATAAATAGTGAATGGAAGAAAAGTTATGTCCCGAAATGCGAAAAACAAACAAACACATTTTTCACTAACGGGAAAGAATGCTTTTTATCCACGGTAGTGTTTTCTCGTGCACTTTGACCCGCCCGTATGTACGAGGAAATCAAAGGAGTATAATATTATTTCACGTATGTATATCGTATTTGTATGTGTTACGGGGCTGTTATTATTCATACATCATTCTCATCTATTCTGTAAGATTGAAAGTATTCGGAGTCCTCGTATGAACTAGTCAGGTGAAGCGTGCTGTATAATAACGAGTTAATATATCACAGCTTGTAGCTTCGACAAATGATTACCCTAAAACTATTTGCTTATGCTACTTTATCAACACTTTGCAGTGCAGAGTTGTCTTGCAGTCATTCCCCCGGTGCTTTGACTGCTCCACTTCCTGTTGTGAATCCTGTCCTGATGAATATTGAAGAGGTTTTGTTGAAGATGGACAGGACCTAGTTTCCCTCGATGAACAACATCTGTGAAGATAAAAACTAGATTAACATACGTTACATGGAATAAATTGACTCAATGTATTGTTCAAGCAAACATTTTGAACTCAGAAGCAAATAATGGGACTCGAAAGTAATTTATCACCAATATTGAATTGTGTTTGATGTTTGAAAAATAAATGTGATGCTTAATTAATTCTACAGTAATCTATACCTGTATTTATTTTAGACACCTTTAATCCTCGATCCTCGTTATTCAGATATTTCTCTACTACAAGGTAAGTCTATATCCAAAAATTAAGTGAACAATTTTATTGAGATTCATCAAGTTCTTACTACTCTTTGTGAATACAACATAAAGATTCAAGTTCGCCATTGAAAAGAAAGCAAGTTATAATTGCTTCAAAGAATTGAGTGTTCATTGTCTCCTAGACTTACCATCTCATAAGATATCCAAGTATTACACGAATCGTGTCAATACGTTGCCTTTGGTTACATTATTATCGCGTCAGTACAGTTTCCCTCGCAGCTGAGTAGAACCAAGTTGCAATAAAAGCATCTGGTGTAGAGTCATCAGAGATGTAAGCCAGCGACACCCATAGTCATCTAAAGATACTGTGTAAGCACCAGATTTGCTTAGCGTAGGAGCTGTGTGATACATGAATTTGAAAAAGTGATTCATTACAGATGTATAACGGATCAGCGTCAATCTCATTTCAATAATTTGATTGCATTGATGCAACGCAGCCTGTGTTGGCTAAAAGTCAATCAATATCATAGATTAATTACCTCAACGCCAATATCCTCCTTGCCTCGTAACTGCTGGCATACTGTTTCCAAACAATTCAAAACGCCTATGGTACCGGTAACTCGGCATGTGAATTACCCGAATCTGATTATCCATCCCTGATTCTGAAATGCAGGAATATGATTACGATTAGAAGAAACGTCGTCTCATCTGAAGATAGATACTTTTTGGGTATCGAACAGATAAATGCGTTTCAGCATTGGTTGTTTTATCGATATACATTTATAGTTACAGATAATCTTCGGCTGTTATAATATGAAGCTTACCACTGTGTTCGTTGACTATTAATCCAGGACTAGCTGGATAGTTTTGGGTAGCGTTCATCTCCGACCAAGTGTTACGCAGGATCTATGCTTCTCAAGTATCTGCGATGCTTGTTCAAATATCAGTCGATCAATAACGCTGTTAATAAATTGAATCGTAGAATAAATCTGGGACAAAGTATTCTCGCAGAAAACATTTGGATATTCAAAATAACACGAGGAATGAATAATTTTAACCTCGAAGGTGAAAAATATGCTCGTAGAGCGCACGATACTAGAGTACGAGAAACTTGGAATTATAAGATTGTTAATACGATGAAATGATCGTTATTGTGAGGTTATACTATAAAGAAACTTCTTCGCTGATTTTAATTGTCTTTAAAATAGTTTTGAGAGGTTATGTTCAGATTTTCACTAATTTATTCGCGGTTAGTGGATAGAATATACTAGATAATGAACAATTACTGAAATTATAATAATATTCCGCTTATAGCGATAAAATTGTCGTCACACTTACTTTGTTGATCCGAAATACGCGTCACGTAAATTATGTCGAAAAAGTGAGACAAATCGTCATGATTTTTCTCGTTATATACAAAACAAGTTTTTAAGGTTATCAATTAAATCGTTTTTTACAAATATATGGATTAAAATAATCTTATTCTATCGAAGAACACACACGTTGGTTGATTTACCGCAAAGTAATCATCATAATATAAATTTGTACTTGTCTAAAAACACGTCTTTACTCGTCGACGGCGCGGAGTAAACTGAACCCCGTCACTGCTTAGATCACTCGCGACGGCCTGAAGGGGAGGGGGAACAAGGACGTTGTTGTCCTAGGTCAGTTTACGCTCGTAGCGCCATCTGACTTGAAACTACGGTATTATAAAGAGCGCAAATGATACGCGGGTTGCCTACAATACGGCGCAACGAATTATTATAATAATGTTATTATACAAAATTAAAAAAAAAAAAAGTATACCATGTATTCCCCACCACGAAAAAGAAATAAAGGTAGAACAATTTTCTCAGCAGATGACCCCGGACTAACATTTAATTATATTTTGGCCATCAAAGGAAACGGACGTGAATTTATTTTCGGTGCGAATTTCTTTTACTCCCGTGCAACTCCCGGGTGATAAACTATTTTTTTAACTTCCCGTTTCTTTGTTATCAGAGAAAAAAGGAAGTTATTTTATTAATTCAGAATTAAATACATAATATAATCAACCCGAAAATGAAAAATTGAGTTTTTACTGGATCTCCACGTTTTGAGGTCCGGAGTATCACCTCCGACTATTTTGAGATTGATGTCTGGGTGTGTGTGTGTGTGTGCGTGTGTGTGTAATCAAATTTTTGTCCCCACGATATCTCGGAAACGAGTGAGCGGATTTTAATCAAATTAGTCTCAATCGACGCGGTTTTTCTCAACTTAGAATTGATTAGATTTTGGCTTCGATCGCTTCAGTACTTTTCGAATTATTTAAATAACAAAATTCTAGAAAATACAATAAAAATTACGATACCTTGAGAATGGATGAAAATTGGTGCCATGAGATTTTTTGGATAACTGATCACGAAATTGACATTGTGCTTCAAAAATTCGAATACGATAATGACATTATTATTATTATTAATTCATTTCGAAATGAGTTTGAAAACGGGAAGTTGAAAGGCTGGCCATGTCAGCCCCAAACCGCTTATTTTTTTTTCTTTACGATTGAGGAATCAAATATACTACTTGAATAACAGGGCTGTTAGTAGTCAAACCCCCTAAAAATCTGATTATAGGACTGATGAAGATTGAAAAATCTGACCTAAAAATGATCGAAATATGACGAAGAATAGCGAACAATGAATACGTAACAAAGACTTAGGTAAAAACTACAGTGGAGACAGGTAAAGAAAAAAGGAAAAATTTTTTTTTGAGATGAATTATTTTTCAAAATCCAGTTATGCGAACCAAATATTATGAAAAAGTATTTATGGAAGTCTAATTGATCGTCCTGAACGATTTATCGATAATAACGCGTTATATCTAACGTTTTGTATTTAATTGTAAAGATATCTGCGAGACTTGAATACTTTCACTTCATGACGTAGATACTTCGGGCGAACGGAGCTCAGACTGTTCAGAGATTCGAGGCTTGTTCAGTCAGCAGTATAGGAGGTAGCATAACGGATTGTTAAAGGCGCTAACCTTCTTCAAGGCAAAGTTACTATCCTTTCAAAAATATCAGGTCGCTTTCTACCATAAGAACAGTCTCTGCGATCAAGCTGTATACCTGTGACTAGACTGTGCAGTGTTGCGAGTAACTTATTACATTTTTCATCAAGTTACTCATTTAATTACCCATTACTTTAGTAATGTGTAATTAAACTCGATTTAAATAGTAAAAGTAATTATAAAGTCATGTTATTCAAGCTAATTATAAATAGTAAAGTAATTCAAGATAATTAGGTATAAAGTAAAGTTGTTTGAACCAATTATAGGGTAAAGATATATAAATCATAGAGTAATAGAGTAAAGATACTTGAACTAATTGTAAAGTCAAGTTATTCAAACGAATTATCAAGTAAAGATATTCAAACTGATTATAGAGTAAAGATATTTAAACTAATCATGAAGTCAAGTTATTTAAACTAATCATAGAGTAATAGAGTAAAGATAATTAAACTCATTATAACGTAAAGTTATTCAAACGAATTTAAATTATGAAGTAAAGATATTTCAACTAATTATAGAAAAAAGATATTTGAACTCATTATAGAAAAAAGATATTGGAACTAATTATAGAGTAAAGATATTCGAACGAATTATAAAGTGAAGATATATAAACTAATCATAGAGTAGAGATATATAAACTAATTATAAAGTCAAGTTGTTTAAACGAATTATAAAGTAAAATAATTTGAACTAATTATAAAGTGAAGTTACTTAAAGTAATTATGAAATAAAGTTGATTAAACTAATTATAAAGTAAAGTTATATCGAAGCAGTAAACTTCATTTAATTACACATTACGAAAGTAATGAGTAATTAAAAAAAATTCAATCACAATTTTCACAACACTGAACATTTGATTGGAAATGATTGTAGATGTGATTGTAATACGTATAATTTACTACGTATATCACTGAAAACTACCTATTTGGCACTTTTAAAGTTCCGAGATTAGCTAGAACTATAATTAGACTATAATAAAACTATTATTATACTCTAAACTAATCGTTGCGACGATAATACATGCATATACGTACAAAGGTATATTTTACAGAATGCCAAGTATAATGTGCGAAGCAGATAGTTTTTTATATTGGTCTTGTTGAAAACAGCAAGCTGTTTATTATTATTTTTCAGACCACCATACAAATAGAGAAGAGATTCATTATTTCCATAATGGCTTTCGTTAACAATAATACTTTAACTCTATATAGTTGTTTTTAAAAGATACTAATGAGAGTCTCCAATTGATGGATCTCTAAATTATCTCCTCTCTATTCATTAAGGACAATTTTACAAGAGTAAAGTACGTATATCGTATATGCATGTGTTATGCTCTGTTACCTGCATACATATTGAAAATATTTCATACGGTAATGGCTAATCGAACTATCCCAAATACGAGTTTAAACAAATAAGAAAGAACATATTGTTCATAATATATCATCACGAATTCTCATCTATTCTGTAATATCACAAGTCTTTTCCTTGTGAGATTATAATATTACCGTATGAATTAGTCAGATATAGCTTGCTGTACAGTAAAGAGTTTATCTGTTACTACTTATAGCTTCTACAAATGATAGTTAGGGAATAATCATCCAGACTATTGCATCACGTATTTGTTCTTTAAGGGGAGGGGTAACCCTTGCCGGGGTCATTTTAATGTACTTGTTCAAGAGGCTGGGATGAGTGCGGTGGGTGATTGATGTAAATGCTGTTATACACTATTGAAAGGTACAGTATTCTTCTTTATTTTGATTGGTGAAACATTGAAAAAGTTGATAAATACGTGAAATATAGGGGACTGAAGTTGAGGCTGCGATTTACGCTTGCCTGCACGGATCACAAGATATTTTCTGAACCAGTTATCCGATTGCGTTCCCCTTCGGTACACATTCTCTCCTGGTATGTGGCTATGTCCTGAACCAGAACCGCCAACTTCTAAACCAGACTTCCGGACTTATAGCCGAAAATAATGATAAAAATGAACCAAAACTGAAAAAACCGCTTCGAAAATTCATTTCTTCCGAACCACGGCATATACAAACATAATTTTGGTTCAGGCGAGAACTGTAAGTGTACTCAGTGTGAAGATATGTCGTTTTTGTGTTTCAGATAACGTACTCCGACGCAATCTTGTGATCCGTGCAGGCAAGCGTAAATCGCAGCCTCAACTTCAATCCCCTATATCTCACGTATTTATCAACTTTTTCAATGTTTCACCAATCAAAATAAAGAAGAATCTGTACCTTTTAATAGTGTATAACGTCATTTACATCAATTACCCACTGCACTCATTCCAGCCTCTTTAACAAGTACATTAAAATGACCCCGGCAAGGGTTACCCCTCCCCTTAAGCTTGTAGAGATATGAATAGACAAAGGTTTGCTAATTATAGTTAGTCTACTAATATAAAGAAAACGTTACTTTGTTGGAAAACCAAAAGCATGTGTTTATGTCTCTTTATCTGTACGGCAATTTCTCCAAGTTATGCAAACACCTAGTTTAGAGTTATTGTTATGGATCTAAATTATCATCAGATATGTTTTGAATGCAATACAGCAAGGATACTAATTCCAGTCTAATATAAAGCGAGGAAATTTATTATTAGGCTATTGGCTGGGTACACGCACATATACTACTTTAAAAATAATTGTGTATTGTGTATACGTTAAGCATGGAAAAATGCTGAGCATGATTGTAGATGGCGCTGACAGTATGCATGAATATGTTACACACTGATAATTAAATAGTATTAGTATTTTCGTGCACCCAGCCAATACTAACATTTTGATTTAACTTTAAACTATCTAATTCTTGCCGTGATAATACATACAAATACTGTGAGCTGTTTATTTTATTTCTCCCAGCGCAATGCGAGTATAAAATACAATTGTTATTTAAATCTAGAATTCCTTCAACAATATTAGTCGGACGATGTAATTTTATCGCGTGAACCACAGTAAAACAATTCGTTAATTTACACATACTTGTTGTTAAAAGACACTAATGACGATTTATAATTTACGGATCTCTGAATGATCTCTATTCATTGCGGACAATGTCAAAGAAATAGTGAATGGAAAAAAGTTATGTCCCGAAATCCGGAAAACAAATAAACACATTTTTTACTAACGGGAAAGAATGGTTTTGATCCACGGTAGTGTTTTCTGGTGCATTTTGACCCGCCCGTATGTACAAGGAAATCAAAGGAGTGAAATATTATTTCACGTATGCATATCGTATTTGTATGTGTTACAGGGCTGTTATTATAACGTTGTTCTCATCTATTCTGTAAGATTGAAAGTATTCAGAGTCCTCGTATGAACTAGTTAGGTGAAGAGCACTGTATAATAACGAGTTAATATATCACAGCTTGTAGCTTCGATAAATGATTACCCTAAAACTATATGCTTATGCTACTTTATCAACACTTTGCAGCGCAGAGTTGTCTTGCGGTCATTCCCCCGGTGCTTTGACTGCTCCACTTGCTGTTGTGAATCCTGTCCTGATGAATTTTGGGGCAGTTGTGTTGAAGATGGGCAGGAACTCGTTTTCCTCGACGAACAACGCCTGTGAAAATAAAGAAAACTAGATGAGCATAGGGTACACTGTATAAATTACCTCAATGTGTGGTTCAAGCAAACATTCTTAACTAAGAACAAAGAATTTTCAACTGTGACCATACATCTGACTCGTTGTAGGTAATACCGTTGCTAATCTTAAGGGAATTGATTATAACATATTTCTTATGATAAACTTTGTAATCCTGTCCCAATCCTTTTCAAATGTAATATAAACTTCAAACTATTTTCAACAGAATCTAGATTGTCGATAAGCTAGTATCAATGGTGCGTGCATGAATAGATACTTCAATCGTTTGATTGTTATGACTGGTACTTGAGACTCCAAAGTAATTTATCACCGATATAGAATTGTGTTGGATGTTTGAAAAATAAATGTGATTCCAATTCAATTCTACATCAAACTACACTTGTATTTATTTTCAAGCGTTTAAATTTCGATCCTCGTTATTCAAATATTTCTCGACTACGAGATAAGTCTATATGCAAATAAAGTGAACATATTTCCTTGAGATTCCTCAATCTTTTTCTCCCGTTGTCAATACAACATAAAGATTTGAGTTTGTCACGAAAGAGAAACAAGTTATAATTTTTTCAAAGTATTGAGTGTTCTCCCTAGACTTACCCTGTGATAAGATATCCAAGTGATACACAAGTTGGGTCAATAAGTTGCCTTTGGGTATATCATTGCTGCGTCGGTGCAGTTTCCCTCGCAGCTGAGGAGAACCAAGTCGCCATGATAGTATCCAATGTAAAGTCATCAGAGAGGTAAGCCAGAGACACCCGTAGTCAGCCAAAGATACAAGGTGAGCACCAGATTTAATTGGCGGAGGAGCTATGTGGTACATGAATTCGAAAAAGTCATTCATTACAGATGTGTAACGGATCAGCGGTAATCTCATTTCAATAACTTGATTTCATTGATATAACGCAGCCTGCGGTGGCTAAAAGTCAATCAATGTCATAGAATAATTACCTCAACGCCATTATCCTCCTTGCCCCGTAACTGCTGGCATACTGTTTCCAAACAGTTCAAAAGGCCTGTGGTACCGGTAATTCGGCATGTGAACTACCAGAATCTGATTATCCATCCCTGATTCTGAAACACAGGAATATGATTGCGATTAAAAGAAACGTCGTCTTATCTACAGACAGATACTTTTTGGGTATCGAACAGATGAATGCGTTTTAGCATTGGTTGTTTTTTCGATATACATTTATAGTTACACATAATCTTCAGCTGATATAATATGAAGCTTACCACTGTGTTGGTTGACTATTAATCCAGGACTAGCTGGATAGTTTTGTGTAGCATCCATCTCCCGCCAAGTGGTACGCAGGATTTATGCTTCTCAAGTGTCTGCGATGCTTATTCAGATATCGGTCGATCAATAACGCTGTCAATAAATTGAAACGTAGAATAAATCGGGGACCAAGTATTCTCGCAGAAAACATTTGGAAACTCAAAATAACACGAGGAATAATTTTAACCTCGGAGGTGAAAAATATGCTCGTAGAGCGCACGATACTAGAGTACGAGGAACTTGGAATTATAAGATTGTTAATACGATGAAATGATCGTTATTGTGAGGTTATACTATATAGAAACTCATTCGATCATTTTAATTGTGTTTAAAATAGCTCTGAGAGGTTATGTTCAGATTTTCACTAATTTATTCGCGGGTATAGATATAGAATATACTAGAAGATGAACAATTACTGAAATTATAATAATATTCCGTTCGTAGCGATCAAATTGTCACACTTACTATGTTGATCGAAATACGCGCCACTTATAAATTATGTCGAAAAAGTGAGAAAAATCGGCATGATTTTTCTCGTTTTATACAAACAAGCTTTTAAAGTTCTCAATTAATTAGTTTTTTTACAACTATGGATAAGAATAATCTTATTTTGGTCGAAGAACACAGACGTTGGTTGATTTGCCGCAAAGTCATAATAGTATATAAATTTTCACTTGTCTGAAAACACGTCTTTACTCGTCGACGACACGGAGGTTACTCAGGGCCCGGCAACTCTATAAGGGGAGGAGTGAGGGTATTCTAGTAATAATGACCAACTGAAGGGGCGCTCGTGGCGCTTCGCGCGCGCCTCTATAGTTTGCTCAAGACACTAAACTTCATGGCGGGCTGTTCAAACTGATATATTGGTACGGGCATTCTCTCTATTTTGCGAAAGTGATAATTTTGATTAGGTGGCGGGATTTTATCCATATTTGTAATAATCAAAACAACGTGTTATGAAACAACGCTTTTTTTGATTATTCCATATATGTACAATCAAATAAAACAAAGAACACATCTGTTTTTGGTTAAATTATTAGTTTATTTTTGGCTTGAAATTGAAACAAGAAATTTAAATTGATTTTAAGATCAGGGTAAAAACTTAATCGAAAAAAAAAACCCTTGGGAACATGAAGGCAATAATGGGAAAAATGCTGAAGGCGAAAAAACCCATTTGAATTCCGAAAAAAACTGATACAAGTTATGAATAACAAACCTTGGGGAAAAGCAGAAGGCAAAAAACCCTAAGGTGATCCAATATTTAAAGTCACATCCAGCTCACATTAATGAAATTATTTGCTAACAATCATTAAAATCTATATATCACTCAGAGAGTTGTTAATCGTAATTATACATACGTAATTCTAATATAATCTCAAAACTTGAACAATTCATTACAATTTAGTAGGCGTTACTAGAAACTGAAAACTTAAATAATTGATTCCGCTACAAACTAAGTACTTAGATACTTCATTAATCTGCACATAAAAAACTGAAATAATTGATTCCACTACAAACTAAATACTTAGATACTTCATTGATCTGCACATAAAAAAACTTAAATAATTGATTTTACTATTTACTTAAAAACTAAGAAACGTATGATATTTACACATTTTTCTTATGCTGCGAGTGTTTAAATCTATAAGTCCTAGCTTGCCTAAATACAAAATTTTTACAGTACAGTGAGCTATCGTATTTACCTTTAAGAATTCTATTAACATTGCCACAAAAAGCATGCACCTGAGACAAAATCGATATCTGGATGAATTTCGATTTTATAACAGAGGCATGCTTTGTACAAGTGGACCAAGTCACAGCTTCATTCTCACTTAGTTTTGAATGAAGCGTTGAGATCAATTTTCTTCTAAAACAATAGCGAGGGAGTATGGATTTTAATAACTGATTACAATTTTCGAGTGACGTTACAAAGACTGATTTGACATTACGTAAGTTTTGGCTACCTGGAATACTTATTCGATGATCATTACTAAATGGGTCACAATTTTCTGCTAACATACACTTTTCACATTCTGCACAATTATTTACAAATTTTAACAACTTTTGAGCTACAACACTCGCAGCATGACTATGCATAGGTTCATAAAAAATAGAATTAGGAACCGACTGCTCGTTACAATTTTCTACAGGCAAAGGCAAATCATCCATTGAACTATCAGTGACTGGCTCGGCGCTCTGATTCTCCATCATGCAGCTCAAATCTTGGAGCATATCACCTTGGTCGTCCTCACAGTTCGCTTCCCGTGAATGAGGAAACGATATGCTGTTGACGACCAGAGATTGATATGCTGCAGTGAATTGCTTGCATGAGGGATTCACATTGCGCCAGCCGTGACTGCGAATTGAACCAAAAAAATTTTCTAATGAATCCTGATTGATGTTACGCGGGGCAAAAGATTTAAATTTTTCCTTAACGAGCAGTCGCTTCCTAATATGTTGGAATCCGTCTAATGTTCGGTTCCAATTTTCTAAACACGGAACTAGTTTAACGGGCCTACAATTATCGGTTCTTACAAATCGCATACTACTTAATCTCTTTCTAGCATCCCCCCAAAACCCTGAATGTGCAGAGGTGAGTGTAACTGCGCTGCGTAGATTCGTGCTTCTTTCCCCAGTGCTGGAAGAGCCGTTAACTGAATCAAATAAATCATTAAAAAAAGCTAATATTTTACTGGTATCGGCTGCCTCCTTAGGCATTGTAACCCCTGCTGTTGTTTTAGAGCCTGGAAAACATAATAAGATTATAATTTGTGAAAAAATGATACAAATTAAATTATCACGTTTATCAATGAATGATATCTTGCATCACATACCATATCGAGCGGCCATAGCTAAGAAAGTCGCACAAGTTTTACTGAAGACTTGAGCAGCGTACTTTACTCGCATCTTCTTGATGGACCTCTGATCTACATGGCCTTTCGTAAGTCTCCATAGGCTCCGATTATCTGTTTCTGCATACAAGTCCAGGTTATGCAGCAGCTCCAGGTGACTCCAATCTGCAAAATGACGTTGATTATCGGGGAGACCCCAAGGCTTAAATTCAAGATGTTTAGTGAGCATGTTATTGCGAAGACATTTCAAAAGATGAGGAGGGTCATAAATAGGTATAATTTCTATTCCGTAAACTGAAATAACTGTGGGATCGGTTGGTAAATTATTTTTCAAGTTAAATGCACGAGATTCTCTCTGAAATTGATGAATGGCAGCGACATTCGAAGATCCTTGATCACAAACTGTTACAACTGTTAACAAACTAACTTCTAGAAGGACTTTAATGTGTAATTTAATTAATTGCAATAATTGCGCTGTTTTTGTCTGGGAGGCACAAAATGTAAAGCTAAGGGGCATCTTCCAATTATTTTTAATTCCACGAACCATAAAAACAAGCGCATGATCGGCAAGAGTTGACGTTCTACGATTGCCCCAATCCTCGAAACCAATGATTTTATCTAATTTAGGGTCATATTGTAAATTGGCATCTAATTTTACTTCATCCCACATAAGGGTTACAAATTTATCTTGAGGATCTTTGAAAGCCGCTACCTTCTTCTTTAAAGCTCTAATTACTTTTTTATTGATTCCTGAATCTAATGGAGATTTATTTAATAATGAAGTTAATGTTCGAGTGCAAGGCAATTGAAATTGTGATTGTAGTAAACGATACCCCCTGCCTGAAGCTTTCATCCAAGAAAGCGCTAGTAGTTTCTCTTCCATGCTGAAGCGTCGTCCTCGTGGTGATACTCCGTTATTCCGCAGCTGCATCCTGAAAAATAAAAATTGTTTTCTAGTTAATTTGTTAGTGAACGCTTGGAGGGAATTATCGCTGAAAAGCTTCATTGCTTCGTGCAGTCTTTTCTTGTAGCTGGAACCCCTCTTTTGGGCAACAGCGACCGCAGACCGTAACTGCCGAGCCTTCTTGGTTAAGTACCTTTCTCGTCTCGACAAGCCCGAAACGTGGGCACCTAGAGGACGCATCCGTTTCAGTGAAACACTAGGGGAAGCGTCCTCGTAGGGCCTTTTTTCCGATTTTCTTTGCTCCGCTGGTGCAGACTCCTCTGGAACTTCGGTGATAACCGTGGCGAAATTGTCGGTGCTCTCTGGCCTCCCGGATTCCGAAAAATTGCCGGTACACACACCAGCACCGATCGGTAGCCGCAAACTCGGCACAACTCCCTCTTTCAGAGTTGGTCTCCGAGTTTGCCACAAATAATCAGCGCTGGTGAAATGCTTGCTGCATACCCGGTATTTGTTTAACTCGGCCGCCCCCAGGCTACAGAGTTCAGGATTACCCAAACTTTTCACCCAGAGGCTAGCTTTGTCTGCATTTTTCGGAATCCGGTGAGCCGTTGATTTCTGACAATCCGTCTCACAGTTCAACACCACACATCTCCCCAACGCTGTGTTCTTCCGAACAGGAGCCATCGTAACCACGCACAGCCACGCACTTTATTTTGAACTTTTTACTTTTCGACACTTCTTACAACTTCTGATCACTTCGAACGACTCTCTAACAATGGCGGACACCGGACCGCGTCACCGTTGGCGTCATGGCCGCCAAAATAACGCCGAAATATCACGCAGGGTGGCGCGCGCGCGAAGCGCCACGAGCGCCCCTTCAGTTGGTCATTATTACTAGAATACCCTCACTCCTCCCCTTATAGAGTTGCCGGGCCCTGGAGGTTACTGAACTCCGTTACGCAACACGCTACTTACATCACTCGAGAAGTCCTTGAGCGGGATTGGCTAAGGGGGAGCAATGACGTTGTTGTCGTAGGTCAGTTGACGCTGGTCGCGCCATCTGACTTTAAACTGCGGTATTATAAAAAGCACAAATGATACGCGGGTTGCATACACTACGGCGCAATGAATTATAATAATCTTATGAACCCCAAAAAGTACCCCTGGTGCAAAAACCTTTCGCCAAGTACATTAATGTGGTCACTACCCCCCAAAAAATCCACCAACCAAAATTCCTCCTTAACAAAATTGGTACTATCAAAATGTCTACTTACAAAAGGATTGAAATCAGATACAATTGCTAAGTATACATGTCTTCCTGTATAATAAAAATTTACAACAGAAGAACAGAAAACTGAACAGTCTTGTATCGTTCACTCGCTACGCTCGCTCACTCGATCGGCTCTTGATAATTACAGGGAAAAAAAATCAGTAAAAAAAAAAATTTAGTACGTGGTACTTGTAAGCCTACTATCAGCTGAGGTTGCATTCTGATCGGTAATGCTGATTTGTGGTAAAAATTCTGGATGAGGAGACGCAGGATCTCCGCAAGATATTGTTAAATTATATC
Organism: Tenthredo mesomela; assembly: GCA_943736025.1. NCBI lineage: Eukaryota > Metazoa > Arthropoda > Insecta > Hymenoptera > Tenthredinidae > Tenthredo > Tenthredo mesomela. The sequence continues at coordinate 27,807,856 of OX031018.1, forward strand.
CGAAATTATATTGAAAATTATCAAAATGTATTGTTCAAACATTTTGAACTAAGAACCAAAGAATGGTACTCGAAATTAATTTATCACCAATATTGAATTGTGTTTGATGTTTGAAAAATAAAAAATGTGATGCCTAATTCTACAGTAATCTATACCTGTATTTATTTAAAAACCTTTAAGCCTCGATCCTCGTTGTTCAAATATTTCCCTACTACAAGCCAAGTCTATATTCAAATAAAGTGAACAATTTTCTTGAGATTCACCAAGCTCTGACTACTGTTGTGAATACAACATTCAAGTTTGCCATCGAAAAGAAGCAAGCTATTATTGCTTCAAAGAATCAAGTGTTGCTTATCTCTTAGACTCACCGTCTAGTGAGATATCCAAGTATCACACGAATTGCGTCAATATGTTGCCTTTGGGTACATTGTTATTGTGTCCGTACAGTTTCCCTCGCAGCTGAGTAGAACCAAGTCGTCAGGAGAGTATCTGGTGTACAGTGATGACAGAGGTAAGCCAGAAGAGGCGTCCATAGCCAGCTAGAGGTACAGGGTGAGCATTAGATTTGTTTGGTGAAGAAGCTGTGATAGATGGATTCAAAAAGGTGATTTATTTGAGATATAATGACGGATCAGGGGCAGTTTGATTTCAATAACATGAGTAAATTGATGCAACGCAGCCTGTGATGGCTAGAAGTCAATCGATCTTAGAGATTAATTACCTCAACGCCAATATTCTCCTTGCCTCTGACCATGGTCCCTTAAATTAGAGGTCAGTCACCAGCTTGGTCGCCGTGATGCTCCATAACTGTTGGCCAACTGTTTTCGAATAGTTGGAAAGGCATGTGGGACTGATGATTGGGCACGTAATCTATCCAGATCTGATTTCCTCTCCCCAATTCTAAAACACGGGAATGTTGTTGCGATTAAAACAAACGTTGTTGGATCTAGAGATAGATACTGTCTGAGTATCCGAGATAAATGCGTTTCAGCATTGATTGTTTTATCGACGTACATTTATAGTTATACAGGATCTTTGGCTGTTACGATATGAAGCTTATCATCGTTTTGGTTGGCCAATAATCCATGACTAGCCAGATAGTGTTGGTTGGCGTCCATCTCTGACCAATTGGCACGTAGGATCTATGCATCTCAAGTATCTGCGACGCTCGTTCTGATCTCCGTCGACGATAACGCTGTCAAAGAATCGAAGAAAAGATTAAATTAGGGAACAAGCATTCTCCGATAAATGATTTGTAAACTTAAATTAACACGATGAATTAGTCTAGCCTCGGAGGCACAAAATATGCTCGTAGAGCAAACGATTGAAGAGGAACTTGGAATTATATGATTGTTAAAATATAATAGTAGGATAATTATCGCGAGGTTATCAAACGAAACAAACGAAACTCCCTCGCCTGGTATATTTGTGTTTAAAATAGATCGGAGAGGTTATGTTCGCAAGAAATATACATTTTCAGTTTTCACACAGTTATTCGCGGGTAGAGATAGAATATACTTGAAAATGAACGATTCCCTATTTCCCTGAATAATAATCAAAGGCCTCAAATCGTCACTTACTTCGCTGATCGAAATACGCGACATGTAAAATGACATCTCGAAAAAGTGTCGGATACTATTTTCCGTATGAAACGAATCAGCGAGATTCTTCTTGAAAATTCATAATTATTTATGGTTATGTTAAAATGTTGATCGGAATATTAAAAACTCACGTCTCCTCGAACGCGTAACGACGCAGCGTACCACTTGTCAAACATTCCCTCGCACGTTAGTTAATTCGGCGCGTATTTATTATTTATTTATCCATTAGTGACTTTCGCCTTGAATTCGGCGCGCAGCTGACACTTGCGATATAAATCTACCACTGCTGATACAGATACAAGAGAGGTAACACGTATGTTAGACTATTATTAGTACCAAACTACGCCGTGGTATAGCAGCACAATTCAGGCGCAGTGATTCTGCAATGTTCGTTTGTTATTTAACGTACAACATGCATTTCTTAATAATCCGATAGATATATGGCTGTATTATTGAATCATATTGAATTGACAGTTCGGTATAGTATAGGTTAAATTATTTCTAAGATTTAATAGTCAATAATTTTTCTTCGCGCGGTGTTAAAAAAAAAAAAAAAATTAAAAACTACTTAAATATTTAATATTATATACATATATAATTTAATAATAATAATGGATAAGAGTGTAGTAGAAAACAAAGCACAATCTAATGAAGAAATAATAGAAGAGTTAACTCGTGGTATCGAGGAATCTGCTATTAGAGATGAAAAAGAAAAAGAAAAAGAAAAAGAAAAAGAAGAAAAAGAACCACCTAATGAAAATGATGATAATAAACAGAATATAATAGATAACAATAATCCGGATACGATATTGAAATCTGATACTGATACTGATGCTGATGCTGATGATGGTGATGGTGATAGGACAGAAAATGAATCAAAAATATCTGAACTACCGGACGATTTCGTAGACGAAGAAGCCCTTAAAGATAGAGAAGTCACGTTGACAGATGACCAAAGAGAGGTTAGTGTCACTCTTAATATGAAAGGTGAATTTATACACCTCAAATTTTCGGCAGCCCGTTTCTCAGCTAAAACACATCCGATCGATGTGAAATTGATGTCAGTGATGTAGAAAAAGTGCACGAAGGGCATGATGCTCTTGGATTTCGAAAAAGCGGTAAATCTTTCGGGTGTTTTCATATTCATTAAGTTACAACGTCAGCAACAACGATTATTCGTTACAGAACACTCTTGATAGAAAATTGTACATTTTATTTTCGCTTTTTGGAAATCCAAGAGCATCATGCCCTTCGTTCACTTTTTCTGCATCACTGATATCAATTTCACATCGATCGAATGTGTTTTAGCTGAGAAACGGGATGCCAAAAATTCGAGGTGTATGTCATTCACCTTTCAAATCTTCTTAACACCGTTGTAATTATATTATTTAATGATTTGAAAATATTACAAGTATAGGGTAAAGGTGTATCAAATTCGTATTTTAACTAAAAGAAATCAGATCTAGTCATTTTTTAATTTTTTTAGGTTATTTTCTGACTAAATTCTAACCTTAAATTCTAATTTTTAATATTACGATAATAATATTGACTATAACTATAGGAGCTCAGAAAAGATGCTGAGATACTTAAAAACGAGGGTAACGAACATTTCAAAAATGGAGAATACCAAAAAGCAATGAGAACTTATACCACGGGTATACAAACATGTCCTCTATTATTCGATAAGGAAAGATCGATACTTTACGCTAATAGAGCAGCTTCGAAGATCAAATATATGGTAAGAAAAAAAAAAAAAAAATTGTTTTTCTTATATTATAATTATTATTTATTATTTATCATAATTTCTGAAATTTGTTTTAATAAAACTTGTGATTTTATCAACAGGATGATAAGGAATCAGCTATATCTGACTGTACCAAAGCTTTGGAGTTGAATCCGAGCTATTTAAAAGCTTATCTAAGGCGCGCGCAACTTTTTGAAGAGACTGATAAACTTGATGAAGCTTTAGATGATTTTAAAAAAATTTTAACTTATGATCCTGCGCATAGCGAAGCTAATTATGCGATTAGGGTAATTGAATTTTATTTATTTGATAAAAAAAACTAATAAACTATGTGATATTTGTGTAGTTTTATTCACATAAAAGTGATATATATGTATAATAGATGGATTTGTTTTGTTAATTACAGAGATTGCCACCATTGATTGCCGAGAGGAATGAAAAATTGAAAACTGAAATGATGGGTAAACTTAAAGACCTTGGTAATATGGTTTTAAGACCTTTTGGACTTTCTACAGACAATTTTGAACTTAAACAAGATCCTAACAGCGGGGGATACTCTGTAAACTTCAATCAAAATCCTAGATAATATTAATAAAATATGAAGAAGAAAAAAAAAAAAAAAAAAAAAATCTAAGATTTGACAAATTAAAGAAAAATTGACAAATACATATGGATTTATATATATTAATATTTATTGATTATATCGTCTATACGTAAAATAAAAATACTACAATGATATATAATATTATATGTGATACGTGTTTTAATTATTTAATTTTTTTTATTCAATATCGTTGAATTTAATTGAATAGAAATTTTTTTTTTTATTATCATTATTATTATTATTATTATTATTATTTTCTTCAACAATTGAACAAATTTTTATTAAATAAATTTAATCACAGTGTATATATAGAAGATTCGCGGATTTAAAAAAATATAAATATGTAATAAAAAAAAAAACAAATAGGTTGACAGTCTATGAGCTAAAATATTATCATATTATATATACGATTTTTATACCCATAATAATTTTCATATTATATTTATACTTTTACTCTATATTAATAATTACTAATATTATATTAAAAGAAATTAATTTTTAATTATAATTAAGAATGCCGTTTTACAGGATGAAAATAATTCTCGGGTAAGTCAAAACGACACGATTAATTTCAATTTAAATTTAAATTTAATTCGCGCCTTTAACCCTTTTTTTTTTTTTTTTTTTTATATATAAATTATAATCTATTCGTTGAATTGTTGTGTACCCGCGGTAGGTACTGTGAATTCAAATTTTTTTTTTTTTTTTTTTTTTTTTTTTTTTTTTTTTTTTACCCGCGCTGATTAATTATTCTTGAATATAAAATATAGTAGAATTAGTTATAATATTATTAAAAAAAAAAAAAAAAAAACAGATTTTTTGCTTAATTTTTTAAATAATGGAATAATAGTAACACACCCAGTTACATAGTTTAAGTAATCATATTTTATTCGTAACACATTCTCTTCCCAGGATGTATTACATACAGATCGATTCTCTGGAGAGATTCTCTGTATATCTATTTATACAGTGAGTTTTCGTGGAAACGCTTCATAGGACGCCTGCATACATGCAACTCAAATATCAAGCTATTAGGTTTTGCCTATATGCAGGCGTTTTTATTTTACTTTCCTATGAAGCGTTTCCACGAATACTCCCATCCAGTTATATCGATACAGGTACTTAGAAAGTGTTAAATATTCATTACTACGCTTCGCAGTTTGCGGATTGTCGATATCTTTCATATACTCGTACAGCTAATATATTATATAGTTGCGCGCTCAGTTGTTAACTCTTTTTGGACGAAATGTATCACATTTCGATTATTATAACTCAAAAAAGGCCAACTATAGTGCAAATTCTATTTCAATTCCGAACACATACGTCGAAAAAAATGTTCGTTTCATGCTAAAATCGAGTCTACAGATGATTTTTTACATTGTTCGCCGAGGAAATCGAATTCGAATAATTTTTTAACAATGTAAAAACCATCTGTATACTCTATTTTCGCACGAAACGAACATTTTTTTTTTTTGGACGTATGTGTTCGGAATTTAAATAGAATTTGCGCTAAGTTGGCCTTTTTTGCGTTTTTTACACCTGGGCTCAGATAATAATTGAAATGTGACACATTTCGACAAAAAGTAGGGATGGGCCTTAAGTTGCATTGGCTAGTGATTTAATCACGTGACAAAAAATCACCCCGAGCATTTACGATGCTGCCCCTAACTCGTACATGTGTTACGGGTTGCTTGTATGCAGGCTGTTCTTATACACAAGCATGAAGGGATTTGGGTGTACTATGGTCATATCTATCTAACACGTTTAATGTATAGAAACACTTTGCGCACGAACAAGTAGCGCTTGCGCAAGGGAGGAAGCGAGCGTGGATAGCCTCATTACACGCGAAATAGCGTAAAGAAGAAGGTCGGAGGTTCAATAAATTTCATATTTTATTCAATCGTATACATATTTTCGGAGCGTGTATAGTGTAATAATTTTTAAATTACTGCACATTTTTTTTTTTAGATAATTAAAATCACCGCAGCTATTCATCAGAGGGGGAAAACAAGGCGGATATTTTTGTCATTTAAAATACGAATAATAATTCGCACTGATTTGTTTTTACAAAGTAATAATTTTTGACAAAAATTATGTTGTGCTTTTGAGCGAGAAGAAGTGTGTGAATTAAATTTTCAAATTAATCATTTTTAATAAAAAAACCCTGATAGAAAAATGGCTGAGGAAGTCTGCACCGTAAAGGTAAACTGTTTCTGCAGTCGGGTTTATTTTCATTTTTCATTTTTTTTTTTTATCTTTTTTTAGTTTTTCAATTTTCATTTCTTGATGTCTTTTATTTTAATTTAATTTAATTTAATTTAATTTAAATTTTTTTTTTTTTTTTTTCATCATCATTTCTTCGATTACCTCGATTACTTTTTTAGCTTTTTCTATTTTTTTTATTTTTTTATTTTTTCCTTTTTTTTTTTTTTTTTTACCACACAACTTTAATCCCTCAGCCTACAAACCTCACTCCGCGAGTTTATGCAAATCAATAATTTTACCGTTATACATGCTCGCTGATCGTGCTCAGTGTCTAAAAATACCCTAACGTTTTCACGCTATCCCTTATATATATTTCATAGAAATTTAATGACATTTTTTTTTTTTTTTTTTCGTTCCAAATAATAATTGAACGAATTCTTTTTTTTTTTTTCTAATTTCAATTATATTATTCTAGGTACGAATATATACCTAGTATACGATTTTGGGCGGATCACTTTTCCCACTAGTTTTCCGGATTCTCAAATTCTAATAAGCAAATAATAAAAAGCAAAAAAAAAAAAGTCTTTTTTTTTTATCCTAAGCAAACGGCCAATCGTTCTAATATTTGAGTCGTTTAAAGTTTTACACGCTTTAAGCTTGTTACCAGAATTTCGAGGAATCGTTAATAAGCTAGCTGGTAAAGTGTATAAGCTTAGAAAAAAATATACATTTCTACGACCTCTTCCCCTTTAAGAAAAGTCTATGCAATATATTTTCCTGATATAAAAAAATCAGTCCCTAAATAATTAATCTCCATCCCGAAAGTATATAAAGAGGAATATATATATATGATTAATATTTATTAAAGTCTTCGGCAGGATTTGATGCAGTTCTATCATTTTTTTTTTTTTTTTTTTTAAATTTTTTTATTATTATACGGTAATAAAAAGCTTTGCTATACTAATGTGGAATTTATTTATTAATATAATAGTAAATGCTTGCAGCGCGGGTCAGCCGAGCTTATGAAACTATTTCAAATAAGCTATTAATCAAGTGATTGACAATTAACAACTAGTAATTAAACTATCGGTATAATGAGACCCCCTGATTCGCCAGGACTTCGCCTAACACATATATATATATACCTAGATGTACATATATGTATATACCCTACATTGTGTACTACGGTCGAAAATCATGACGCGAAATAACGCCATCGGCATGGTATATTTCACCGCAGTACTATGTGATAAGTAAACCACAATTGCGTTCATTATGCGCGTGTTTCACATATTTGTATAGCTTCTTATACACACATGAGAGTTGCGTATATAATATTTAATTAATAACTATATATATATACGCACTAGACTGGTTCAAAAAAATCGACTATTCTTTTTTTTTTTTTCAATTTTCGCATTGAAATACTTTCGGGGGGGATTGAAAAAAGATGCCTGTTAAAAGCGGAGCTCTTAATATTAAGATTTAGAGGTCGCTCATCGCGGATTTTTATTTTCCATTTAAATAGCATAGGAATTTTATTTATTTTTTTTCTTCAGAATTTCGTAGCTCACAAATCAATGAACAAATCCAAATGACTCTTACATATTTTGATAGGGGATTGAACACTCTAAAAAATGTATCTATCATTGTGGAAAAAAAATCACAAAAAAAAAAAAAAAAATAGTTTACTCAACTATAAATTGAAATTTGAGCTTGAATAACTTTGGAAGGAGTCAATTTATCAAAAAATGATAAGAGAAGCTTTTTGTAGAGTGTTCAATTTTCTATGAAAATGTGTTTGAGTCATTTGGATTTGTTCATTGGTTTGTGAGCTGCAAAATTATTATTAAAAAAAAAAAAAAAAAATTTCCTATGTTATTCAAATGGAAAATAGAAATCCGCGATGAGCTACCTCTAAATCTTAATATTAAGAGCTCCGCTTTTAACAGGCATCTTTTTTCAGCCCCCCCGAAAGTATTTCAATGCGAAAATTGAAAGAAAAAGAATAGTCGATTTTTTTGAACCGGTCTAATACGCACGTAGTAGTAGGTATTGGTAAAGGAGAAACTGCACTTTATCACACGATTTATCAATGCGTGTCATTGATAGTATTAAAATACGATATCAACTTGTATATTTCAATACATAACGCTATTAGAATATATAAAAAATTAATCGCGCTTATGCAGCATTATAGATTTAATTATTTATATCACTATATAGTATCTCGAATAAGAAATTCTGCAGCAGATGGTATAATAAATCTAATGATTTACGTAAAGAGATACTGCAGTAGTGAATTGATACTAAAAAAATAAAGCTAATCCAATAAATGAAACGACACCCTTCGCCCACCGTGCAGGGAGCTTTTTCTTTTAATCTTTTTCTCTCCCTTTATATATATATATATACACCCTCGGTATCTTTAATCTCTGTCCACCTTCCGTTATGCTGCTGTGGTCTTATTTAAACGACCGACGAGAATAAAATAAGTTAAAATAAATAATGTTGCGCGAAAATCGATAAAATTTTATCGAATAATATATAAAGTAGCGCTGATATATTAAAAAAAAAAAGATTTATATAACATAGATTTCAAAATCCGACACAATATACGCTTAGGTATGTAAAGATACTTATCCACACGTATTTTTACACTTGATCATAAAGTATACTAGTCTTTTTGCACCCCTTCGCTAAAACACAAAACTCGCACCCTCCCTTTTATTTTAGAGCCTTTATTTTCTCAATCAGTTTATATCGACTACAAAGAGTGTCAGAGCTGTGCTCGAGTTCATTCTCTGCAATGTATATGACTTTAGAATTAAAAAAAAAAAAATAAAAAATAAATAAATAAATAAAAAGAAAGTGAAAATTTCGGGAGAAATATAATATCCCTTTCTTATTTATTTATTTATTTTTTTTCATCGGTATAATATATAATATTCTTCAATAAATATCATCGCCCATCGCTTTGTCATCTCCGATCTAACGTATCTATAGATTATTTAATACCTCTTCAATCTCAATTTGCTCATTTTATACCTATACTATTTTTTTTTATACACACAACAAGCCCATTTATTACAAAACCCGCTTTTTTTTTTTTTTTTTGTATATATATATTAATTATTTCTATATTCTATTACGCGACGAGTAGTAAAATACGTAACGGTAAGACGAGAATCTCCGCATAACTCGCGTAAGTAGTAAGTGTCGTTAAATCGGTCTAGTCCGTCCAGCGGCTGACCGGAACGAACGATTTCCACTTATTACTCGTAAATCGCCCCTGCACTGTAGTCGTATAGGTATATTAGTTTTATTTGGCGAATAATTTATTTACCGAAATAATTAACGATTACCTATATAATACCTATACCTACAATTTTATTTTATTTTTTCTATTATATAATTCCAAAAATTGAATACATTACTACTATTAATACAACATGATATCAGATATTTCATAGCCCATAATAGTAATACTAAAATATACTATATACTCAAAGTTCGGAAACTCGATCTGTTTCTGTGCAGTAATTGCTACAGCGATCTCATTATTCTAATTGAAATTACTAATGAGGTTTTCGAGTACTCTCTCTCTCTCTCTCTCTCTCTCTCTCTCGACACACTATGCTTTTCTAAGTGTATAACTACACATATACATAGGTATATAGTATCTGATGTCGAGAGAGAGACCTGAGTAAATGTGAGGTTGATAATCGTTGTAGTAGGTATATATATATATAATATGTATTATATTGATTAGAGAATCCAACTCGTGTATATAATTGATCGAATCTCAGAAATGTATAATTCGTTGCGCAATGATCCCTAAGGGAATAAATATATATAGATATATATATTTCTTTTTGTTCATCTCCAAGTGTTTGTACTTGTTATTTGCTCAAGTTTTAATTGAGTATTGCTCATATCGGTTTTTACTGATCATATATATATATATATATATACCTTATATTATATACCTCTATACCCACTCGGGGGTGCGGCATGCTTCGTCAATGAATCCAATCCACTCGACGCATTTGTTCCGTATCAGTGTCAAGTATACCAGTGGTATAGCTATTATGTTATACTCCCTGCACTTTGTCGTATAGTATAATATTATATAGGTTTGGTATAATACCGGTGTGATAAAACATATATATGGCTTATATATGCACGATTACAAAGATCGCGTTAAAAATTTAATTTTTCATAAAGGTTTCGCTTTGGCTAAAAAAAAAAAAAACTAAAAAAACCCCGAATTCATTTTTCTCGATTTCGAAGGATCTTTCCTCCCTCCCCCTCCCCCGCACCCCTGACCATTTTTCATTTTATTTTTTGTTTTCTTTCAATTTTTAATAAAAATTCGTTATATTGATGCGAATATATACTATGCGGGGGGATATATATATATATATATTTGCTATACTCGTGGGTGGCACACGAGGCGAAGCTTCCATGCTGGGTAGGGGATGGAGGGTGATGCGGAACAAGGACGGATTGATCGTCGTCGTCGTCGTCGTCGTCGTCGTTGTGCGGGTATAAGAGCACGCGTAGGGTCGAAAGCAGCGAGGAGTAGGAGGAGTGTATAGGAGTGAGAAAGACATGAAACGGGTAGAAGGAATCGATCCTAGAATGGAAACCTCGACGAAGTATATATAGTATAAACTGTGTTCGCTTCCGAAAACTGCGTATATATATACCTGCACCAGGCATATATAGGCAGTTATCTTATATATATACCAAAATTCTTAAAACGAGAGATACGAAATGATTAGCAAATAAAACGAGATCCTGCGGGTATTTTTCAAATTTTGATTAACCGCCCATGCTATCGCGATATGCGGAAACGAACCCCTCATCCATAAAGTATATATATATATATATACCCACTCTAAAGTCAGAAAATAAAAAAGTGAAAGCTTATACAAATTCTCTCAATACTAAACTTCCCTTAACCCCCCCCCCCCCCCCCCCCCCCCCCAATCCCCCAAAAAAGTAAACCTCTCGCAGTAAAGTAAATCTTCTCTCATTTCAATTTATCTGAGAAAACAAAATACATATCTATACCTACAGGGTGTAAATTCTCCGGGGTTTGATCCGGGAGGAGCTTCGACGTGCCGAAGCTCCTCCCAGATCAGACCCCGGAGAATTTACACCCTGTATAATATATACAGAAAATTTACTCCTTTAATCATTGTCATGGTATTAATTATTATTATTTTACTTTTATCAATAAAACGTATGTGCAAATAGCTTATATTTGGTAACGAGATATTATATATTTCTAAATTGCAGCAGCAACAGCAGAAACAGGAGGAGCCACAATCTGCAGCAATGAGAAGTAGACCGCGGCGATTAACTCGGCGTGAAAAATGGCCTTTACACGTCGGACTTTTTTTACTTTACGTTTTAATTCAGACAACGAGATCGGTACAAACGTCAAAGGCTAACGAACAAAAAATATCTATACCGGTTGTTACGCTAGCTACGCCACTAGGTGATGCTTCACCTGTAGTTGGTGCGGGTGTAAAGGGTCAATCAGAGGAAACTGTACAGAGAGAGGATAAGGGATCACCTGCAGCAGGTATTGAAAAGGCGATTAAAAACGAGGGAAGTAACAAGAATAGTCCAGATTCAACGCCAGCTGATGTGAAGCCGAAAGAACAGTCACTGAATGTGCAGCAAAAAATTGCTACCACTGAGGGTACGAAAGAGGTGAAAGAATCTAAGCCAAATTCTAAAGGAGAGAAGAACTCGTCGTCAAGTCAAAAAATTTTCACTACGGTGCGAGGAGCTTATTTTTTGATGGAAGTTAAGTTAATTATGGTAAATATAAATATTATACATATTTTTGCTACTTACAGGCAAATCCTGCAGTCGAAAGTACCACCGAATTGAAAGAGGTTCGTCCCACTTATAGACCACGAAGGCCACCAAACTGTTCAGCACCAGCAATCGAACAATTTCCACGTCCTCTGATGGGCCCCGAAGTTAGGAAACATGGAGGACTTATAATCCATGTGTTGGTTGCTGTTTACACATTTCTCGGTCTTGCTATAGTCTGCGATGACTACTTCGTTTCTAGTTTAGACAGAATTTGCGAAGGTAAGAATACGATTTAAAATAAATTAATTATATACAGGTAATTATAACTACTATCAGAGATTTTACACGGTTATTTAATAAACAGAATTAAGACTATCGCCTGATGTTGCTGGTGCTACTTTTATGGCTGCTGGATCATCGGCTCCTGAACTTGCTACTGTAGTGATAGGAGTATTTTTCGCTAAAGATGATATAGGGGTGAGTAGCTTTATTCAAATGATCAAATCTGGCTGAAAAGTCCAGATTGATCATTGAAAAAGATAGAAAAATAAATAAAAAAAAAAAAAAGACCGTATAGAATAATTGTGAAACTTTCAGGTAAGCGGAGTGATAGGCAGTGCCGTGTTTAACATAATGTTTGTAATATCAGTTTGCGGTCTGTGTTCTGGTACAGTTTCTAAATTAAACTGGTGGCCACTTTGCAGAGACTGTTTCTTTTACGCTATATCGATTCTCGTTATGCTCGGTACAATTTACAACGAGTCAATATCGTGGTAAGTTCATGCAATGTGCAAAGATGAATGGAACACACATATATATAGCGATAGATAAATATCATATATTATATATTATCATCCCTTGAAACGATTTCTTATTAATTTTTTATTTTTATTTTTTCCCAAATATATTTCAGGCCCGAAGCACTATTTATGCTGATAACTTACTGCGTATACTGCGTCGTATTGTCGTATAACGCGCGTCTAGAAAGATGGGCGAAATCATTGAATCTGCCATTTTTGCCTAAGGACAGTGATCCGGCCGAAGAGAGTGCGCTTGTTAGTTATCGATCGTTACAAGAAGAGAGGCTGTCGTATACAGGTCCTAATTCACCGATAACTGATCAAGTCAAAAGCGAAGGTGAGCTGTAAATAAAAAGCTGTTGAAAAAAAATGTTAAGAAAAACTGATGGTTTCTTCACACCTGCTCCGAAAATACCCCTTTGCGATCTCTTGAACGGGCGCAAAACAGGACTTTTCGACCCTTTTGCGCCCGAGGACCGAAAAGTCTTGTTTTGCACCCGCTCAATCGGTCTCAACAGAGGAATTTATGCAGAGTGCAGGTGTTAACAAAAATATCGTGTGCATCACGGGCATAAGGCTATTTTGGCGAGTGTGCATGCAGCACACTCGCAATATAGTTCTTTCCGCCCTTGATACACAATGTACTATTCTAAATATGCCGTCAATTTGAACAGGTAATGGTACCGGTATCCAAGATCCTAGCGAACCGGCTTGTCCTGTAAAACCGGCAAACCCACCACAGCCGCAATATTACAAAGCCAAAGAACCTGACCCCAACGAAGTATCGCCATTAGTAAAGCCTACGGATGGTGGAAAGTGGGGATTATTCTCATGGGGGCTTGTGTATCCCATACATTTTATGTGTCGTGCTACAATGCCCGATTGCAGACAAGACAAATGGAGGAGCTGGTATCCATTCACTTTTTGCATTTCAATGATATGGATAAGTTTCTACAGCTATTTCATGGTGTGGATGATCACCGTGATAGGTATGATGATTTTCAACTATATACTATACTGATTTTTCTATAATAATTATAATAATTAATATCCAATATCCATAACACCATGTAATTTCTTTGCTTTATTCAGGCAGCACATTGGGCATCCCAGACACGGTAATGGGACTAACATTTGTGGCAGCTGGGGTCAGTGTTCCAGATGCCCTTTCATCTTTAGCCGTAATAAAAGAGGGTTTGGGTGATATGGCTGTGAGCAACGCGGTCGGAAGTAACGTTTTTGATATTCTCGTATGTCTTGGTTTGCCATGGTTCATTCAAACTGCCATGATTCAGCCAGGATCACACGTAAACGTGACGAGCAGAGGTAATGTCAAAATTATTTGAAATTTAAATTAAGGGGATATATGATAGGCGGATTATACACCTCGAATTTTTGGCACCCCGTTTCTCAGCTAATACACATCCGATCGATGTGAAATTGATATCAGTGACGTAGAAAAAGTGAACGAAGGGCATGATGCTCTTGGATTTACAAAAAGCGAAAATAAAATTTACAGTTTTATATCAAGAGTGCTCTGTAACGAATAATCGTTGTTGCTGACGTTGTACTTGATAAATATAAAAACACCCGAAACATTTTCCGCTTTTTCGAAATCCAAGAGCATCATGCCCTCCGTGCACTTTTTCTACGTCACCTTTCACATCCCGTTAAATGGTCGACTTATTATAGGAATTCGATTATAAAATCGTACTAATTCTTTTTTGTGTTTTTTTTCTTTTTTTTTTTTTTTATCTAACTTCGCTACAGGTTTGACTTATTCTACTGTGTCTCTACTTTCAACGGTGGTATTTTTGGTTGTTGCAACTCATTTGAATGGCTGGAAATTAGATCGACGATATGGTGTGGTACTGATGGTGTGGTACCTTATTTTTATAGCTGTTGCATCGTTGTACGAACTAAATGTTTTCGGTCAAATGAACCCACCAGCCTGTACCAGTGTATATTAAATAACAAAAAATAATAATATCACTGTACGGACTTTATAACTATATAGTGGGAGAAATAGCAGCGAGGAAACGAACTTTGCAGTTATAATAGAGGATCTGAAATATGTGTCTTCGGTTACAATTACTGGTAAGATATCTCCAATATTTCGTTAACATTAATTTAAATTTAAATTATTATTAATATACACCTATATATGAGGCAGAAAATTAGATAAATATAAGTATAGGTGCACCGCGCGCGCGTCAGAATATAAAAATCGATTCTTAATTTCGTCCTTGATTTAGTTGCTTGATTATGGAGCTTCCGATTTAATTATTTAAGTTTATACATATATATACATTTAATTTGAAATTTAATAACGATGAAAAGTGA
Source organism: Tenthredo mesomela (assembly GCA_943736025.1). Taxonomy (NCBI): domain Eukaryota; kingdom Metazoa; phylum Arthropoda; class Insecta; order Hymenoptera; family Tenthredinidae; genus Tenthredo; species Tenthredo mesomela. Next base: position 27,822,991 of record OX031018.1, read on the forward strand.
CACTATACAGTATATAATTGCATAGGACCAAATCGCGATTGATTATAGAAGAATAAATAATAAATTATGAATGCAAACGCTGATCAGCTCTGCAATCAAGACCAAAAATAGAACTTCGAGCCTACTGTATAGCTATTATTTAGTGTATACTACCTAGTCTTTTTTTTTTTTTTTCAATTTCTTCAAAATCATTTCCAATATCCATAATAATAGCAATTATTATTATTATTATTCAACGCGATTTTCTTGAATTTTTTGAATTAAAAAAATTTTTTTTTTTTTTTTTCATTCAACACAAAATTTGATATTCCAATTTGAGAATTGTATAATTCTGTAGCGTATATATAGATGTACATTGTACAGAGGCATATATTATATTATATACTATATCGGGTATAAAATATTATTATTATAAAAAAAAAAAAAACAAAAAAAAAAAAAAAAGGAAGAAAATAAAAAATCGAAAGAGACATTAATGTGACAATATATTAATCAGTATTACTATGATTGTTAATTATTATTAAAACAAAAAATAAAAAATAAAAATAAAAAATTATTAGAATAATTATTAGATCGCGTACTAATACCTAAAAATTTAGGTCCTAAATAATTTTGTTGATATAAATATAACATATTATACCTATATAAGTTTAATTAATTAAATTCGAACTGCAAAACTTATATTGAGCGATGAAAGAAAATGTTTAAAGTCATTAAATTCTAATAATCGAACGTACGATATAATACGTATGTTCTATATATACACATACCTACTATATACCTACATACGATCCGTCAAGTTATCAAACAAGACATCGAAGGCTTCACTTAATAGACAACATAATATAGTTTAGTTAAATTTATAAATAATAATAATAATAATAATAATAATAAAAAAAAAAAAAAAAAAGAAAAGTTAGCTCAGTGCTGTTTATATATTTATATTAATTGTTAGAACTGTAGACAGTACATTATAATATATATATATATATATATATATATATATATATATATATAATACAGTGCTCCCTCACTAATTTTCACGGATCCGGGGTATAAAAATATTAGCGAGGGCCCCCCACTATGTCCATGGGCGGAGTGCATGATGCGTACACAGACGTATAGTTACGGCGCATCGTTATGCGCCGACCCGAACAGCCAGGCTATAGTGGGGGACCTACTCCCCTCCGACGGCGGAGAGGTAAAATGTTAGAGAGGTTAAAATTAGTGAGGGAGCACTGTAATGTCATAAAGAAAATTTCAGGCTAGCCCCCCAGAATAAGAATTTCCCAGTCTTTTGTTTTGCTATCGTTTGCGTTACGCTTCCGCACTTTTGCGCTCCGATCACTTTCGTTCACACCCTCACCGTTTTCCAGTTATGTCAAAAAGAAAATTTCAGGCTAGCCCCCCAGAATGAGAATTTCCAAGACTTTTGTTTTGCTATCGTTTGCGTTTCGTTTCAGAACTTTTGCGCTCCGATCACTTTCGTTCACGCCCTCACCGTTTTATAGTAATGTCATAAAGAAAATTTCAGGCTAGCCCCCCAGAATAAGAATTTCCCAGTCTTTTGTTTTGCTATCGTTTGCGCTTCGTTTCAGAACTTTTGCGCTCCGATCACTTTCGTTCACGCCCTCACCGTTTTATAGTAATGTCATAAAGAAAATTTCAGGCTAGCCCCCCGGAATAAGAATTTCCCAGTCTTTTGTTTTGCTATCGTTTGCGCTTCGTTTCAGAACTTTTGCGCTCCGATCACTTTCGTTCACGCCCTCACCGTTTTATAGTAATGTCATAAAGAAAATTTCAGGCTAGCCCCCCGGAATAAGAATTTCCCAGTCTTTTGTTTTGCTATCGTTTGCGCTTCGTTTCAGAACTTTTGCGCTCCGATCACTTTCGTTCACGCCCTCACCGTTTTCCAGTTATGTCAAAAAGAAAATTTCAGGCTAGCCCCCCAGAATGAGAATTTCCAAGACTTTTGTTTTGCTATCGTTTGCGTTACGCTTCCGCACTTTTGCGCTCCGATCACTTTCGTTCACACCCTCACCGTTTTCCAGTTATGTCAAAAAGAAAATTTCAGGCTAGCCCCCCAGAATGAGAATTTCCAAGACTTTTGTTTTGCTATCGTTTGCGTTTCGTTTCAGAACTTTTGCGCTCCGATCACTTTCGTTCACGCCCTCACCGTTTTATAGTAATGTCATAAAGAAAATTTCAGGCTAGCCCCCCAGAATAAGAATTTCCCAGTCTTTTGTTTTGCTATCGTTTGCGCTTCGTTTCAGAACTTTTGCGCTCCGATCACTTTCGTTCACGCCCTCACCGTTTTATAGTAATGTCATAAAGCAAATTTCAGGCTAGCCCCCCAGAATAAGAATTTCCCAGTCTTTGTTTTGCTATCGTTTGCGTTACGCTTCCGCACTTTTGCGCTCCGATCACTTTCGTTCACACCCTCACCGTTTTCCAGTTATGTCAAAAAGAAAATTTCAGGCTAGCCCCCCAGAATGAGAATTTCCAAGACTTTTGTTTTGCTATCGTTTGCGCTTCGTTTCAGAACTTTTGCGCTCCGATCACTTTCGTTCACGCCCTCACCGTTTTATAGTAATGTCATAAAGAAAATTTCAGGCTAGCCCCCCAGAATAAGAATTTCCCAGTCTTTTGTTTTGCTATCGTTTGCGCTTCGTTTCAGAACTTTTGCGCTCCGATCACTTTCGTTCACGCCCTCACCGTTTTATAGTAATGTCATAAAGAAAATTTCAGGCTAGCCCCCCAGAATAAGAATTTCCCAGTCTTTTGTTTTGCTATCGTTTGCGTTACGCTTCCGCACTTTTGCGCTCCGATCACTTTCGTTCACACCCTCACCGTTTTCCAGTTATGTCAAAAAGAAAATTTCAGGCTAGCCCCCCAGAATGAGAATTTCCAAGACTTTTGTTTTGCTATCGTTTGCGTTTCGTTTCAGAACTTTTGCGCTCCGATCACTTTCGTTCACGCCCTCACCGTTTTATAGTAATGTCATAAAGAAAATTTCAGGCTAGCCCCCCAGAATAAGAATTTCCCAGTCTTTTGTTTTGCTATCGTTTGCGCTTCGTTTCAGAACTTTTGCGCTCCGATCACTTTCGTTCACGCCCTCACCGTTTTATAGTAATGTCATAAAGAAAATTTCAGGCTAGCCCCCCAGAATAAGAATTTCCCAGTCTTTTGTTTTGCTATCGTTTGCGCTTCGTTTCAGAACTTTTGCGCTCCGATCACTTTCGTTCACGCCCTCACCGTTTTATAGTAATGTCATAAAGAAAATTTCAGGCTAGCCCCCCAGAATAAGAATTTCCCAGTCTTTTGTTTTGCTATCGTTTGCGTTACGCTTCCGCACTTTTGCGCTCCGATCACTTTCGTTCACACCCTCACCGTTTTCCAGTTATGTCAAAAAGAAAATTTCAGGCTAGCCCCCCAGAATGAGAATTTCCAAGACTTTTGTTTTGCTATCGTTTGCGTTTCGTTTCAGAACTTTTGCGCTCCGATCACTTTCGTTCACGCCCTCACCGTTTTATAGTAATGTCATAAAGAAAATTTCAGGCTAGCCCCCCAGAATAAGAATTTCCCAGTCTTTTGTTCTGCTATCGTTTGCGCTTCGTTTCAGAACTTTTGCGCTCCGATCACTTTCGTTCACGCCCTCACCGTTTTATAGTAATGTCATAAAGCAAATTTCAGGCTAGCCCCCCAGAATAAGAATTTCCCAGTCTTTGTTTTGCTATCGTTTGCGTTACGCTTCCGCACTTTTGCGCTCCGATCACTTTCGTTCACACCCTCACCGTTTTCCAGTTATGTCAAAAAGAAAATTTCAGGCTAGCCCCCCAGAATGAGAATTTCCAAGACTTTTGTTTTGCTATCGTTTGCGTTTCGTTTCAGAACTTTTGCGCTCCGATCACTTTCGTTCACGCCCTCACCGTTTTATAGTAATGTCATAAAGAAAATTTCAGGCTAGCCCCCCAGAATAAGAATTTCCCAGTCTTTTGTTTTGCTATCGTTTGCGCTTCGTTTCAGAACTTTTGCGCTCCGATCACTTTCGTTCACGCCCTCACCGTTTTATAGTAATGTCATAAAGAAAATTTCAGGCTAGCCCCCCAGAATAAGAATTTCCCAGTCTTTTGTTTTGCTATCGTTTGCGTTACGCTTCCGCACTTTTGCGCTCCGATCACTTTCGTTCACACCCTCACCGTTTTCCAGTTATGTCAAAAAGAAAATTTCAGGCTAGCCCCCCAGAATAAGAATTTCCCAGTCTTTTGTTTTGCTATCGTTTGCGTTTCGTTTCAGAACTTTTGCGCTCCGATCACTTTCGTTCACGCCCTCACCGTTTTATAGTAATGTCATAAAGAAAATTTCAGGCTAGCCCCCCAGAATAAGAATTTCCCAGTCTTTTGTTCTGCTATCGTTTGCGCTTCGTTTCAGAACTTTTGCGCTCCGATCACTTTCGTTCACGCCCTCACCGTTTTATAGTAATGTCATAAAGCAAATTTCAGGCTAGCCCCCCAGAATAAGAATTTCCCAGTCTTTGTTTTGCTATCGTTTGCGTTACGCTTCCGCACTTTTGCGCTCCGATCACTTTCGTTCACACCCTCACCGTTTTCCAGTTATGTCAAAAAGAAAATTTCAGGCTAGCCCCCCAGAATGAGAATTTCCAAGACTTTTGTTTTGCTATCGTTTGCGTTTCGTTTCAGAACTTTTGCGCTCCGATCACTTTCGTTCACGCCCTCACCGTTTTATAGTAATGTCATAAAGAAAATTTCAGGCTAGCCCCCCAGAATAAGAATTTCCCAGTCTTTTGTTTTGCTATCGTTTGCGCTTCGTTTCAGAACTTTTGCGCTCCGATCACTTTCGTTCACGCCCTCACCGTTTTATAGTAATGTCATAAAGAAAATTTCAGGCTAGCCCCCCAGAATAAGAATTTCCCAGTCTTTTGTTTTGCTATCGTTTGCGCTTCGTTTCAGAACTTTTGCGCTCCGATCACTTTCGTTCACGCCCTCACCGTTTTATAGTACAGTGCTCCCTCACTAATTTTCACGGATCCGGGGTATAAAAATATTAGCGAGGGCCCCCCACTATGTCCATGGGCGGAGTGCATGATGCGTACACAGACGTATAGTTACGGCGCATCGTTATGCGCCGACCCGAACAGCCAGGCTATAGTGGGGGACCTACTCCCCTCCGACGGCGGAGAGGTAAAATGTTAGAGAGGTTAAAATTAGTGAGGGAGCACTGTATTATAAGTTGATTTGGCGGACAGGATAAAGCTAATAAAAATGAAAAAAAAAAAAAAAAAAAAAACTAAGAAAAAATTAGAAGAAAAAAAAAAAAAAAAAAAAACGACCCTGTATAATAAAAATAATAATAATAATATATAAATACTATAATTATTACACTGCATAAAATTCAAAGAAAGAAAATTAATGAATTAGCTTTAACTATATAAAAATCGTTCAAAATATACTACCTATATAGCATATATACCTATATAATATACAATTTAAAATGTATAATAGCTGAGGTTGATTTATGAAGGTATATAGAGCGAGTTAGGAGTTTTCTTAGAAATTTTTTTCAAACTTCGCTAATCATAATTTATTATTTTAACTGACAACTATTCCTTATTTTAGAAAAAAGTTGAACTGTTGACGTCTGTGAAAAAAGATATTCTATTGCAAAATTTTCAATACACAATATATAAGTATAATATACAATTTAAACAATATAGGTAGGTACACAGTTTAAACAATTATTGAGAATTTTTTGGAAAAAAATCTTGAGAAAATTTTTCGACAATTTGAGAAAAATTTCGAAATCACGATAATTTTTACGCATTGCGTTATCTATATATATATAATATGGAGAAACCGAAAAATTTTGCAGTAGAATATCTTTTTTCACAGATATTAACTTTTTTTTTTTTTTTTTGGCTCATATTAAGGAAAAGTTATCAGTTTCAATATATACGATCTATATATTTGAGCGAAGTTTAAAAAAAGCTCCTACCTCGCTCTGCATTATAATATATACCTTTGAACGCTTTTATCCTTTCTGCCTCAAACAACTGAGCAGGAGTTTGTATAATATATTCGTGTAATTAAATTGTCTGTAAGTAAGTAAAGAAAAAGAAAAAGAAAAAGAAAAAGAAAAAGAAAAAGAAAAGAAAAAAAAAAAAAAAAAATGAAAAAGAGAAGAAAAAAAAAAAAACGAAAAAAAAAAAAAAAAAAAAAGTCACAAGCAACAACAACAACTAGAAGTTAAAAAATATGTAAATGGTGTGTAGCTGTTCGTGTGTAGTGTAGCAAAGGGATGCGACACATCGAAGTAAAGGCTCCTCATCAATGAGAGACATTTAAATAATTGAAGAAAAGACAATAATTAACGCAGCCTTAACCTGATGAAAGTATCTACTATCCTGTACATTTCTTGTGGTTACTTTTCTTAATATATTATAATTATTATTATAATATATATATATAAATATTTGAAGAAGAAGAAGAAGAAGAAAAAAAAAAAAAAAAAATTGAAAAAAAATAAATAAATGCGTTTCATTAATCGATGGAAAAAAAAAAAATAAACAAAAATATTATAACGTTGCCAGCTATATAGAGTCATCCACTAAATATTGATATATTACCTATATAAAAACGCAGGACTAATCAAAGTCGTAATTATACTTAAAGTTCATCTATTTTGATGTAAAAAAAAAAAAAAAAAAATTGACTCCCCTCGAATGGCAAAAAAAAAAAAATTATTTCCTGTAATGGCCTGAGCGAATTACAACGTATGGCAACATTCTCATTATAAATATCCTTGAATGTTTAAACCTTATCTTGTATATCGTATCCAATACCTTAGTATATTTAAACAGATTGAGGTCGCAAGCTTTAATATCAATATATGATTCAGAAGAAATTGGTAAAATTGTATTTTTTTAATTATTAACGTATAGGATGCGCCGCGTATTCTTTGGTTTACATAATAATATAATACCTGCGATGTAATAATTTATAATATTATGTATACGTAATAACAAAAAATGCAAATAATTTCTGTGCGTGTCAGAAAAAAAAAAAAAAAAAAAAAAAAAAAAAAAAAAAAAAAAAAAATACAAATTAAATATAAATCAAACGAAAGAAGAAGAAAAAAAAATAATATAAAATAAAAATAAACAACAACTATATGCGACAGATTATATACCTATAGAGACAGTTTATCCTAGCCACTTGTTCGTAGCTCATTATATACATTATAGATGAATGGACGCAATTCAAATTGATCTAGTTTAAAAAGACTGACCGGTAACCGTTAAGACTGACTGTAATAAAAAAAGAAAAAAAAAAAAAAAAAAAAAAAACATTAAAATTGATTAAGTTAATTCACAACTAAATAGATCGAAGCTATTATATCATTTGTGAATTATATATTTTAGATTTTAGTTTAATTAAATTTTTATTTATTATATAATTTAATATTTATTTCCGATAAAGAAAATATGATTCCACAAAAAACGTATCAGTCTTCATATATTAAATATATTATGTGAATAATGATTATATTCACAATATTATATATTATGTATAATATGATTTTCTATCAATTTTTGATTTTTGATTTTTTTTTTTTTTTTTTTTTTTTTTTTTTTGTAACGGATAATATCACACAGTAGAATTGATTTGGTATAGTACCCAAGAAAAGTTCCGCAGTTCCGTAATAAATATCTATCTGCGTGTATAGTGTCATTTTTAATATGAATTTACCAATTTCTTACGAGTCGTATTTAAATATTATCGCCTGTAAAAGTATATCTATATATATATCTATACTTATTAATATATACTGTTAAATGGTGAAAAACTTGAGGGGTAAATGCATCGATGTGTAATCAACTGTCTATAAAGAAAGAAAAAGAAAAAAAAAAAAATAAAGAAAAAAAAAAAAATAGAAAAAAAATAGAAAAAAAAAAATTATGTAAACGAGAATGTAATCATAAGGACTGCGCAGTTAACTTAGTGTATTATAAAAACATAGATATTTAATGTTAAATGTTAACTATTATAATATATTATACTATATATTAAAAAAAAAAAAAACGATATCATATATCACGTTGGACGATTGGTCAATTATCAGTGATATGATTTTTTAATAGAAAAATAAAAAAATAAAAAAATTCAAAGAATTAAATAATTATCACTATCGCGCGCAGTATGGAATTGTCTATCTTTGGCCATTCGTTCAATATGATAATAAATAATAATAATAATTATTATTATCATCATTATACTGCAGCTTTCAATAGTTCGAAGTACATACTTAAATAGCATAGCTAGTATATTATATATATACTTAGAATTGCTAAGAATGTTGAATGCTTATTGTTGTTTCATAATATCAGTATGGAGTTATATAGAGGTGAAGTAAAATACGCGATTTATGATAAATGCGCGGTATAATAGTATAGATCGAAATAAACTGTCGAATAATAAAAAACAAAAAAAAAAAAAAAATATGTAAGGATGAAAATATGAACAGATCTGAATTACATATACAGGGTGATTCAGAATTCGTGACGAATCTCTTGAGGGGTTGATCCTTGTCAAAATTGGGATCGAAAGTTCCTTAGCGATTTTTCTGAAAAATGATTTTTTTTCTTGGAAATTTTTTTTTTTTTTTTTTTCAAAAAACAATTTTTTTTTTTTTCGTAACGAATCTCTCGAGGGATTGATCCTTTTCAAAATTGGGATCGAAAGTTTCTTAGCCATTTTTCCGTAAAATGATTTTTTTCCTTGGAACCATAACATATTTTTACTCATTGGCATCATATGAGATTCTTTAAAATTGACAAATGATAAAGGAGAAAAAAAAAAAAAAAAAAAAAAAATTGTTGAAAAAAAACTTATTTGTCGGCAAAAAAAAAAAAAAAATTCCAAGGAAAAAAAAATCATTTTTCAAAAAAATGGCTAAGGAACTTTCGATCCCAATTTTGACGAGATCACCCTGTATAAACTATAAAAAATAAAAGGAATAAAAATATTGAATCAACGTTTTTAAAAAATCTATACGCGCTACTACTGATGATATGGAACATATATATATATATATATATATATATATATATATATATATGCGGTTTTACCAAAGATCATACTAATATGGCTGTTGAAAAATTTCAAATTCATCATAGTCACATTATATAACAATATTTATAATTGATTTTTATCAGCGTCAGGTGTAATGAAACGAAGAAAAGAAGAAAGAAAGAAAGAAAGAAAGAAAGAAAGAAAGAAATAAAAAAATTAAAATGTACGATTAGCACAATTGAAATAAATAAACTAAAATAATTGCAACGAGACACGTAAACGTGTCACATTACAGAGTGATACGTAATGTTAAATCTAAGGATACGTAACTAGTAAGGCAGTTATAATTTGTTTGAATTCAATAATAGATGAATGAATATATATTATATTTAACAGTACTACCTACTACGTATTTAAATTATATGTGAAAATTGTTTTACAATATGCACAGTTTTTATTTCTGTACAATGTGTAATGCGATGTGTACTACTCTTATAGCTGGAGTAGTAGTAACATAATGATATCCTTGCTTTGAAATATTGGTATAATAAGATGAAATTTATACTACGAGTTAAATATTTTCTCTAATTAGGATATAATTATATAAGTTCAGTAAATTGGTAATTAATAAGAAATATGTTTCGGCATACACATAAAATTTCTAAATAATATAGTAAGACACAAATGATTACTTAGTCACATTATTAATTAGCTGTGAATCAATTGAAACGTGTCCTTATAGTGTAACAACAAAAGTCAATATTTCCCTACGATGTTACAATATACATATGATGAAATTTGAAGAGTAAAAATCATTTCATTTTCAATATTATTCTACTATATATACCAATTTCTGAATCGAAATTAAATTATATTTTAAATTCTCAATAATTAGGTCGTATTATATATATGTACATGCGTATAAACGATCCTGTGCAAATGTTATATTATATAGAAATACTATTATTACGTTTCATTTCAAATAAAAGGAAATTAATAAAGCAACACGAAAAATAGTAATAATAATAAATAAATTAATTAATAATGATATTATTATGATATTAGAATTAGAAGAAATTAAAATAAACTTTAGAAATTTGACAATTGAAATCAGGCTTATTTAAGAAAAAGTTTTACCACAGGATGGTTGCAGAAACTCGCTACTTTATATTATTATCACACTTATTGATTTTTATGATTATAGTAATTCAATTCCAATAAGTTAATGAATTGCGTTGATAATAGGACCGCGAAAAAGAAAGATAGGCCTGATCTCAGCTGTTAGTATTGTAACAATAATAATAAATTTCCCCATTGTTAAAACTTTCAATTGATCCTATTGCGTCAATATTTGAAGAAAAAAAAAATGATAAAAAAAAAAAAAAACACATAGCTGTACTCTATATTTCGGAAGTATAATTAAAGTTAAAATATATGATAAATCTACGCAAAAACACGTAACGTATACATATATTATTATTATATTAAAACATTATTATAAATAATATATATATATAATAAATATTTAATATATAATTATTACGTTCAGCGCAGAAGTAAAGTGGAAAAAAAAAAATTAGATCTTATGTATTCCATTGTATTTAAAATGTTTAAACAATAAAGCTATTGCTAACTCGTACAAGCATTAATGAGATTATAATTCTATCATCATAGTGTTGTACGTTTAATATTCTATTTAAAAACCAGCCCAATGTTATTCCCGATACCAATATTTCTACTGTATAGATATCCGAGGCCTTTTGTTATAAAAATTTGATCATTCAAGAATGCACCAATTTACTATAATAATTCATGTTTATTGAATAAACAATCTCAATAGATGATTATTTCATTCAAACAAATTCGAAAGCTACATGTGTGGCAATTTTGAAGTTCGGGGAAATTAGCTAAACTAAAATTATTCTTATGTATGTATGTATGTACGAATCTACCTCACACACACAACTATCAGTTTTCATTTTTACATCCTATATACTATGTAATAAGTTAGAAAGTTATTTACACAAGACTTAAAGAGAGACAACTGTAGACAATTAAAAAAAAAAAAAAACAGTATTAATATTCTAAGCATCAGATTGTCGATCGAAAAAATTATATAAAAAAAAAAAAAAAACAGTATTTCTCACCCATAGAAATCTTCATAAACTATTTTTTAATACATTTACACGTTGACTCAATGGAACGTAGTCTTCAATATCAGCGAATTCGTCAATCTCTTTGTGTTTCTCAGTTACTATTTTCTCAGCTATACTAGACCCGCATTTTTCCCCTTGAATATCAGAATAAATTTGTGTTTCGCTCAAAGTTACCGCAACTTTTTCTGTGTTATTATTTTCTATGCAATATTGTTTCCCTTTGTTAACGTTGATCTGCAGAAAACGATCCTGGCTCTTTGTTGTGCTGCATATTTCATCGATGATAGTTGACATATCAAAATCCCCTTCATCCTCATCGGCAAAATCATCTACAGTCAAGTTATCAAACATTCTATCCAATGTGCTATTCAACGCCGAGCTTCCCTCGGTTGTTATAAGTTTCTGAATTTGTGGCGCGCACTTCAAACGCTTCGGAGTAATTTCTAGTTTGTTAAAAGATTCTTCTAAAATTTCTGCATCATTATTTGACAAATAATTATCTATTTTTTTAGTATTAACTACGTCGACGAGTTTCTTCTTTCTGTTACGCTTAGCAGCAGGCTTTTTTACCGCCTCTTGATTCTCTTCAGATTCTATCTCAACTTTTTTCTCATTCTCATTCTTTTTCGTTTTTCCTTTAGCTTTAGAATTCTTGGACTTCTTTTTAGCTGCCTTATCTTCTTCAAACTTTGCGACAAGCTCTGGATAACATTTTACAACCAAATCCTGCGGCTCTATAGTAACCAGCAATTCTCCACTACCAGTGTTCTGTTCATCTGGCTTTGGTTCCTCCGATATTTCCTCTTCCTCGCTTGATTTTGGCGCAGTGAATGCAACAAGACCGTCGAGAAATCCCTCCGAATCATTCCAAACTATCTCATAACTAGCCACAGACTTTATGTTTCGAATTTTTTTTATACGTTCAGGAAACACCAGCCTTGTTAGAGGCAAATCCATTGAATATTTCATAAAACTGATGCTTTTTCTCAGTGTTATTTCAGGCAGATTAATTAACTGCCAACGAGTCATCAGAGGTAGAAATTTCTCAAACGAATACTCAGCCTCCCAGCCCAGTTTCTGTTCCATGAAAAACTGTTGGGATTTAAAATTTTGTATGTTATTATAATAATCTATAAACTAGGCCATTATAAAGTTTGAAGAGGCTTTCGTATTGCGCAGTGATCAATATTCACCATTAATTTCATTTCTATATCATATTTTGCCTGATGAATACAACTGAAGCGTACTTTACATGGAATAATAAATCATTTATCGTATAAGAATAAATAATAAATGTTTCATCTCTTACAATAAACTTGACGAGTTTTGGTTGTTGCCATTTCAGATCCAGGCTATTAGGAACAGGACCTTTTCTCACTAGATATTCGTCTATTATTTCCTGATTTGGAAACGTATCTATGAGAATAGCTTTTTTTCTCAATGTAATTTCGTTCATTATTAGTTTTCGCTTCTCCCTGTTTAAAAAAACAAACAAAAACAAAAAAAAATTGTAAGACAAGACTTAATAGAAATAATAACAAAATTTTTTATTTAACATCTAAGAATAAAATAACTACCTAAAATCCTTACTACAACTCTTTGTCGTACAACATACGACACAGCCAGACTTTGTGTGAATCCTAACGTTTCCTTCATGACCGCATGACGTACACATTTTTGGACTAGCCATTTGAGCTGCGATTCTATCGAATTTCTTATCAGTCTTCCAGCTTCTTAATCTATTATATAAAAACGAATGATCAAAATTCTTAGATTTTTAGCAACTAGTTTCTGTGTTAAAAAAAGTATTGGAATCGTATTTTAGACGATGATGATAATTTCACCTATCTAATATATCTTCATCTTCATTTTGTATATAATCGAATAATTTTAAAGCTGCTTCTTTCCCTACGCCATACAATCCGTCGTTGTAATCACAGCCGCATAATAGCGCCAGTGCTATCATTTTATTTCTATCCAAGTTTAACGTCTTCTCAGTATTTTCCATCCTATAAACATCGATACTACCACCTGAAGCAGCGGCACCGCTTAAATTAAAATTTCTATATACAACTTTTGCACCGTATAAAAAACAGTCGTTGTCTTGGCTTACGCAGCCGTCGACAATCTGAAAAATAAATTACTATCATTAATACTGTTATAGATAAAACGAATTCCTATTTTAGGGGGTCACAGAGGAATTTAAAATAAGGTTGAAAATTGCTTCAAAAGTTAAAATTTCAAGTAAAAAATCCTGATATTTGACTTTAAATTAATTTCTAGGCAATAAATCAACGCCTTGGTAGTAAAAAAAAAAAATACATTTTAAATAATTAAACAAGAATCTTAACGTTTCTCACCCCGTCGGCATTTAAATATGCGCACATAGCTTCCGCCTCTCCGTATCCTTGTACGCATTTAATTCCCATATAAGAAAGCATTTCTTCGCATTCTTTGAGAATACTATTGAATCTGGTTCTCCCACGTTTAGCAGAAGTAGTTTTTTTTCTAGCCTCTATTATAGTCCCAGTTCTTTTCATTTGTTGAGCGTCGTTCCTTCTTTCTATGGTTTTTTGTTTTAAGTCAGGTGCTTTGCCTTCGAGAACAAATACCGGCCTGATATCTTGTAGGAGGAGATTTATTGTTCGGAAATATAGATTCCTGGATAATAATCGAACGAAATTGGAAAAAATAACAAAATAAGAAAAAAATAACAAAATAAGAAAAAAATAACAAAAAATCCAAATGTTTCGAAAAAATAATCGAATAATTATTACAGGTTAGGAAAAATGATGAAATAAAGGTTTAAAGGGTTTGTGATATAGCTTACCTTAGGTACATCTTAGGTTGAATAACATATTCGGTTGCGGTTTGAGTGTCGACAATCCAACAACTCAAATCAACGGCTAATGTTTTACCTTGTAATTCAAATAGAGGTTTTCTTTCGCAATGAGGTGTTAGTATTCCCCATAAATATTTCACCCCCATATCTTTAAATACATAGAAAACTAATAATAATAATAATAATAATAAATAATTAATTAATTAATCAATCGTTGCGGAGAAGATAGTAGTAGTATTAATTAAACTTTTTCAAACTGTTTCAAACTATAGCGCATGTCGTCTGTTTATTTACAACTTTATATATTCTTTGATCATTGCGGCGGACTAACAGCGCCATCTGGAAATTTATTTCTGAACTATTATATCTGTTTCTAACTTCTTTTTCTGACTTTTACGGAAACGGGATTCCATTCTAGTCGTATTTCATGTGTCTATGGTTGAAATTATAATAGTAATAATAATTTTTATTATAACCTCTTATAAAAGGGTGATAATTTGAAAAAAGTAAGAAGAAGAAGAAGAAGAAGGATAATCCCTTATAAAAATAATATAATATTATTTTATTCTATTATATTCGAAAAAGTCAGAAGAAATAAAAAAAAATAAAATAAAAAAATAGTTAGCCACTGCGAAATGAACGTATTTGACAGTCGATTATAGTTAGATATAAGTCGATATTATTTTATTCGACTTTTGCGCGAATATCGAGAACAGGAGCTACTGCCTGCTGCAATGCAACGAGATGGAAACGACAGCACTATAACGTTGACATTTAGTACTAAAATATTGAATCGTTGGTGAGAAATATATATTCGTTTCGTTTGGGGGCAGGTGAACCGATAATAATTTCCCGGCAAATGTAAAGATGTCCGTGTATTAGGTTGTGAATTTCAATAGTGAACAAATAACTATTTCTAAGTATTATATACGGCTTATTGTCGCTCGCGTCGATTCAATAAACTCGAATAATCATGGATAGAAGAAAAATGTCGTGAGTATAATACCACCGCACGCACGCACGCACGCACAGACAATATAATTATATATATCGTTTCTCGTTTATAATATTACCCGTGTGTAGTGTGAGAATTTCTATATATGATAACGCTTCTCGAAATTCGGCTAACAGAAGAAAAAAAAAAAAAAAAAAAAAAAAAAAAAAAAAAAAAAAAGGCGTATCAATATAATCATTAATAATAATTGTCTACATTGAATTATTCTTATCTAATCTAATCGTATCAGACATTTTTTTTACTTGTATACAATAAAATCTGTCATTATATTATTACAACTTTTGCTAACCTTTATTTATTGTAATAATTACATTAAATCAAATAAAACACAGCAAAGATATTAATATACTATTAACGTAATCTTAAAGCTATAGGTTATACTGCTATTCAGGTGTCACTGTCATTCATAATACAATCATTAATCAATCAATTCGTTTAACACTTACTTAGCGAATATACAACTCGCCCATATTACACTACGCCCACACTATTATTCGATTTGTTACTATAATCGGTTTATTAAAAATCATTTTATACTTTCGTTGTTACGAAATAAGATCCTTTTTTTTTTTTTTTCTTTATTTTTCTAATATTCATTATTTTTTTCTTTTTTTTTTCACACTATTTACTATCTCGATTATTTATCAACTGGCTATCATAATCGCGTGCGTCATTATTATTCACCGTTTAATTATATCACGAATATTAAAAAAAAAAAAAAAAAAAAAAAAAAAAAATAATCGTATCGTCATAAATCAGTCGAGATATTCGAAATCTGGTTTATCATTCTCGTATTTATTTATTTTTTTTTTCCTTGTCAACTTCATTTATTTAGTCATTTAAAAATAACGAATTTCTTCATTATCGCATTAATATTCTATTCGTTTGAGAAAAGTACGAATCATACGACGCAACGAAATTTAAATAAAGGAAATAAAATAAAATAAAATAAAATAAAATAAATTTCAGAACGTCGGGGGACTCCCTTTATCAGACTTTGGAAATTCAAAAGACGGCTACTCCAGATGAGATAAAAAAAACATATCGAAAATTAGCCCTGAGGTTCCATCCCGACAAGAATCCGAACAATCCAGAGGCAGCGGACAAGGTGAAAAAAAAAAAAAAAAATTAGTCTCCAAAGTTTGAATTTTCGTTGATTAATGCGGTTTGATATAATAATTACATATCTTCGATGATCATTTATGTTTTTTTTTTTTTTTTTACACTCAACTTTATTTTGTTTTTTCAGTTCAAGGAAATAAACAGAGCGCACGCCATACTTACAGATCTAACTAAACGCAACATATACGATAATTACGGATCTCTTGGTCTCTACGTCGCCGAACAATTCGGAGAAGAAAATGTTAACGCTTATTTTGTCGTTACTTCAGGCTGGTGCAAGGTGAGAATATTTCGTTCTTTGATTCAATAGTTTGAAAATAAAATAAAATATACGATTTTTAAAACGTAAATAAAATGTTTCTATGAACTCGTTCTCAAAAATTTTGGAATTAAATTATTATTTTCAAAGATTATTGAAATGAAAAAAAAATAAAAATTGATGATTACTTACTACCAGAATTGTCTCTTCAAAGAGTTGGAAACAAGTTTATAATTAATAAACTATTAAAAAAAAAAAAAACTGACGATATTAACATTCGAATGAATTTTTTTTTTATTTCCAATAGGCGCTATTCGCATTCTGCGCTGTGATTACCGGATGCTATTGCTGTTGTTGCTGTTGCTGTTGCTGCAACTTTTGTTGCGGTAAATGTAAACCTACACAACCCGAAGATAGCGGATTGTATCACAATTTACAGGTCAGTGTTTCATTTGATTTGAAAATATTTATATAGAAGAATTGGTTTTTTTTTTTTTTTTTTTCACATATTTATTGCGAACGAACAAGCGATTTAGGATTTAGGAGTTGGATTTATTGTGTTTATGATTATTGGTGAAGATGTGCGAGTCTGACTATATCTCTGAGTGTAAGAAATGAGTTAACGATTATTATTATTATTGGGTGTAAACAGTTTCTATTTTTCGATTTATTATTTATTACCTCTGTTGTTTTATTTTGCCAGAACTAAACTAAAATCTTTGAATTCTATCTGTTTACCGATTCATTCATTATTTATTGATAAACTTCAAAAATGACTAATTTTTTCCTGAGGTAAAACAAAAAAAAAAAAAAAAAAAAGAAAGAAATGCAGTAAGAAAATTGAATAATTGTGATTCAAAAATACAGGATTTCTAGTTCAAAAAATTTGTTTATTTAAGTCAGAGAAAGTAATTTTGCATTTCTAACTAAATAATAAAGTCTTGAAATGTTTTCTAAAGTTCAGAAATTTATTGCTGTGTGATAGTTATTCTAATAGCGTGAAAAAAAAAAAAAAAAAAAAAAACTCTTTGAATGTTGTCTTTTACATATTAATGGTGTTGGGCGCGGGTAATTGAGTTTATTGATTAATACATTACTGAACAATTATAAGCGCAGTTTAGTATTTCATATATGTACATACGAAATATTTGCAATCAATCATTGAAAAAAAAAATTCAACGTCTTTAAAATACTTTCGATTCATCTATTTTTTCCTTTATTCATGATTATTTTTTTGTTTCTTTTCATTTGCCGATATATTATTATTATAGTCTCACTGTTTATATCGCTTTGCATAATGACTATATATACAAGTAGCGGAATGTTACTTTAGGCCGTAGCAATTTATTTAAAGAAAAAAAAAAAAAATAATAATAATTTGTTTTAATGTCTTTTTTTTTTATTTAATCACATATATATATCGAGTTTTTTCAAACATATATTATGTTTATAACACACTAAATGTTACAAATATTTTATATCACTCAGTTTCTATATTTTCTTTTTTTTTTTTCTTTTTTTTTTTTCTTTATTTACAATGTAAATGTAAAATGATTAGGCTACTACTATTGTTGTTGTTTTCATCACATTATTAATTGTAAATGCACAAAAAGAAAATTTTATTCTTATCGGTGTTTAATACACACTTTATCTATTATTATTGTTAATTATCCACCAATTACTAAAGTAATCACATATTTTTAATACACTACCTGCTTTCTATTCTATTCTATATAGTTAGCTTTATATAAATGGTTCATTAATTTATTACTATCAAAAAAAAAAAAAAAAAAAAAGGATGATGTTCTGTCCGTGATCAAGTTCTTCTCTCTCACACAATCTCACACTGCTTTTTTTTTTTATTCTTATTCTTATTTTTTTTTTCTTCTTCTTA
Organism: Tenthredo mesomela; assembly: GCA_943736025.1. NCBI lineage: Eukaryota > Metazoa > Arthropoda > Insecta > Hymenoptera > Tenthredinidae > Tenthredo > Tenthredo mesomela. Next base: position 27,841,368 of record OX031018.1, read on the forward strand.
TTCTTATTCTTCTTCGATCTTGTAATTAACTAAGCAACAATCTTGCTTTCCTATTATCTTTGGTTTTTGTGCAATAATACTAACACAGTGTGGAAAATGTCAGAATAACATCAACAGGGCATAATTAAGCTTGACCATCGGTCAACCAGCGAAGGAAGAAGGTATGTAGAAGAATTGATGTTAATCTCACTTTGGTGATATAATTAATATCCTTTCTTTCTTTTTTTTTTTTATTTATTTATTTATTTCTTTTTTTTTTTTGCACCTAGCTTAATAACGATATTTATTCATCGACTCATCTCACACAATCGCTAATTAATAATACCTATATTTGAAAACAGATTCTTAATTCCTGTAACATAATTAATTAATTAATTAATTTATTTATTTATTTATTTATTTATTGTACAATTCATTTCTACAAACACATCAAGATTATCTTCTAACTAAGCAAGTTTTATTTTTCATCATTTTTTTTCTTTCTTTTTAGTTGAAATTCGACTTTAAAGAAATTCAAACTTCATAAATTGAAGTCTATAAGAGATATATAAACACATTCAATGTGTATGTTTCTTATTCTCATATCAATCAAAGCTTTACTGTGTTAGTTAGCTAGAATTGTACGCAAGCACTTTAAGTTCTCTCCCGCTATATCATACTTCCCACATTCATTCTCTGCCAGACTTTGCCCATTTTCATACTTGGCAAGGTCAATGTACCGAGACTTTAACACCTTCTGTCTACAGAATTGTGGTAAGTATTCTATTGATATGTGATGAAATTTTCTAACGTTATAGTTATATCGCGCGATTGCTTGATATTTATCAAAAGCAATTACTTAATTGATAAAAATCGTTGGAAATTTCATTTCATGTTAATACAATCATTCACAACATAATTTAAACTCCATGTTCTCACGCCTGCATGTTATCTGCTTTCTCGCTTACATCTATTCCTATTTTTGTTTGTTTTTTATTATTTTATTATTCTACTTGTTTTCCGTTGTAAAGACTTTGCATTACTTTGATAATAATATTAATAATGCACTCGCTATTATTTAGTTTATTTATTTTAACTACGCTCTGTGTTTAAAGCTTTGTAATTATTTATTTCTGTAGTAGTACTGTAGGTATTGATCAGGCTTTGTCACTATGCTTGATAATTGTTTCTTTTTTAACTTAACGGCATAGTTTTTTTTTTATCGCATCTCTATAATATGATTCAAGCATGACTGTTTGTAAAAAAAAAAAAAAAAAAAAAAGAATATAATAGATAAAGAAATGAATAAAATCAAAGCGCATTATATTACTTAACGAAAAAGCTATCTAGGAGCCCACATTCCATTAATTGATTTGATATTAAACCTCACGGACGTAGAGTAGTACTTATTTATTTATAATATTTATTGTTCATTATTTCTACATGGGATATTATTTTTTTTATTTTTTTACATATATTTAATATAGGAAAAGGAATTTATTTATTTCATATTTATCACGTAAATAATATCTGGAATATAAAATTTAATTTTGTTATATTTATTTATTTATCTCTAAATTATTTTACAACATATAGAATATTATAAATATATAAAGTATATAGGAAAAGCGGAATAAAAATTTTCCTCAATTTATTATACGCGGGCAAAAATTATATCATTGCCAAGCATGTGCTGCCTGATATTAAAGGCAATTAGGATAGAAGTTTTGTTTATGTTGTTGTTGTATTGTAGCGGAACCAGAATCCAGACGGAGGCATAGTGACCGAACAGCCGAGAGGTGGGCGAAAGGTAAGTCAGCTGAATGCTGCGAATTATTTTAGCTAGGTAAACTACTACTACTACTACTACTACTACCACAGTTTTACGTCTCTACGTTTTCCACACTGTATCGAGGTATTGTATTTTCTTTATTGTATAAAGTCACTAAAGTTTATATAATACATATATATATTATATTACATATTTATTATATACTTATACTTTTTCCTATTCTTTATCATGATTTTTGTTTCATTAATTTAATATCATCGATTTTCTAATATCAACAGCTCAAAAGCACAATACATTCACGATAAATAGAATTAGAATTTTTTAATTAACAATAAAATAAAGTTCAATCATATTCTATGCTAATTACTTAAATGCAATTATATTATTATATTTGTTTTTTCATTGATAGACGTTTTAATTATTGCGCAAATTCACTAAAGCGCTGCATGCACACTGACCTTTTTCTCACTGTCATGCATATTTTTATTATCCTCTAATACATATATATATAGCATAACACTTGCTTAGGTAATTTAAGATCGGAGATTGTATAAAGAAAATACCTAAATAAGTAAATAATATCAATTTAATCGTATTGAAATAATACTAAATATTACTTGTTGTTTTTTTTTTTAATTAATATTAATAATATCAATTCAGGAAACTGATTGGATTCGTCTCTTCTAGTCTGTCTCTCCGTCCCCCAGTTTTCTTCAAGCCGAGATAAATTAATACAGTTTATTAAATAGAAATTTTTGTCAAACATTATTTACAAACAGGAAGACGAAAGCGACGAAGATGCTGTAACAGCTCAACCTCAGGGTGGCGTCTCTCAAGGAGCACAACCCATATTTGCTATGCCACCACCGCCTACAATGGCTAATGAAAATACAACGTTGAACAGCGGCGGGGAGCGTATTATCTACACAACGGGTATTTCTAGCTCTTGAATTAATAAACCAATAATGGGCCCTACGCACTTGTACAGTTGTTGTTTTGAAGGATATATCATGGTACCTACACCTACCAACTGAAATTTACGATATGATGATACGAAAGTACGGATCATAATGCATAATCGTAATTAAAGTACGCAGAGTAACAAGAGTGTTAAATATCATAATCTATATGTATTATAAAACGTAAAATTAATTTTTTTTAATTTTCATTTAACTAGAGTATTGATTTTCTTTAGTTATTTATGTATTGTAAATCTATTTTTTTCAGTACCTCGGATAAAAAATATCTCCTATTATATAGGTAATAGATTTGAACAAGAAATTTCGCAAGAATTTGATAATTACTTAACTGCGATATGTATAACGTTACATAGACATTCAATATCTGATAGTTTTTGAACGGGAAGTAACTAGTCTCGAATGTAGATATACGATATAAGAAATAATAATTATTATAGCGTTGAGGTACCATCTGTGATATTTTTTTGTTTTCATTTTAAACTCGATAGGTACTACGCTTTTAATTGCCTGCCAGCCAGCAGTTGATATTTGACAAACTTGTAACTCTGCGTACTAAAGTTTATATTCAGTTATAAACTATAACGCATGTTTTCCCTCGCACTAGATATGTATTTTTTATTTTTTTCTTTATTTCTTCATTTACACTGGCACATTAAAATAATCAGCTAAACAGCACCGTATTAATTAAAACTATAACGATTATTATTATTCATTCATTATAAGTGTAATAATATTCAGGTGTTGTTTTATCTTTATTTTCATTTGTGCCAATATATGAGTTTCTGAGTAGGATCCATTTCTTTAGATTATTATTATTATTCACATTTATACTATATTATTATTATTATTATTATTATTATTATGTTCTGTAAGATTATAAAAAAAAAAAGTCGCTAACTATCTTGCTATCTACCAGATACTTACTTGCTTGCTTTACTTTATTTTATTTTATCTTATTTTCTTTCACTTCAAATTCAAGATGATTTTTTTTTTTTTTTTTTTAAAGAATTAGGTGTTCGGTTTGAAAAAAAAAAAAAAGGTAAAGAATTTAAATCGCACCTATCAAAGCCACGTTATAAGCATTACTACTACGTTGTTATTCGTAACTTAGCAATTAATTGAACAATCATGAATTTAGAAATGAAATTTTAACACCGTGGTCAGTGTTATATCAATGATTATTATTGGCATTTGTTAATAAACTTTCACACATAGTTAGTGTAAATAATTAATCTTAGACCAATAATATGCCAATAGCTTAGCTTAGCTTAGCTTAGCTTAGCTTAACTTGGGTAATAAATATATTAGAATTTTAATCTGTATATCAATTTACAGTCAGAACTATAAACATTTAACATTATTACAATATTATAGTAGTTTAGATAGGCTCCCTGTCTAAAAGTAGGATAGTAGTATAGCTATTATAGTCTCAATTTACTCAAACAGCCCCCCCCCCCCCCCTGCCCCCTAACATATTGTATACATTATTTATGTAATGCATTTTTAATTATTAAAATAATATACATGTCATTCATTTGGCTCTTATCTGTTGTTTATTTCACATATTATATATATTAGAATTTTATCTTTTTTTATAGTTCATTTTTCTCTCAGCCGTACACGCATGCGTTATATTTTCACAATTCTTTTTCTTCTGATCTCGATAAAAAATCTTTCGAATAGTAATCTAAATTCGATATGTGAATTATGCAGGAAAACTGCATCGAAGAACGCAGATTTCTCTTTAATCCGATGATTATAAAAACCATGAAATATCAACTTTGGTGACATATTTTAGTAACGGCGCTTACTTTTATTACCTATTCTATCTCGTCATTTCTTTTATGATAAATTAATTTTTTTCATTTCCTTGTTTTTTTTTTTTTTTTTCTTTTCTTTTATCTATTTCTCAGACTCCCATCGAAGAACTTCTTATACAATCCTTAACTACTGACTTGAGTCCCCACAATCCAATAATCAATCCAACGCCTATAAATCTATGGTTTTAATTATTTTGTATCAATTATTTCCAATAAAAGTTTCAATCGCCATCCAAGTCATTGAGATATTTTATTATTTGATTTTATTCACACGAATGAAACTAACGTCTTGTTATAGTTTTTATAATACACCGAAGTAATATAGAAACAAATTATCATGGAGAATCTGTTACTTAGTAGTTATGTTTGAAATTGATTTGTAAAAAGTGCGATCAAATTATATTTATTGATCATAAATCAATTTCAATTAATTTATTCTGTGTGTCTCTCCCTGTTGTAAATTTTTCTATATTTTAGATATTTGAAATACTTCCAGTTTTTATGTATCATATATATATTATAGTAAAAGTTTTCAATCATTTATAAGTATATTTAATGTGGTCGTAGCCACAAACCCGTTCGCAGCAGCAACGATCGCTGGTCCTCCCAATAACGGACCAACCGAGTGGTAGTTACACACCAGGAATATCTTTGGGACATCAAACACCTTAATTAAATGAAGTTACTACCGTTAATACATTCGCTATGCCTAATTCGAACTAAATATTGAACATCAATTTTTCTGCTGGATATTAAAAAGAAGAAAGAGAGATAAAATATATATATGAAAACACAAAAAAAAAAAAAAAATACACTTCAGATTGAATGTTGAATAATTATAATCGATTTTACTATTGATTTTCAATCATATTATGTATTTATTTTATTAAATTATGGGACTTGTTATCGTTAGAATATTATTAACAATTAATTATTATCGATAGTGTGTTTTTCGTTTCTTTTGAACTAGTGTCTTGAAAAAAAAAAAAAAAAAAAAAAAAAAAAAAAACAGATAATAAGTACATAAATCTTCAGTCCCATAAATAAATAAATAAATAAATAAATAAAATCTTTTATAATTATTAAAATTATACAATCGTTTATAAATTTGCTAAATTTTTCTAATATCTTGCACAAGAATTATATTCACAGATTAAATCAAAACCACTATCACACTGTTATATCTGTAATATTAAATATTGTTCGACGATGAGACGAATAATTGTGTGGATTAAAATCAACGCCAACTAGTATCAGAACAACAAAACTATGAATCATATGCGTTACGAGAATATTTCAAACTGCATATTATTATGAATCTCATATTTGATTTATCTTTCAGTTTATTTTTATTTTTTTTCAGCCTCATCGTCGATTGATAATACCTTGTAGCCAGAGCGCTATTATTGTTGGGCACAATGACAATATGTGTACATGTATATCAAACGATTATTAATTTTGAAAATGTGATTGCATTTAGTAGCGCTATAGAATATTTCGTTATATTATTACTTATTAGAATTTAGATCTAATCATTATTATTAATTAATGTGTATTATTATGTGATTCGAGTTTATTAAAATGAAGATAATCTATCTATTCAACTGAGAAAATCACCATGAGTATACTTGCTAGCGTCGGTGATATTCGAAAATTAGTCAAATATAGTTTATAAAAAATAGCAGAATTTATATCAATGTAACGCGAGTGGCGGTAAAATATTTTGCAAATCAATGATATTGTGTCATTAAAGTTCTGTTTCAAACTGCGTTAAATCCCTTGAATATAATAAACAAAATTAAGACTTTTTTCCGCTCTACGCGACTAACTAAGAAAATAAAAAAAAATAAATAAAAATTAAATAAACGTATATATTTAATCAGTTATTCCTCTTCTTCTACGTTAGACACTGTTAGCATCGTTTAATGTTTGTTAAGCTAAAAGAGGTCGTTTAATTATTATTCAAACGACTAACATAAAAAAAAAATGTTTGTTTCAGAATCAGAATCATTTATTTGATTGATGAAAAAAATGACTGTTCGAAAATCAGGATTTCTTTCAAAATTTTACTATGTGCAGTAAAAATCAATTTTGTATTGTATTGACTTTCACACATTCAGGGAGTATTCATAATCATATATTCTACTTAGGTAAATACATATATTAGCATAGCAGCACATACGCCTGAAGATGGGTTGCCGTTATTTATGTATTGCGTCTTACATCAAAGAATATGTATACATTGATTTTAAACCTAATCGTCATATATAAAGACCTCTGTGTTTTCAAATTCTAATTTTTAATTAAACTAATCCCTCTATAATAATAATAATAATAATAATATAAAAAGGTATATGTTTTTCACAGAGGCGAGCAGACGTGCAATTATGTATTAATACACAGCAGACTGCTGCACTATCAGTACAAAAAATGTTTTAGCTGACATAGAAAGAAAAATTGAATACCCTGTGTTTTTAGCCTCTGGAATATTTGAAGCTTGAAAATTCTTCCTATCTAATTTTTTTTTTTTTTTTGTTTTTATTCAAATTTGAATCTAAATACATAAATGGCCAATTTCACTAATCAGTCCTCTAATCATTTTTCTTATTATTTTGCTGAAAATAAGAAATTCTAAAATTTCATTGAAATGAAAGATAAATTTAAAGCAGAATTTCCTATGCCATATTAGGTATATAATGATAATTGATAATTCTCCGTTGCTATCGGCTGAAATAATGGTAAGATTGAAGATTCTTCTTCTTATGCGTGGTTGAAATTGTTATAAATGAATCTAATTGTAAACTATAGTTTGTACTTTGTACTTGAAAAAAAAAAAAAAAAAAAAAAAAAATACAAAGTAACTCTGCTCAACCTGGGTAACACTACAATTACATTATTGAAGAAAAAAAAAAAAAAAAAAAGAAAAAAAATTAGGCGTAATGCTTGATGATACATTTTTGCCGCTTCCACAATATTACTACCTACCTACCCATGTTAAATAAATGAATATTGCATTTTGCAGAGATTATACAATTAATTATTAATAATCTTATCACGTGTATTGTTAATGTTGTCAAAAATAATTATTGAAAAACATTATATATATTACATTGTCTCATATTATTATTATTATAAAAAAATAAAGAATAAAATTCTTAATATAAGATGTACTTTAAAAAAAAAAAAAAAAAAAAAAAAAAGAAAAAAAAAAAAAAAAAACTATACATATATATCTTATATTAAATTTACGAATCGCATTAGAAATATACATATATACATACATATATACTATATATATATATTGTATTTATCAATTTAGGTATTGTAAAGTCATATATATGTAATATTATGTGAGGATTGTAAATAAATAAGAACACAGCTTAAAAAAAAAATTAATTATATAATAATTATAAAATAATCTTTATTGTTTTATAAAACGATATTAGTAGTTAACAATTTTCAATAATGTTGGTAATTCAATTGGTATAGTATCAAAATTATTACGTGTTTTAAAAATTTTTTTATAAATCAAAAAGTTTCGCTCTTTCATGTTATATCCTCCGAATTCAAACGCTTGGCGCCTTTTGTATATTGACTGAAGTGAGGCTCCCTCTGTAATATCGCGCATGCGTAGACCCACGAATATGCTTTAAAGACCCACGTGTTTCTTTTCTCTCTCGCGATAGTTGAGTTCCTAATTTCGACTAGTACTAGTTTACGAGATATTATTAATATTTAATAATAAAAAAACAGAAATGACGAAAAAGGATGATCAGACTATTAAAACCGAGCCCGAAGACGAGCCTTCTGTAATAACAGAAATCGATACATCAATTGTAAAAGGAAGTAGTTATGAAGACAAATTAAACAACGTTAGCATTATCGCTAATCCAATGGCATCAAAGAAGCTAACAAAAAAAATATACAAATTGATTAAAAAAGGTATAGCGTAGATAATATTCATACGATAATAAAAAAAAAGAAATTTATTCATAACCTCAATTTTATACGCTATTCGATTATTTTATTATTCAATTATTGTTTAATATCATTTTTTTAATTCTAACATAACCTATTTTCGGAGTTTCTGCATGGTTGTTCTTTTTTTTTTTTTTTCATCAGATATCATGAATTATTAATTATCATTATTCGATGTTTAATTTTCGATTTATTTATTTATTTATTTATTTATTTATTTATCTAATTTCAGCAACAAAACATAAAACTTATCTTCGAAACGGACTGAACGATGTACAGAAACATATAAGAAAGGGAGAAACTGGGTAATATATAGTTTTTTTTTTTTTTTTTTCATTAGAAATATCAGATACTATTTCTGATAGAAAAATTAATCTAGATTTTTGTTTTCAATCTTATACAGGCTCGTCGTATTCGCCGGAGACGTTACTCCCATTGAAATAATGTGTCATTTACCCGCAGTTTGCGAGGATAAAGATATTCCATATTGTTATACACCGTCAAGACAAGATATCGGCGTTGCTATGGGTGTTAAACGTGGAAGCCTCATGGTATTAATCAAGGAAAATCCAGATTATAAAGAACTTTACGATGAAATCAAGAAAGATATGATTAAGCTAGCTTTACCTTTGTAAGAAACGTTTTTACACCTCGTTTATTTTTCTTCTTACTTTAAGGGGATATGAAAGGTGAAATACTTGTACACCTAGAATTTTTGGCAACATGTTTCTCAGCTAAAACACATCCGATCGATGTGAAATTGATATCAGTGACGTAGAAAAAGTAAACGGAGGGCATGATGCTCTTGGATTTACAAACTTTTTTTTTCCAGTTTCCAGTTCCCAGTTTCACATCGATCGGATGTGTTTTAGCTGGGAAACGGGATGCCGAAAATTCGAGATGTATAATTCACCTTTCATATCGCCTTAATTACTCCTGATATTCCATTTGAAACCGATACTTAAACACATCGGTTATTTACAATTAGATTTATTAAAACTTATTGTAAACGGGATTAAGAGAAAATGAAATGAAATGGTGTTTATAAATTTGTAACTTTACTTTGAATGAGATTTTTTTTTTTTTTATTACGAAATTCCTTTTCTACATTTATTCTTATAACTTATATATATATGATTAGTTCGCAATATCGCACCGAACGTTTTTTTTTTTTTTTTTTATTGGATAGACAGTTCAGTTTTTTTTTGCTATACAATTTTGGTGAATTTAAAATGATTGAGGAACCAAATTCGGGAACATTACCAGCCAGTTAGTTATTTGACTATACCAATAAGTTTACCTACCCTATTTAAATTTTATATTTATTTTTTATCGACTACTAGTATGACGATTGAAATTATTATAACTAAAGAAAAAAATTTACTGGAACTTAATACGGTATCGGAAAACTATTTTCACATCGTCTGAGCACCGTACGAGAATTTGTAAAACACAAGTTTTTTATTTCAAACATTTTTGAGATAGAATTTAATCATAAATACCGAATTTAGATTAATTATTTTATTATATAACTAAATAAAATAATTTTTCAAATAATTATAACATACAAACATAAATACAATTACTACAATGATTTATCGTAGAAGATTGTCACCTTTGGTGAAATTTTCCATTATCATTCTGATCAATTCTTCTATAGTCGTTAATTAGCATTTACAATGTTTTATCTTTCGCTTTTTTTGGTTTTTTTGTTTTCTTCTTCTTCTTTTGCCAATAGCCTTCAACACGTTTGCCTATAATTATTATTAATTAATATGGTAAAATCGAAGAGTTTTATTTATATTTTTTTTTTTTTTTGTTTTCTTCTCTTTTCTTTTCATAATTATTATAATTATGTATTATTAAATTGATAAAATAAGGAAGCTCGACGACTAGAGATCTCAGCAAGGATTTATATCTTGCTTAATTGCTAGTTAGAATAACGAACATCAGTAGAAAATATTATACACGTATTTTTGAGTAATGGAGAGTATTATTTTACTTATTACACATTGACATTAAAAATTGACGTAGCGTAAAATTGGGACGTATTTTTTTTTTTTTTTTTTTTTTTTTTTATATTATCCTTACTAAATGTTATTTATTTACTTTACGCCGATCGATAGATTATTATTTTAGCCATTATTACAGGCAGGGGGATGTGACAATATCAGTTAATCAATTAGTTAGATAGAAATAAAATAAAACAAAATAAAATAAAATAAAACATAAAAGTTTAGACGCTATATTTATGCGATAGAAAGAAAGTAGTAATTACTCTACAATATTGTCTATGTTTTAATATACACATATTATTTTTTTTTTTTTGTTCCTTCGTCTATAAACACGTTTTGGAATGTTTGAAGATAGAAAAAAAAAAAAAAAAAGTCCCTTTTTTTTTTTTTTTTTTTTTTTTTTTTTTCTTTTTAATTCATATCAATTATATTATAATTATATTACAATCATGGAATGTGTTGCTAATTTATGGTATAGCCGCAGCCTAATTATATTATTCTCAAATACGATGATGGATGATTTACAATTTTCTGATTGTTTTACTTTTAGTTTTTTTTTTTTTTAATTTTTCATCAAATTTCGAGTGGGATAAATTCAAAATTTATCAAATCGATCGATCTTATTGCTCTTCTTTGATTTTTATTTAGTTTAGCCATAACGAAGAAAAAGAAAAAAAAAAAAAAAAAAACAATTTATTGCAAACGTATCTCTTATTATATTTAATAATGTATCGTATTCAGATATCCTTAAAAATTAGCGTTACATAGGTAATACATATTGAGATTTTGATAAAAATTTGAGTGATAGGTTTTATTTATTTATTTATTATTATTTTTTTAATTTTTTTTTTTTTTTTTTTTTTTTTTTATGAGAATCATTTAATTAATTTTTGATAATAATAATTAATAAAATAAGTACCAAGTATATCTTTTATTTTTTATTTATTTTGTTTTTTTTTTTCTCAAAGAGCTTCTATCTATCTAACTTATTTATTTATTTTTTTTTTTTATTCTCGGAATGTAAAATAGCAAATGATTATCCTAACTTTGTATCTTTCTGGTTGTTATTATTATTATTATTATTTTTTTAATTTTTTTTTTTCTGATTCTTAATACTTCATTGATTGATATACTAATAATATTCATTAGTATTCATTTATTTATTTATTTATTATTAATTCAATACGTCGTCGTATTTTTATTTTTTATTTTTTTTATTTTTTTTTTTTTTTTCTATTTTCGTTTTATATTAATTAAATTTCGTTTAATGATACATTGATATATATATATATATATATATATATATATATATATATATAATAATATATTTAAACACTATCGGGAAATGTGGTCTTTTAAAAAAATTTGATCTTCTTTGTTTTATATAGATTATATAATATTATTTTTATTATTTAAAACTTATATTGCAGGCTAGCCTGACAAATCCAATCAAAGTGACTTACTGTACTGTACAATAATCATTGCTCCGTAATATAAAAATATCTACACTTGAAGCATGGTTGTACAATTTGTTATTTCGTTATATAGTTTCTGCGTTAGGGCTTTTTTTTTTTTTTTTTTTTTTTTTTTTTTTTAATACAACTAAAACTCACTTTGTCAAACTCGCGATTATTCCACAAATAATTCTAATATCATGATTATTACGCGCGAGAGCAAAGATAATTAATTTTATACTTCATTCGGCAAATAATTTTTAATTTTTTTAATTTTTTTTTAATTTTTTTTTTTCTTTCTCATAATCGATGGAATTATATACTATGGTATATTCGATGATACATAAAATGGAAATATTTTCAATTATTTATCACTCAGTCGACGAAAAGGTTTGAATTTCGATATTCTAAAAGGTAAAAGTTTTTTTTTTTTTTTTTTTTGTTCCAAGCCATAAATTGAAGAAACTTGCTTTTATTATAATTAATTAATTATTGAAAATTTTTCATCATATTTTATTAGATATTATATCCCCACGTCAATCGCATATTTACGAAAAATCCCAAATCATAATATTATTATTTAAATGATGTTTAATTTCAATGAAATGAAATTAATATAGACGTATAAAATATTTCGCGATTAGGTATAGAGGTAATAATTGAAAATCAATCTGTAACTAAGATTTGGTAATATAATTATTAAATTACTGCAATATAGGAACATATCAGTCGTCGATGACATGATATTGTGTTAGATTTAAAATTTAAATTCAAATAAGCATTATAAGCATGAATCGATCTCGATATAAATTTAAATACTTTTACAAAACCACACGTCTATACGTCGTAGTTATAATAATTCTATACGATATATTAAGATAATAATCGTAAATAATTATATAATTCGGAAAAATTTCAGTTCTCCCAAAATGAAATATTGGGAAACTATTTATTCAGGCTGGATAAATATCTTTCATGATTTACTGAGGTTTTTGTACTATTTTCCATTTTTATTTGTTAATTTTTCTTTTTTTTTTTTCTAATTTTTTTTTTTTTTTATTTATTTTTTTTATTTTTTTTTCATCATCATCTTTATAATATTTAACGTTTTGCTTTTTTTTTTTTTTTTTTTTTTTTTTTTTATTCATGATTCGGTAGAAAAATTCGTTTCTATATTTTAATCTATAAACACTATATAATATTAATCGAGGCGATAAATGATAAAGATATGGGATTTTATCAATGTTTGATATAATTTTGTTCTAAACCTTTGGGGTGTTCGTACATACGTGATCGACTATTGCAAGAGTTTATAAATTTTTTTTTTTTTTTGTTTCGTTTAAGTTAACACGAATCTCGGATTTAAATTCGTCGAATTTTTCATTAGTACTATTAATTTTTATTTTTCAATCTTAATAATCAGCTTTACGACTTTTATATATGTTTATGGGTCGGGTGAATTATTAAGGAATATGAATACCTATATAATCGAATTACGTATCGATTAATAATAATTAATTATTAGTGATCTGAGCAAATACAAAATACGTAATATCGCATATATACGTTGTACGCAATTATTTATATATATCCGATATGATTAATTCATTCATTATTACTGTTCAAATAAACTTACTCCATGCAACATATATACGCTATTATATTATATTATATTATATTATAGTTACACAATATTACTATATATATCTACTATATATTTATTAATCACTGCTCGAGATGGTTCTTTTTACAAGCTGGATTATATACAGTATCATTTTTTGTGCTGAAAATTCAAATTCAAATTCAAATTCAAATTCAAATTCAAAATTATTTCGGGCATAATATCTTAACTTCGCAAATATTTACTTTCGGAATATAGCTATAGCTCGTATAATAGGTATATTATTTATTTAAGGACTAAAATTATCTCTTCAGTGTTTTGAGTGCGGCGTGGGCTTTGTAAGCTGATTTTACAAAATCAAAAATTCAAACTCTTGGAAAATTTCTAAAACATATAATAGGTATAGTTTCATAATATAGAATAATTGAGAGTAATCGGTGAACGACTCGCGGCTTTCAAAAGCTATAGAATAGGTATATAATTTGTTAAAATTTTGGATCCTTCCTCGCATAATTTCCAAATTTTTTTTTTTTTTTTTTTTTTTTTCTTCAAATTCTTTATTTTTTGTATTTTTTTGCTTCTTCTCATATACACGAATCAAGGTGCTACATACGCGAGAGTGGATATATGTACCATGAATAACAATATTTTTCTTAATGCCGTTAATACTCGCAACGTATACACTAGCAAGTGCGGCAATCCCTGATGCCGCATGCGACAACGAGTGCGGTTTTGAATAGGTATATGAACGAGAAAACTATTAGGTGATCGATAGAAGATATAGAAAGGCACTGAAAACCACTACCCACTCTCGCACGTTTGCATTATTTATAATTTCCGATATACGTGTCTCCGCAGTCTTGGGGATATGAAAGGTAAATTATTATATACCTCGAATTTTTGACAGCCTGTTTTCCCGCAGCTAATCCATAAACACATCCGATCGATGTGAAATTGATATCAGTGATGCAGAAAAATTGCACGGAGGGCATGATGCTCTTAGATTTCCAAAAAGCGAAAATAAAATGTACAATTTTCTATCAAGAGTGCTCTGTAACGAATAATCTTTGTTGCTGACGTTGTACTTGATAAATATGAAAACTGCACCCGAAACATTTTCCGCTTTTTGGAAAATCCAAGAGCATCATGCCCTTCGTTCACTTTTTCTGCGTCACTGATATCAATTTCAAATAGATCGTATGTGTTTCAGCTGAGAAACGGGATGCCAAAAATTCGAGGTGTATAATTCACCTTTCATATCCCCTTAACTTTAAGCTTTTTTTTAATACGCGAAAAACCTATATTGTCATAATTTTCTGTCATTTTAGTCAATTATTATTCATTTCTTTATTAATTTTTCTATTTTATTTCAAATTATAGTTAATTAAATTCGATTCTATACCTACTGCAGCATCAATTATATAGAGAGAAAATATAGGTAGCTTTCGCTCATATTGGTATAGAAAATCAGTTGGTAAATTTCATTCGCTACGTATACCTAGTATATATATCCAGCTATTAATTCATATATACATATATATGAATGAAATATATGTATAGTACTATACATTCGCGTAGTGAATAAAATTTATCTTTATTATATACCCCGTAATTTTTATTTATTATTATTATTATTATTATTATTATTATTATTATTATTATTATTATTTTATTTATCGATCTGTGATTAAGTATAAAGCTGTAGCAGTATCAAAATGGTACAAGTAGTGCAAATGAATACCGTAAGCACTGGTAGGATTAGAATAAATCTAATCGAGCGGCTAGAGCCGCTTGACTCTTGTCATACTGGTTCACCAGATTCTGTTGAAGCATCGAATAACGGTCTATCAGCTGGTGTTTCGCTAGCAGGTGTAACAGCTTCACGTTTTGCTTTATTTGATCCAGTAAAACATAGACAACCTGATTGATTTCTATTGCGTTTAAGAGTCGGTTTATTCTCCTTGTCCTGTTCAGCGAGACATTTTTGGTAATAGTCATAGTCTTTCAAATACCTTAAACAGAAAAAAATTTATCGATTTTATAGAAAAACCATACGGTATAGGGTTCATTATTTGAATATATATGGTTCAAAAAAATCGACTATTCTTTTTTTTTTTTTTTCAATTTTCGCATTGAAATACCTTTGGGGAGGTCGAAAAAAGATGCCTGTTAAAAGCGGAGCTCTTAATATTAAGATTTAGAGGTCGCTCATCGCGGATTTCTATTTTCCATTTAAATAGCAAAGGAATTTTATTTTTTTTTCTTCAGAATTTCTTAGCTCACGAACCAATGAACAAATCCAAATGACTGTTACATATTTTGATAGGGGATTGAACACTCTAAAAAATGTATCTATCATTGTGGAAAAAAAAATCACAAAAAAAAAAAAAAAAAAAAATAGTTGACTCAACTATAAATTGAACTTTGAGCTTGAATAACTTTGGAAGGAGTCAATTTATCAAAAAATGATAAGAGAAGCTTTTTGTAGAGTGTTCAATTTCCTATGAAAATATGTATGAGTCATTTGAATTTGTTCATTGGTTTGTGAGCTACAAAATTATATATAAAAAAAAAAAAAAAAATTTCCTATGCTATTCAAATGGAAAATAGAAATCCGCGATGAGCGATCTCTAAATCTTCTCTAAATCTATATATTATATATATATATATCGTTTACATAGTATATTTTTATTTACCAAACTGGCGGCCACCGATGTTCGTTCAAATATTCCTGATTTTCTGGATGAAGTAGCCGCACACTTCGCGGTGACATTTTGCACAGTTTATTATAGTTCACGCAAAGGTGATTCATGCACCAGTCAGCTAGTTGGTCTGCGTTGTGTAGCTGAAATTAATATATGAAAAAAAAAATAAAGAAAGGAAAAAAAAAAAGAAAAATATTAGTCAAATATAAAATTTACGATTAAATTTTCGCAAGAAAATTTAAATAATATATTGTTGTATGAATTTGTATTTCATTGTTTTTTTTTTTGCTGAAATACTAACTTTGCAAGGTTCCAATAGCCTGAGACAATTTTCAACAGCTTCGTTACCGTCGTTTTGTGATAGCCGATCCAAATCCTCGATTACTCGATTCTCAACTAAATTAACTAGACGAGGTAGACAGAGACGATTAGCCAATTCCAAAAGGTTTAAACATCTCGCTGATGAAATTGCAGGTACTTCATCGGTGTAGAAATAACACAACAATTTGTGAAAGGTGTATTCTCTCACGCCTGGAAAGACTATCTGAAAGAACGAAAGAAAGAAAGAAAGAAAGAAAAAAAAAATAAACAATTAATGAAAACTATAATCTAAATTCTAATCTACTTAATAGTTTATCTATGCACTCACCACTTTAGCACTACTTTCACGAAAATCGCCGGAAAACATTGCTTTCATCATGTCGCAACGAGCGGTTAATATCGCTCTATGTGCCGGTATATTTCCATCGTCCAATTCGAACATTACATCAGCAAAAAGACCTTTGAATAAAAAAATTTTTTTTTTTTTTTTTCTTCGTTGTCAATTATTATTATTATTATTAATAATAATCAGTGAATAAAAGCAAATTAATAATTTGCATATATTTATTTATTTACAATTTACATACCTTCTCGGAGACACATGTCCTCCAATCGTTGTCTGACCACTACTTTATACTGGTTGTTCAAATTACTGTTGTAAAATTGCTCCCTTGATTGTATATTGTTTAAAACCATAAGTAGTTGAGGTAGCTTGAGAAATTCAGCTGCCTGTCTAATTTCCTGTGAATCAGAAGAAGAAGAAGAAGAAGAAAAAAAAAAAAAAAAAAAAATTAGAAACAAATTAATTAATCAGTTATTTATTTAAATCTATTGTCATAAATCAAACGATCGTGAATATAGGTAATACCTAATTGGGATGATTACTAGTATTATAGATAATTATTTTTATTTTTTTCCAGACTTAGCTAGTATAAGCTGATTGATTTTATTTATCGATGATAAATTTATAGGTATTATGCTATACGAAAATCGAAAGAATGGAGAAAAAAAATGTTTTTTTTTTTTTTTTGTTACAGATATGCGGGGCACGGTGATCGATGGAAATAATATTGTGCAGCAAATCATTGGGAGAAAAATGTAGGGGCTGCATTTTAAACGAAAACATGCTCGATGGTGATTGTTCGGATGACTGATGAACTTGAAGATCTATTTTTTTTTCTTCTGTGAATACAGTAAACGTGATTCCTTGTATGTATAATATTTATTATGTTTATGTATTATGTATTATGTATTACGTATTATGTATACGTGATTTATATTAGGGTGTGCCAAAAAAAAAAAAAAAAAAAAAAAAAAAAAACAAATTCAAACGCGCATCAACATTCTGGTGAAGCATCTCAAATAGAATATCTCAGCCAAATATGAGCTCTTAATATTGATTTTCGAACTGCCTATTTTAATTACTAATTTTAGTTACGAATTTTAGTTACTGAAATAGGCAGTTCTAAATATCATTATTAAGAGCTCATATTTGGCTGAAATATTCTATTTGAGATGCTCTACCGAAATTTTGATGCGAGGTTGAAAAAAGAAAATTGTTTTTCCCAGAGTCATATGTCTCCACGACGCTATGACTCAATGTTTATAGGCGAATATCTCTTAATCGGTGAGAGTTAGGAAAATTTTATATCAGTACTTTTTTATAGAGCGTGAAATTTCCTATAAGAATCCGTCTTCAGATAGTTTCTAAATTAAGCCGCTTACGAGAAAAAAAAACAATTCAAAAATTTTCCGATTTTTTTTTTTTTCACATGTTATTCAAATCAAAAATGGGAAAACTGAGTTAGGCAGTTCTAAATATCAATTTTAAGAGCTCGTATTTAGCTGAGATATTTTGTTTAAAATGCTCTACCGGAATCTTCGTGCGCGTTTGAAATTTTTATTTTTTTATTTTTTTTTTGGCACACCCTAATGTATAATATATGTATATTGTATATGAAGCTAACGCTACGAAATGTACCGAGTATATATCCGTACAACGTAGTACATACCAGTGTATTCACAACTAACTTTAAACTTCTATAGTAGCGTGTTTACTACTAACCAGTAGGAGACCGATAGGAGCTGTCTGAAAGAACACAGTTTGTATCAGGTTAAATCGCAATAAGCCTGGCACTGATACATTACGGTTTTTTTTTTTTTTTTTTACCTATTTCCTTCTATACATATGGACCTAATTTATTAATATTATACAATTCTACATTATACGCGTAGTATACAGAAAATCGTATATTTTCCGAGAAAGAAAGAGAATTTTCTTATTACCGGTTAAAAGAATCGTTAATTGAAAAAAGAAAAAAAAAAAAAAAAAATGTACGTAACAATTACCTGCAGATCGTGATACCGTTTGTCAAGACTTCCGGCGTAAATGAATTGCAAACACTGTTGCATAGCTGGTGGTGTTATCAGCTTCGAAAGCGTCACTACGATCGTCTGCTGTTGAACATTGCCGGAATTCTCAGTCTAAATAAAAAATGAGCGTTTTCGTGGATTATGATAATTGTTATCTAATAGATATCGGATATGAGGCTTGGATAATTATTCGAAATTTTATACTCGCCAAGGATATTCGAATATTTTGAAAAGCCGGATGATTGAATTCCCGCGTAGCGCCAGTAGGCTTTCTGTGATTATCCATCGTAGGTAGTACCTGGAAGCTAGAGCGTCGTTTTAACTGTTCCCAAACCCTGAAGAATCGGTCATTCTTTAGCTATAAAAATCAAATATTATGCGGATAGAAAAATATTGGAAAATTTCCTTACTTGGCAGGTTTGCACTGATCGACGCGTATCAGACATTCCGTATCGTCGTTGAAATCACCGACAGTAGCTTCTCCGAAAGTGCTCACCTGTACAAGAAAAAAAAAAAAAAAAAATAATAATAATGACAATTAATTATTCACCTCACTGGTACTATACTCTATAAATTTTTTGGAGTGAAAAAAATTCACTCTTTGTGTTTGGAGCGTTGCACAATTTTCATTCCAAAAAAATTAAGAGATTACATTTTTATGTAAAAACTTATACAAAACTCACCATACTTGATTCGCTGGAACTTCTTGGCGTAAGTTCTTGGACAAGTTCGATAGAGAATAGCCAATGAAAGGCTGGAGATGCTGCAGACAACAGGCAACGATGAGCCGGAAAAGATGTACCTCCAGCAACCAGTGTCACATCTGTATGAACCGGCTTCATCCATAAAGCTTTGAAATTATCCTCGTAGGTACTAGGCGCCAGTGAGACCTCAGGTGGTATTGGTTTCGGAGGACAGAACGGAGCCTGCAATGAATTCGGTTGTTTGCGATAAAAACGCGTTTAGATTTTTAGATTTTCTACTCTCGAAATTTTTTTTCGGATTGAAAAATTCACTCTTTGTCTATGGAGAGTCGCACGATTTTCACTCCAAAAAATTAAGAGAGTAGATTTATTTATTTATTTATTTATTTATTTATTTATTTATTTTTTCAAGAGTTAGAAGTTTGAACGGATGCGATTTTTATTCATGTTCATCCGATGATCATACCTGAAGAAGGGGACGTTGAACCCTCTTCAAATTCGTCATCCAAAAACGTTGCTGTCGACGCGCTATTAGGGCTGCACGAATTGAATTTTCAAATACCTCGTTGACCCCGTAGTAGGTGAATACACTCGTCTCGTAGTAGTATACTCCGAGTTCCCTAGCAACCGATCGAGCTTGGTCCGGCATCACCAGGTCGCTCTTCCTCGTGGCTCTGAAAAAAAAAACAAAAAAAAAAACGTCGTGATAAACGTATGAGTTTATCAAAATTATCTCACGTATTCTTTTTATTTTATTTTTACTTTTTACTTTTTACTTTTTCTCTATCATAAACTCACCTTACGAATGGACTTCGGTCCCTGAAGAAGCTCAGGTATGTTTCGTCGCGGTACATGTAACGCAGGTCGTTCTTACATCCTACTAATAGGACCGGTGTTTGGGGACAAAAACGGCGTATCTCCGGGTACCACATCGCCTTGCAGTTCCTCAACGAAACTGGATTTGTTATTGAAAAACATAGCAGCACCACGTCCGATCTGAACGATAGTAAAAATTCAAATTAGGAAAAAAACACACACACACACACACACACATGCAATTAAATCTTATATCTTGCGTCTTTTAATTTTAATTTCACATATCGTTATATATATATCTCAATTAGATATATAATTTAATTAATGTTATACCTTCCGTAAGCGAATCTACGATCTTTTTCGTGATCTCCAAACGTGTCCCAGAGACGTAGGGACACGTTAACGTTGTCCACTACTTCCCAGGAGCGTTCAAGTACCTAAAAAAAAAAAACAAAAAAAAACAAGAAACAAAAAATGATAATAATAAATAAATATAATACAAGGGTATGGATAAAGTTTCAACGAGTTTTAGTATGAAACGTCTGGACTGCGCACACAAGGTGCCTGAACTTTGTTTAGCTCAATATTATATATTAGACGCGGTAAAACCTGTGCGATGGTGTAAAGAGAAAATGAGAAAAGTTGTGCAAAAAAAAAAAAAAAAAAAAAAAAATATGAGCCGACGAGAATTAGGAGTGAAGGAAATATTACGAAGGAGCGGAATCGCGCAAGAATAATTATTTTTAATTATATAATAATAATCAACGCGTTTAGGTACATTATACGAGGATCTATAGAGAAGATTTTTTTGAATTAGTTATATATAATATTCGATTATGGGGAAAAATTAAAATGTATGGACTAAATTTTACAAATTTTATGATTGATAATCTGAAAAAAAATCTTACGTCTTTGTAAATTCTGTACTGATCTATGGCCCATACTGTTGGTACGTGGGTGGTTAACAGCTGTGAAAGAGACACGTGCTTGTTACAAGCTCGCGCACATATTAAACGAGTCTTTCCAACCGCCGTGTCCCCCACGACGACGCATTTGACCAGTTCCTGGTGCGGCTGTTCATTGTCCATCACCGGCAATCACCGATTTTCATCCAATCACTTCTTTCTCGGTCCAGATCTGCGGACTTTTTCACTCTGTACCGAAGATCCCACCACATTCGTTCTATATATATATATACACGTGTGTAGTTGCGTATATATATGGTATATTGAAACGGAAATAGAAATATTGGTTATTCGGTTAAATTAAATAAATTGGAAAAAAAAAAAATAAAAAAAATAAAAAAAATAAGAAAAACTTGATATAGGTATACACACACGGTGCACACATAGGGGGGATTGATGCGCGTGAATAACGTAATTTTTTTTGTATTTAAGTATAATAGTATACACTTGACTGTTATATACGCGAAGTTGATATTGATTTGACCCCGCTCGCCTCCTCTATATTTAGAGGCAACCTCTACAACCTCGCCTTAACCCTGGCTTCGTGCGAACACGTGTAGCAATCAAAATTATACTGTGATTTCGAAAAAAGATATTATAAGATAAGATATAAGAAATCAACGCGTTCTTATATATAGAATCTGAGAAAATTAGGACCCCCCCCTCTTTCCTGTTTTTTTTTTTTTTAAATCGATGATATTAAATCATTTTTGATCGCGGTTCAGATACACACCGAGCATCCCATATATTAATACTACATCAATCGATGAATATAAATATATATATTTTATATGTAATTTAAGTTTTATAACGCAATGTACTCACGCAGTTGCGTTTATATACCATTATTGAAATTATTAACCGCACGCGATCGCGTATACCTACTATCTTAGTCTAAGATTTATTTAAAATCACGTTATTATATAGGTATATGTTTTAGTCAGTGAAATGACCACTGCGCCATTCGCATAGTTATAAACAGTGGTTAATTTCATACTGTAAATTTCTATATTGTACTACCGCAGTAATATTATATATATATTATAGTAGTACCGGTGCAGTTTTACGAGTCTGAATAAACTAGCCAGTGACCAACCGAACGGCTAGCTATATAAGTATACTATTATCGATCACTATATATAAGCCTGAAGTCAACATATAAGTATAATATACTATACTACAAGTCGGAAGTAAAACCGCAACAAGATTTGTTGTCTTCGCGGTTTGATTAGAGAAGAAGAAGAAGAAGAAGAAAAAAAAAAAAAAAATCAATCATTTTCATTCATCGATCGATGAATTATTATTCGACAGGGAGTAAGAAACGTGGCTATACACATACCTATACTAATTACTATATACAAAATTTAGAAATTCTTTTTTTCGCAGAAATAATTAAGCAAATAAAAAGAAAATATTTTTCACCATATTTATCGCATTTGATTTTCATATTATACATTCAACATTTCGTACTATATAGGTACCTACTATCGTTTATGAATCAATTTGAGAGGGTCTTAAATTAGACTTTAGCTACGGCTTAGGCTCGGGGTCGCGATCTTGAATTATTAATTAATATCCGTTACAAGCATAAGCTGAAAGCTTATTTGATGTTGTGAATTTCGTATACATCTTTTCCGCGTTTGCAATCTCGATCGATTTTTCCCTTATTTATTTATTTATTTATTTATTTGTTTTATTTTTTTTACTGCGGTTTATCTAGTTTATAGTCGACACTTTTATTATACATTTCACGGATCACAAGTACACAGACACACCCACACGTCATATTCCATGTAAAACAAATCTATTTGGAACGTAGGTATTGAAAAAAAAAAAAAAAATCTCTTATAAAAATTGAATCGGATTTTATTTCGAGACGAATCCAAATTCAGGAGCAACGGGGTAGGTAGGCGGAAAGCTTCGTGAAAGCTACCTCGATATAGGTACATCGAGATAAAAACTGATCAAACGCATTCCCGCGAATTATACCTAATACGATAAGGAGTAGGGTCGTAAAAACGATATTGAAATTTCATCGCGTATTTATAAATTCGCGTTCGTAAAAATCAAACCCTGTTAGATATTATTATTTCACGTCGTTCGATTCATTAATTTTCGCAAAAAAAAAAAAAAAAAAAAAAAAAAAAACAGAAGCCGAAGCTGTACTAGTTGTACGAGTAACTAGTATGGTTTTTATTTTTGTTCGTAAAATAAATTGGAGTAAATTATATATATATCCTGGCTTTATTCCTAGTTTATAGTTTCGTTGCACCAGGATATGCAAGTGGAGGATTAACGAGGGCGTACGCGGACATATCTCTACCTACCTTAACAATAGTCAAAAAGTAGACGGGGTTTGGCAACGTGATGCAGCCAATACCGTCCAAATCCCAGATCAGGGTTGTGAATATGCAGTATTTTTGAGTATTAAAATTTCGCACATTTGTATACTGGGGTGCTATGGGAATGTTATTGGAAAATTTGAGGGTGACTGGAGGGTACGGGATAAAATACGAACGAGACGAGTTTATATCTGATAACTATTACGACGTTGATATCGGTACCACCGGGGGTAACGATTATTATCAATTAGAGATTTTATTTGCAAATTTTTCGATGAATTTTGATAAAAAAAATTTCGTTTATTATTGACGAAATTTGAAGACTGAGGATATCTGGTGTTCCCTCCGGGTTGTCCGTGGTCGCGGTAAACCTAGGGTCGCGTCCTATCACAGACTGTCTCCTCTTCAGTTTTCGTTCGGAATACCTCGTACTCAATCGGTCGAACTCGGATGCCTTCAACAACCACTGAATGAACCCGCGCTATGACCCCGCGCCTCTACCAGGTCCTGGTCATTCGAGGGGCGTATGTATACCTACACCAGGGTAGATTATCGTTGTGTTATTTATATCAGAGAGATACGTGCAGATATCGTCGGTGAAGAAATATATACCGTATATAGGTACCTAGGTATGTACTATACAGGACTATGTATATGTACAGACGTTGGACTGCCATGCCACTGCAGACCTGCACCCATGGTACGAATTAAGGGGGGAAGGGTAAGACTGTGCAAAATTGCAGTACAGAGAGTTTGAAGCTCTGCCCTTTGACCTTCAGATATCGCAAGAGGAAGAAGGAAATTAAAAGAGAGTGAATCATCGTCATTATTATTTGATTTAGTCATTTGATAAATCGCATTATTCTATGCGAAATTCATTTTTTTGTTGGTTTTTTGGTTTTATTTTTTGATCATATTCTTTCGGACTTTTTACCTGTTGACGTTGTATCAATTTATATGAGAAAATATGATAATTACAGAAATGTTCTATTCGCATTTGTGATCTTACGGGTTTCTTATAACTCTTAAGGGTATAATAAAGGTGAATTATTATATACACCTCGAATTTTTGGCAGCCTGTTTCCCAGCCAAAACACATCCGATCGATGTGAAATTGATATCATGTGACGCAGAAAAAGTGCACGGAGGGCATGATATGCTCTTGGATTTTCAAAAAACGAAAATAAAATTTACAATTTTCTATCAAGAGTGATCTGTAACGAATAATCGTTGTTGCTACTTGATAAATATATGGAAAACACCCGAAACATTTTTCGCTTTTTGAAAATCCAAGAGCATCATGTCCTTCGTTCACTTTTTCTGCATCACTGATATCAATTTCACATCGATCGGATGTGATTTGGCTGAGAAACGGGCTGCTGAAAATTCGAGGTGTATAATAATTCACCTTTCATTAATTCCCTTAACGAAAACGACGACGTGTGATATAATTTCGAATTTTACTACCAAATTTTCGTATTATATTATATTTTTTTCTGCACGGTTCGAATAAAACCACATAGATAAAACTAAACTACGCGCTGGAATTATTATTGTCGTTTGCTTGTTTGCCTTAGACGACGAGTATATTATATTATGGGGACGGATGGTGAAATTCAATAATTGTCGTTGACACACGGTCGCATAACGATCCCGCAAGTCTTTGTTGAAATTCGGGATACAATACAGCGGGACTATTGCTGGTTTTATTAGCCCTCGATATAATTAACAGGGTAAAATTTTACTAGTATATAGGTATAGAAATAAACCTAGAAAAGTATATGTAAAAGAAATTTTCATTCAATCATTCATTCAATATATCGTCGCGATTTATAAATCTACGACACTAATAATTTATTGCCTTTGGTTTTATACGGACTTCTTTTTTTTTTTTTCACACTTTTTATCATCGCGAATCCACCTCGATCCTGACCCTACCACATAAGCAAGGTCAGTTCCCAATCATTGGTCAGCGATCCCTAAATAATCCCACCTACGCGTGGCTGAGTCATGCGAGCAGCAAGGTAATATAGAATGAAGAAAAAATACTGCTCGCTAAATATAAGGAATTTGATTTTCTTTTTTTCCTTTTCTTTAAAAATGAAGTTTATTTTTCGTAAACTAATACCTACTAATTCATTTTCGCGAGTATCTATGTATGTATAATATGTTCATGAAATTGATAGGGGAATCGAAGATCGGTCCCACAGGAGAAAAAGTTATTCTCTCCTATGGGTATAATATACAAAAAAGAATATAATAATAGGGGATGCAAAAAAAGAAAAAAAAGGGGTTGATAAACCGGTTGAAAATATATAATATTATGCAAGTCGAGTAATTTTAGACATTTCTGGGGAAAGTATAAATTTCGTGATTGTTTTTTTTTTGTTTCATTTTTTTTCGATCATCTCTTTTTGGATCCTATAGGGTGAATTATTTTTATTTTTTTTATTTTTTTTTTTTTTCAAGGGTAATTTTCGCGATTCTAACCCTTGGCACGACCCTGGCAGCCAAGAAGGTATGTAGGTACTACCTACAGTGATCGTTTCGCGACCGCGCGCAGACTGCTGCGTCCTGGATGACGTCAGCCAGTGAAAAATCAATCCTTGGCCCACCTGTACAACGACATATAATATAGAGTAGGTATATTCCCCCTATATACGTGTTAGTCTATGCATCGATGTGTGTATTTTACACCAACGCGTGGGCGGTTGCAATGAAGATCTGCGATCTTACAATAAGTCAATGAACAAAAATTTTCTCAAATTTATCTCATATATAGCGTTTTAATTTCTTTCTTTCTTTCTTTTAGTATATTTTTCTCTGCACTCTCTATATGAGGAAATCTACAATGATAATACTTTATAATTCGTATAGTTTTTGAAACTTTACTACCTAGATATATATATATTTTTTTTTACCGATGCAGGATTTAATCGTATAGTAATCGAAAATAAAATAAATAGAAATATATCCAATTTTGAATCGAATGAAATTCTGGTTTCAATTCCAAAGCTTTTCTATTATATGTTTATTTTTCACTTCAATTATCACTGCTATCGTAGGTATTTTCATTATTTCCAATACGCTCAAATAATTGACTCTGCATGCAGTCTACAGTATTATCTAACTATTCCAGCTGCAGGGACTGTGGGTATAGGATACACTTGAATAAAACATCGATGCAAGTTCACATATTATGCCGATTTTCAAAATGATAAATAAAAAACGTTATAAACTTCGCTTTGCCCCAATTATCTTCTTCTCTCGTTATCATCATCATCTCTGAACGTAGTACGTATACTACGTATGTATCTATCAATTCCTAATACGCTTTATTATTCGTCTTCTTCTTCTTCTTCTTATCTCCTATTCTCCTTCATCTCGATCTTCTTACAGTCTCTATCATTCTTATTTTTATGCCTTGATAACTGGCCCCAATCATCTCGTTTTATTCGTATACCATATACCTATGTGTAGTATACATGTGTGTACCTACTACATTGAATAAGTGACATTTGTTTGAACAATAAGCCAAAGGCTTAGCTTTGTGTTAGGGTGTGCGGAGATGGCTAAAGCCTCGTCGGGGTTGTTCAACTCTTTCGTGCATCCATGGTTATTGCTATATCGCCTTGCATTTCTAGATTCGTATGCAGTATGCACGTATTATACGTATATAATACGAATTTATTATTATATAAAAAATTGATGAGTTCATAATATCATCACAAGCTCGTATGATATTTAGTAAAATATTTATGCATATATTATAACAAGGAACGTAACATTTAAAGGTCACTATATGCAAGGCAAGAGCTAGAATCGATCTTCTCGTATAAATTTTAACCTTGATCTCTCTATTTCGCGATGTAAACTACGTTTAAATTGCAATAATTTAGAAAAAAAAATATAAAAAAAATAAAATTCTTATTTCTCTTTTCTTTGTAGCATAATGTAGTAAGTACATGATTTGCGAATAAAATTGCACCGGAAT
The DNA here is from genome assembly GCA_943736025.1 of Tenthredo mesomela. NCBI lineage: Eukaryota > Metazoa > Arthropoda > Insecta > Hymenoptera > Tenthredinidae > Tenthredo > Tenthredo mesomela. The sequence continues at coordinate 27,869,227 of OX031018.1, forward strand.
ATGAGACATCGTTTTAAAACGAATCGTTGTTGTGCTACTACATCATTGTTAGGTAGGTATACTTAATTTTTAAACTAACGTACTACTCCGTCGTAGACGAAGGTTGGTTGGTACTTATATCGTTAATGAAATAAAAGTGGTCTCTTCTGCTGCTGCTGCTGCTACTACTTTATGTATGTGGTATATACATATAACATATATATATATATATACCCCAACTTAAGTTAATTGAGACAAAATGTCGTGTGTTTATCCAACTGCATGCACATATATACGCTGATAAGCTCATAAACTCATATATAATTATATTCTATATATATATATATATATAATATAGTTTTATATTGTCTTATATAAAATCGAGGTCGAATTTAACTGATTAATTGATAAGATTTATATTTTATATATATTAAGGTCCATCCCTAGTCGCCTACCTCCTTTTGGTCGAAATGTATCACATTTCGATTATTATCCGAGTCCAGGCGTAAAAAACGCAAAAAAGGCCAACTTAGATCGAATTCTATTTTAATTCCGAACACATACGTCCAAAAAAAAAAAAAAAAAAATGTTCGTTTCGTGTGAAAATAGAGTCTACAGATTGTTTCTACAATGAAAATTCGATTCGATATACGTATACAATAATTGGCTATTGAAATTTTTTTTTTTTTTTTTCATCGGGATTATCGCAGTGGATGCGAATGTCGAATTTAATGAATACTATATATCGCGTCACTAATGCCATAAGGTCGTAAGCGACAAAAAATTATTTTTTTTACGGATGTGCCCAAACGATGTTATATGGCACGAAAAAGATTTTGCCACTAAAAACACGAATTTTTTTTTTTTTTTTTTTGGCGCTTACGACCTTATGGTATTAGTGACGCGATGTAATACCTATATAATATGAGATTTAACACGACAATGGAATAGTCGTTTGTTGATTCGAAACATTGCCTCTTATTTCTTGTTAACGAATATTATATACAATTTATACTCATAGTAGGTAAACGTGAATTTTAACCCAAGCCGGACGTTCGTGTAAATTGAATTGCGGCCAATCACTGCACGATATTATATAGCATACCGCGGCTATGGTTGCGGTTGATTGTATAAAACCGCTGAAAGGGAACGGTAATAAACAAAACAAAAAAAAAAAAAAAATAGAACCTCCAGCTCAATTTACCATCCATCAATCAATCAATAATTAATTAAACTGCTGTAATATAAATATTAGATATAATTATTATATAAATTTGAAACAATTTCTTGAGACGCGCATCCGCCTTTATACTTATACTTGAGACAGTGCAGTCTGACCATAACTATCCGTTACTACTTCTTTCGAGTAGACGATTGTTAGACAGCTCTGCGTAAGTATTATCAGTTGTATAATATAAGGTATTATAAGCAAAGCCGGCAATAATAAATTTGCAAGGTCCGCATGGTTTTTCTGTTCTTCTATATTTAAGAACCGCAAGTTTATTTATTTATTTATTTATTTATTTTTTTTTTTTCTCACAAATTTTGTCCGTGCCGCCCCCTAGATTGGTTCGAAATAAATTCAAAAAAACTTTATCAAAACTTGAGCTTTCTAGCACAACGAAAAAGCGTGCCGGTAAGCCCGTACACTTTTCCCATTTGAATAACAATATGGGATTTTGAACCAACTGAATACATTTTTTTTTTTTTTTTTTTTTTTTACGAGCCCATCGTTCATCGAAAAAATCTGTCACTTCGTCACTTTATAGTATCATAGTGTGTTTGAGTTGGTAAAAAAATTTTCACAAACTATAGGAAAATCATGATAAAAAAAAAAAAAAAAAAAGATGATACGAGCCGATACGAGCGCAATTTCAAATGGATAAAGTTGTAATTTTTTGCTAAATCGTCGGCTGTGAAACGCATGATTTGAGGTGACCTAAAAAAATGTGCACCAATTTACAAACTATTAATATTATAATAAAGTGACGGAGTAACAGATTTTTCCAATCAACGATGGGCTCGTAAAAAAAAAAAAAAAAAAAAAAAAAAATGGGCTTACCGGCGCACGCTTTCCCGTTGAGCTATAGAAAGTTTCAAGTTTTGCCAAAATTTTGAATTTGAATTTATTTCGAACCAATCTAGCTGGGGCGGTATACGGACAAAATTCCACCGACCCCCAAATAAGGACCACCCCTAGTGTATTATATCTACTATATATTTATAATTATAAACTTACCGTAAAAATTATTACTTGAAAATAAGTTTCGCGTTGTTTTTTTTTTTTTTTCTTTTTCTTTTTTCTTTTATTCTATCGTTATACGTTTCACTAATCGATACACAATAAATAAATTATACAAAAAACACGCACCTTATAGTTTAAATAATAAAGTGGAAATATGAAATATATACGCGAACTGATGTTATTCCTTAGTTTTTTTTTTATCATTTGAGTTATTATCATTATCGTTGTTATTATTATTATTATTATTATTATTATTATCAAACTTTGTAGAATTGCATTTAAATATTGCATTTATTATTTAACTATGCAGATCGCAAAAGTTACCGTATTATATTCTATACCGAAATAATAGTCACTGAGAGTGAGATGGTGGCGCAGCGAAGGTAATCTGATCGTGTTACGTCAGTTGTGCTTAATAATCGTCACACGTATATATACAGTATAGTTGTTATTATAAATTGCTGCACAGTTTTCCTATATTTTTTTTCTATTTTTTCTTTTTATCCCCGCTGATCGATTGATTTGAAAGAAATTAATTATTGAAAGAAAGAGAGAGAGAGAGAGAGAGAAAAAGAAAAAAAAAAAAAAAAAAACTGAACGCTTCTTTTACGCAATTTTCATTTCATCCCTCAATATCAATCCCTCGGATTAATTTTTTTTTTTTTCATTATGAAAATTCAAATTCCGCCGATTCTGGCTTCAACTATATTATAGGGCTGTGCGAATAGTGTTCGAATCGAATCGAATCGAATAGTGCTATTCGATTCGATTTTCGAATCGAATAATTCGAGTTTTCGAATAGTTCGAATCACGAATAGTTCGAATCTTCGAATAATTCGAATCATTCGAATTATTCGAATTATTCGAACTGTTCGAAAACTCGAAAAACTATTCGAATATTCGGATCTTCCGAAAATTCACTACTTTGGCGGGTGATAGGTATAGACCCGCATCAAATCCATATAAAGCCGAATATTAATCGATATGTATCAATCAAAAAGAATATTTCCACGTATCTTTTATCTCATGCCCCGTTTACACACGCAGTTTATGATCGGGTATATTTAGGGCTTTAGCTAATCACTGAATTTCCACAACAGACGTGATCAATCAGTTGATAGATTTCCGAAGACACTACGTTCAAGATCCCCACTTGAATACAAGGTGTAGACTCGGCATGAGAGACATACGAATTAATATCTCGGAAAACTTCGAAAAGAAATTGATATTATTCGAGAAAAATTGAAGATCGATCAGGTAAAGTCCAAATTATTCTGAGAATCCATATTTCGCAGAAACGTCGAACTATTCGAAAATCGAATCAAATAGTTCGAATAATTCGAATAATTCGAATATTCGAAGATCTCGAATATTCGAATCAACCGAATTATTCGATTCGTTTTCGAATCGAATTTTACTATTCGATTCGAGACGAATATATTCGAAAATTCGAATATTCGCACAGCCCTACTATATTACAAACACGACGATTATAGCTGCTAGTAGTTTGATAATTAATACGTTTTTATATTTTGAGAAAATTCAAATGCGAATATATAGTTGCGGTGTAAAAATCGTTGAATATATTATATCTATGTCTCGCATAATAATATTATGTTGTGTGTTTTAAATTATTTATATAAACGTTGAGCTTTTGAATTGCACTACTACTACTGCCATCGGTCGAGAAAATTTAAGGCTGCTGCAGTCTGCTGCAGTATTGCTAATGGTATAAACAATTAACTTATAATAATAATAATAATAATAATAATAATAATAATAAATATAATTAAATGACGAATTCAAATGCACATAGAGATGGGGGGATTGAGATGAAAAATAAGAAACTCTTATTGAATATTGATAAATCTGAAAAAAAAAAAAAAAAAAAAAAAACTTCTTTCCTAACAAGGGGGATATTAAAATAACGAGGATAGGAGGAATTTGAGAGGTTTGCAAATGGATATAAATGTATAACTGTTTCATCAAATTGATTACATTTATTTTTCAAATATCGAATACAATACTTTACAAACTTGATATTTTTAATAAATATTGAAAAACAATTTTATTAATCTATTATTAGAAACATAACGACAAGACTTTTTTTTTATCAGCGAATTTTCTGCTCCCTTAAATTAACAATGATAATTAGTATTAGCAAAGTCAGGGAAAATCATTTCAAAGTTAATACAGACGAGATATTCAATTGTGATATTATACTATAAAATAGCTATAACTACAGAACATTTTATTATATAATTACCTACTAATAAATAAACTGTCCGATACTAGAATAAGCCTGGAGGGTGAACGGTGCGCCTTATTGCATGCAACCCGCGAATCATTTTATAATTGCTGTTACCAGCTGTTACCTTGCTTATTTTAGTTCCATAGTTTCTCACCCGATGGCGCCACCGGCGTAAACTCACTTGCGATAATGGCGTCCTTGCCCCTCCCAAACCCCGCGCTTCGCAAAGTCGGTCAAGGCCGTCAAGGGTGGGGGGCGAGACTAGACCGGTCTAACCGGTTTAGCAAACCGGTCTGACCACTTTCGCTTTCGCTTTCACTTTTCAGTAGCCTTCGTGGCGTCGGCGAGTGAACATGTATTGCGTGTGGTTAGGGGCTTTTTGTTACAGGCGCAAACTTACGCGGTTAATTAAATAAAACGTACGATAAAATGCTTGACAATTGGAATGCTGCGTCGTTACGCGTTCGAGGCGATTTGCAGTTCGAAGAGGCTGATATCAACGAAAACACGTCGGACATGAGTAAGTTTGAATATATTCTAATCACCGTTTTACCATAACCTTAAATAATTGAAAATTTTCTATGCTTCTTCGTAACAAGAAGAATCTTACTGATTCGTTTCATAATGAAAATAGTATTCGATAATCTTTAGGCATTTTTTATTTGTCACGTATTTCAATCAACAAAGTTAGTCACAATCGGATTGCTACAAGCGGATTATGATTAGAATTTAGAAAATTATTCATTTTTAACTATATTCTATCCGTACCAGCGGATAAACTGTGTGAAAATCGGAATTTCTTACGAACATAACCTCTCAGACCTGTTTTAAATACGAATACCCACACGAAAAAAAAAAAAAATATATATATATATATATATATGCCAGGATATATGCATGGAATATATCCTAGCATAATATATATATGTCAAGATCATATATTTTGGCATAGATTCTACGATATATTATAGTACATTGCTAGGATAAAAAAGCCAAAAATTCTTGATATGATTAGGTGAAAAAATTAGCGGCAAATTTGTTTTTAAAATATTTATTTTATATATAAGAAACGATACAAATTTTTCAAGTAAAAAATATCTATATTAAATATCTGATTTTTCCGGTTTGTTTGAAACCTTCTAACATTTTGAGGTTTTCCGGTAATTTAGCCAACATGTTATAACGTGCGTTGGCAATAATATTACCGTCATTTACACTCAATTCAATTTCTTCAATTTCTTGATCTTCAGTATTATTAACAGCCGATGATGAAGGCCCGTAAAACATAATTCTTTCATAATTCTTTCTTTCTCTCCAACATTTTAATTGAACCTAAAACAATTATGTATATAATATTAACTACCGAATTCATTATGCAAAAATGTATAATTTAAATGAATTGATAATTTCAATAATACAATAGGCTCTCACCGGACACTTTAATCACTATTGCGTGGAAACATTTCCAGCCACCTAATTCATTCAAATTATACATTTTTGCATAATGAATTCGGTACAGCAGTTTTTTAACTACATGTTTATCCTAAGTAGATGTGGGTTTAGGTAGGATATTGAATATCGCGGATCTGCACCGCCCACGATTTTCTCGAATACAGATTTTAAACACTTTTCAAATGTTCGAAAAGCGTTTTTAACCCTTTGTTGCATAGTGTTGTTGTGCAACAACACCTTTTCTAATTCAGTTTTTTAATATTATAACATACATTTCATGCAAATTAATAAATAAATAAATTAATTAATTAAATAAATTTCATAGACAAATGTATGCATGAAAGGGTTAAAATATTATAGCGAAAATAAAATTAGGAACTAACTGTTTCTGAAAGTTCATATAAAACTGAATAAAATTCATTCTTATTCTGAATAAACGTAGTATGTTTTAATTTTCAAATTAAAAAATTCTCTAAAAATATACAGCGCGGAGTTATGGTCATTTATTGTAGTACAGTATGCTTCGAGTATACGCTATAGCCTAATTTTTATATTAAGATTATTATAATTCATTGCGCCGTAGTGTATGCAACCCGCGTATCATTTGTGCTTTTTATAATACCGCAGTTTAAAGTCAGATGGCGCTACCAGCGTCAACTGACCTACGACAACAACGTCATTGCTCCCCCTTAGCCAATCCCGCTCAAGGACTTTTCGAGTGATGTAAGTAGCGTAACTGAGCGTAACGGAGTTCAGTAACCTCCGTGTCGTCGACGAGTAAAGACGTGTTTTCAGACAAGTGAAAATTTATATATTATGACTTCGCGGCAAATCAACGAACGTCTGTGTTCTTCGACCAAAATAACATTATTCTAATCCATAGTTGTAAAAAACTAATTAATTGAGAACCTTAAAAGCTTGTTTGTTGTTTAACGAGAAAAATCATGCCGATTTGTCTCACTTTTTCGACATAACTTACGTGGCGCGTATTTCGATCAACATAGTAAGTGTGACAATTTGATCGCTACAAGCGGAATATTATTATAATTTCAGTAATTGTTCATCTTCTAGTATATTCTATATCTATACCCGCGAATAAATTAGTGAAAATCTGAACATAACCTCTCAGAGCTATTTTAAACACAATTAAAATGATCGAATGAGTTTCTATATAGTATAACCTCACAATAACGATCATTTCATCGTATTAACAATCTTATAATTCCAAGTTCCTCGTACTCTAGTATCGTGCGCTCTACGAGCATATTTTGCACCTCCGAGGTTAAAATTATTCCTCGTGTTATTTTGAGTTTCCAAATGTTTTCTGCGAGAATACTTGGTCCCCGATTTATTCTACGTTTCAATTTATTGACAGCGTTATTGATCGACCGATATCTGAATAAGCATCGCAGACACTTGAGAAGCATAAATCCTGCGTACCACTTGGCGGGAGATGGATGCTACACAAAACTATCCAGCTAGTCCTGGATTAATAGTCAACCAACACAGTGGTAAGCTTCATATTATATCAGCTGAAGATTATGTGTAACTATAAATGTATATCGAAAAAACAACCAATGCTAAAACGCATTCATCTGTTCGATACCCAAAAAGTATCTGTCTGTAGATAAGACGACGTTTCTTTTAATCGCAATCATATTCCTGTGTTTCAGAATCAGGGATGGATAATCAGATTCTGGTAGTTCACATGCCGAATTACCGGTACCACAGGCCTTTTGAACTGTTTGGAAACAGTATGCCAGCAGTTACGGGGCAAGGAGGATAATGGCGTTGAGGTAATTATTCTATGACATTGATTGACTTTTAGCCACCGCAGGCTGCGTTATATCAATGAAATCAAGTTATTGAAATGAGATTACCGCTGATCCGTTACACATCTGTAATGAATGACTTTTTCGAATTCATGTACCACATAGCTCCTCCGCCAATTAAATCTGGTGCTCACCTTGTATCTTTGGCTGACTACGGGTGTCTCTGGCTTACCTCTCTGATGACTTTACATTGGATACTATCATGGCGACTTGGTTCTCCTCAGCTGCGAGGGAAACTGCACCGACGCAGCAATGATATACCCAAAGGCAACTTATTGACCCAACTTGTGTATCACTTGGATATCTTATCACAGGGTAAGTCTAGGGAGAACACTCAATACTTTGAAAAAATTATAACTTGTTTCTCTTTCGTGACAAACTCAAATCTTTATGTTGTATTGACAACGGGAGAAAAAGATTGAGGAATCTCAAGGAAATATGTTCACTTTATTTGCATATAGACTTATCTCGTAGTCGAGAAATATTTGAATAACGAGGATCGAAATTTAAACGCTTGAAAATAAATACAAGTGTAGTTTGATGTAGAATTGAATTGGAATCACATTTATTTTTCAAACATCCAACACAATTCTATATCGGTGATAAATTACTTTGGAGTCTCAAGTACCAGTCATAACAATCAAACGATTGAAGTATCTATTCATGCACGCACCATTGATACTAGCTTATCGACAATCTAGATTCTGTTGAAAATAGTTTGAAGTTTATATTACATTTGAAAAGGATTGGGACAGGATTACAAAGTTTATCATAAGAAATATGTTATAATCAATTCCCTTAAGATTAGCAACGGTATTACCTACAACGAGTCAGATGTATGGTCACAGTTGAAAATTCTTTGTTCTTAGTTAAGAATGTTTGCTTGAACCACACATTGAGGTAATTTATACAGTGTACCCTATGCTCATCTAGTTTTCTTTATTTTCACAGGCGTTGTTCGTCGAGGAAAACGAGTTCCTGCCCATCTTCAACACAACTGCCCCAAAATTCATCAGGACAGGATTCACAACAGCAAGTGGAGCAGTCAAAGCACCGGGGGAATGACCGCAAGACAACTCTGCGCTGCAAAGTGTTGATAAAGTAGCATAAGCATATAGTTTTAGGGTAATCATTTATCGAAGCTACAAGCTGTGATATATTAACTCGTTATTATACAGTGCTCTTCACCTAACTAGTTCATACGAGGACTCTGAATACTTTCAATCTTACAGAATAGATGAGAACAACGTTATAATAACAGCCCTGTAACACATACAAATACGATATGCATACGTGAAATAATATTTCACTCCTTTGATTTCCTTGTACATACGGGCGGGTCAAAATGCACCAGAAAACACTACCGTGGATCAAAACCATTCTTTCCCGTTAGTAAAAAATGTGTTTATTTGTTTTCCGGATTTCGGGACATAACTTTTTTCCATTCATTATTTCTTTGACATTGTCCGCAATGAATAGAGATCATTCAGAAATCCGTAAATTATAAATCGTCATTAGTGTCTTTTAACAACAAGTATGTGTAAATTAACGAATTGTTTTACTATGGTTCGTGCGATAAAATTACATCGTCTGACTAATATTGTTGAAGGAATTCTAGATTCAAATAATAAATGTATTCTATACTCGTATCGCGCTGGGAGAAATAAAATGAACAGCTCACAGTATTTGTATGTATTATCGCAGCAAGAATTAGTTTAAAGTTAAATCAAAATGTTAGTTTAGCCTAATTATAGATTTCCTCGCTTTATATTAGACTGGAATTATTATCCTTGCCGTATTGCATTCAAAACATATCTGATGATAATTTAGATCCATAACAATAACTCTAAGCTAGGCGTTTGCATAACTTAGAGAAATTGCCGTACAGATAAAGAGACATAAACACATGCTTTTGGTTTTCCAACAAAGTAACGTTTTCTTTATATTAGTAGACTAACTATAATTAGCAAACCTTTGTCTATTCATATCTCTACAAGCTTAAGGGGAGGGGTAACCCTTGCCGGGGTCATTTTAATGTACTTGTTAAAGAGGCTGGAATGAGTGCGGTGGGTAATTGATGTAAATGACGTTATACACTATTAAAAGGTACAGTATTCTTCTTTATTTTGATTGGTGAAACATTGAAAAAGTTGATAAATACGTGAGATATAGGGGATTGAAGTTGAGGCTGCGATTTACGCTTGCCTGCACGGATCACAAGATTGCGTCGGAGTACGTTATCTGAAACACAAAAACGGCATATCTTCACACTGAGTACACTTACAGTTCTCGCCTGAACCAAAATTATGTTTGTATATGCCGTGGTTCGGAAGAAATGAATTTTCGAAGCGGTTTTTTCAGTTTTGGTTCATTTTTATCATTATTTTCGGCTATAAGTCCGGAAGTCTGGTTTAGAAGTTGGCGGTTCTGGTTCAGGACATAGCCACATACCAGGAGAGAATGTGTACCGAAGGGGAACGCAATCGGATAACTGGTTCAGAAAATATCTTGTGATCCGTGCAGGCAAGCGTAAATCGCAGCCTCAACTTCAGTCCCCTATATTTCACCTATTTATCAACTTTTTCAATGTTTCACCAATCAAAATAAAGAAGAATACTGTACCTTTCAATAGTGTATAACAGCATTTACATAAATCACCCACCGCACTCATCCCAGCCTCTTGAACAAGTACATTAAAATGACCCCGGCAAGGGTTACCCCTCCCCTTAAAGAACAAATACGTGATGCAATAGTCTGGATGATTATTCCATAACTATCATTTGTAGAAGCTATAAGTAGTAACAGATAAACTCTTTACTGTACAGCAAGCTATATCTGACTAATTCATACGGTAATATTATAATCTCACAAGGAAAAGACTTGTGATATTACAGAATAGATGAGAATTCGTGATGATATATTATGAACAATATGTTCTTTCTTATTTGTTTAAACTCGTATTTGGGATAGTTCGATTAGCCATTACCGTATGAAATATTCTCAATATGTATGCAGGTAACAGAGCATAACACATGCATATACGATATACGTACTTTACTCTTGTAAAATTGTCCTTAATGAATAGAGAGGAGATCATTTAGAGATCCATCAATTGGAGACTCTCATTAGTATCTTTTAAAAACAACTATATAGAGTTAAAGTATTATTGTTAACGAAAGCCATTATGGAAATAATGAATCTCTTCTCTATTTGTATGGTGGTCTGAAAAATAATAATAAACAGCTTGCTGTTTTCAACAAGACCAATATAAAAAACTATCTGCTTCGCACATTATACTTGGCATTCTGTAAAATATACCTTTGTACGTATATGCATGTATTATCGTCGCAACGATTAGTTTAGAGTATAATAATAGTTTTATTATAGTCTAATTATAGTTCTAGCTAATCTCGGAACTTTAAAAGTGCCAAATAGGTAGTTTTCAGTGATATACGTAGTAAATTATACGTATTACAATCACATCTACAATCATTTCCAATCAAATGTTCAGTGTTGTGAAAATTGTGATTGAATTTTTTTTAATTACTCATTACTTTCGTAATGTGTAATTAAATGAAGTTTACTGCTTCGATATAACTTTACTTTATAATTAGTTTAATCAACTTTATTTCATAATTACTTTAAATAACTTCACTTTATAATTAGTTCAAATTATTTTACTTTATAATTCGTTTAAACAACTTGACTTTATAATTAGTTTATATATCTCTACTCTATGATTAGTTTATATATCTTCACTTTATAATTCGTTTGAATATCTTTACTCTATAATTAGTTCCAATATCTTTTTTCTATAATGAGTTCAAATATCTTTTTTCTATAATTAGTTGAAATATCTTTACTTCATAATTTAAATTCGTTTGAATAACTTTGCGTTATAATGAGTTCAATTATCTTTACTCTATTACTCTATGATTAGTTTAAATAACTTGACTTCATGATTAGTTTAAATATCTTTACTCTATAATCAGTTTGAATATCTTTACTTGATAATTCGTTTGAATAACTTGACTTTACAATTAGTTCAAGTATCTTTACTCTATTACTCTATGATTTATATATCTTTACTCTATAATTGGTTCAAACAACTTTACTTTATACCTAATTATCTTGAATTACTTTACTATTTATAATTAGCTTGAATAACATGACTTTATAATTACTTTTGCTATTTAAATCGAGTTTAATTACACATTACTAAAGTAATGGGTAATTAAATGAGTAACTTGATGAAAAATGTAATAAGTTACTCGCAACACTGCACAGTCTAGTCACAGGTATACAGCTTGATCGCAGAGACTGTTCTTATGGTAGAAAGCGACCTGATATTTTTGAAAGGATAGTAACTTTGCCTTGAAGAAGGTTAGCGCCTTTAACAATCCGTTATGCTACCTCCTATACTGCTGACTGAACAAGCCTCGAATCTCTGAACAGTCTGAGCTCCGTTCGCCCGAAGTATCTACGTCATGAAGTGAAAGTATTCAAGTCTCGCAGATATCTTTACAATTAAATACAAAACGTTAGATATAACGCGTTATTATCGATAAATCGTTCAGGACGATCAATTAGACTTCCATAAATACTTTTTCATAATATTTGGTTCGCATAACTGGATTTTGAAAAATAATTCATCTCAAAAAAAAATTTTTTCTTTTTTCTTTACCTGTCTCCACTGTAGTTTTTACCTAAGTCTTTGTTACGTATTCATTGTTCGCTATTCTTCGTCATATTTCGATCATTTTTAGGTCAGATTTTTCAATCTTCATCAGTCCTATAATCAGATTTTTAGGGGGTTTGACTACTAACAGCCCTGTTATTCAAGTAGTATATTTCGACGCCCGATACGAATAACAGCACATTTCAAATTCCGGGTGAAAAAGAGCACATTTCAGATTGAGAATGAAAAAGAGCACATCTCAGGTTGACTCGAATACTAGCACGTTTCAGATTCACTCGAAGACTAGCACAATTCAGGTCGAAGCGAATATCACTTATTAGCATGCTAATACACTTGCAAGTGTTAACATTGGAAATTTACAATTATGCACAAAAATTCGATTCAATTTTATCATTAATTCAATTTTATAATGAACCTACCTGACACTTGCTAATAAGTAATATTCGCTTCGACCTAAACTGTGCTAGTTTTCGAGTGAATCTGAAACGTGCTAGTATTCGAGTCAACCTGAGATGTGCTCTTTTTCATTCTCAATCTGAAATGTGCTTTTTTTCACCCGGAATTTGAAACGTGCTCCTTTTCACCCGGAATCTGAAATGTGCTGTTATTCGTATCGGGCGTCGATTTGATTCCTCAATCGTAAAGAAAAAAAAAATAAGCGGTTTGGGGCTGACATGGCCAGCCTTTCAACTTCCCGTTTTCAAACTCATTTCGAAATGAATTAATAATAATAATAATTTCATTATCGTATTCGAATTTTTGAAGCACAATGTCAATTTCGTGATCAGTGATCCAAAAAATCTCATGGCACCAATTTTCATCCATTCTCAAGGTATCATAATTTTTATTGTATTTTCTAGAATTTTGTTATTTAAATAATTCGAAAAGTACTGAAGCGATCGAAGCCAAAATCTAATCAATTCTAAGTTGAGAAAAACCGCGTCGATTGAGACTAATTTGATTAAAATCCGCTCACTCGTTTCCGAGATATCGTGGGGACAAAAATTTGATTACACACACACGCACACACACACACACCCAGACATCAATCTCAAAATAGTCGGAGGTGATACTCCGGACCTCAAAACGTGGAGATCCAGTAAAAACTCAATTTTTCATTTTCGGGTTGATTATATTATGTATTTAATTCTGAAGTAATAAAATAACTTCCTTTTTTCTCTGATAACAGAGAAACGGGAAGTTAAAAAAATAGTTTATCACCCGGGAGTTGCACGGGAGTAAAAGAAATTCGCACCGAAAATAAATTCACGTCCGTTTCCTTTGATGGCCAAAATATAATTAAATGTTAGTCCGGGGTCATCTGCTGAGAAAATTGTTCTACCTTTATTTCTTTTTCGTGGTGGGGAATACATGGTATACTTTTTTTTTTTTTAATTTTGTATAATAACATTATTATAATAATTCGTTGCGCCGTATTGTAGGCAACCCGCGTATCATTTGCGCTCTTTATAATACCGTAGTTTCAAGTCAGATGGCGCTACGAGCGTAAACTGACCTACGACAACAACGTCCTTGTTCCCCCTCCCCTTCAAGCCGTCGCGAGTGATCTAAGCAGTGACGGGGTTCAGTTTACTCCGCGCCGTCGACGAGTAAAGACGTGTTTTTAGACAAGTAAAAATTTATATTATTATGATTACTTTGCGGTAAATCAACCAACGCGTGTGTTCTTCGATAAAATAAGATTATTTTAATCCATATATTTGTAAAAAACGAATTAATTGATAACCTTAAAAACTTGTTTTGTATATAAAGAGAAAAATCATGACGATTTGTCTCACTTTTTCGACATAATTTACGTGACGCGTATTTCGGATCAACAAAGTAAGTGTGACGATAATTTTATCGCTATAAGCGGAATATTATTATAATTTCAGTAATTGTTCATTATCTAGTATATTCTATCCACTAACCGCGAATAAATTAGTGAAAATCTGAACATAACCTCTCAAAACTATTTTAAAGACAATTAAAATCAGCGAAGAAGTTTCTTTATAGTATAACCTCACAATAACGATCATTTCATCGTATTAACAATCTTATAATTCCAAGTTTCTCGTACTCTAGTATCGTGCGCTCTACGAGCATATTTTTCACCTTCGAGGTTAAAATTATTCATTCCTCGTGTTATTTTGAATATCCAAATGTTTTCTGCGAGAATACTTTGTCCCAGATTTATTCTACGATTCAATTTATTAACAGCGTTATTGATCGACTGATATTTGAACAAGCATCGCAGATACTTGAGAAGCATAGATCCTGCGTAACACTTGGTCGGAGATGAACGCTACCCAAAACTATCCAGCTAGTCCTGGATTAATAGTCAACGAACACAGTGGTAAGCTTCATATTATAACAGCCGAAGATTATCTGTAACTATAAATGTATATCGATAAAACAACCAATGCTGAAACGCATTTATCTGTTCGATACCCAAAAAGTATCTATCTTCAGATGAGACGACGTTTCTTCTAATCGTAATCATATTCCTGCATTTCAGAATCAGGGATGGATAATCAGATTCGGGTAATTCACATGCCGAGTTACCGGTACCATAGGCGTTTTGAATTGTTTGGAAACAGTATGCCAGCAGTTACGAGGCAAGGAGGATATTGGCGTTGAGGTAATTAATCTATGATATTGATTGACTTTTAGCCAACACAGGCTGCGTTGCATCAATGAAATCAAATTGTTGAAATGAGATTGACGCTGATCCGTTATACATCTGTAATGAATCACTTTTTCAAATTCATGTATCACACAGCTCCTACGCTAAGCAAATCTGGTGCTTACACAGTATCTTTAGATGACTATGGGTGTCGCTGGCTTACATCTCTGATGACTCTACACCAGATGCTTTTATTGCAACTTGGTTCTACTCAGCTGCGAGGGAAACTGTACTGACGCGATAATAATGTAACCAAAGGCAACGTATTGACACGATTCGTGTAATACTTGGATATCTTATGAGATGGTAAGTCTAGGAGACAATGAACACTCAATTCTTTGAAGCAATTATAACTTGCTTTCTTTTCAATGGCGAACTTGAATCTTTATGTTGTATTCACAAAGAGTAGTAAGAACTTGATGAATCTCAATAAAATTGTTCACTTAATTTTTGGATATAGACTTACCTTGTAGTAGAGAAATATCTGAATAACGAGGATCGAGGATTGAAGGTGTCTAAAATAAATACAGGTATAGATTACTGTAGAATTAATTAAGCATCACATTTATTTTTCAAACATCAAACACAATTCAATATTGGTGATAAATTACTTTCGAGTCCCATTATTTGCTTCTGAGTTCAAAATGTTTGCTTGAACAATACATTGAGTCAATTTATTCCATGTAACGTATGTTAATCTAGTTTTTATCTCCACAGATGTTGTTCATCGAGGGAAACTAGGTCCTGTCCATCTTCAACAAAACCTCTTCAATATTCATCAGGACAGGATTCACAACAGGAAGTGGAGCAGTCAAAGCACCGGGGGAATGACTGCAAGACAACTCTGCACTGCAAAGTGTTGATAAAGTAGCATAAGCAAATAGTTTTAGGGTAATCATTTGTCGAAGCTACAAGCTGTGATATATTAACTCGTTATTATACAGCACGCTTCACCTGACTAGTTCATACGAGGACTCCGAATACTTTCAATCTTACAGAATAGATGAGAATGATGTATGAATAATAACAGCCCCGTAACACATACAAATACGATATACATACGTGAAATAATATTATACTCCTTTGATTTCCTCGTACATACGGGCGGGTCAAAGTGCACGAGAAAACACTACCGTGGATGAAAAGCATTCTTTCCCGTTAGTGAAAAATGTGTTTGTTTTTCGCATTTCGGGACATAACTTTTCTTCCATTCACTATTTATTTGACATTGTCCGCAATGAATAGAGAGTAGATCATTGAGAGATCCGTGAATTATAAATCGTCATTAGTGTGTTTTAACAACAAGTGTGTGTAAATTAACGAATTGTTTTACTGTGGTTCATGCGATAAAATTACATCGTCTGACTAATATTGTTGAAGGAATTCTCGATTCAAATAATAATTGTATTCTATATTTGTATCGCGGTAGGAAAAATAGAATGTAGTATCTGTATGTATTATCGCGGCAAGGATTAATTTAAAGTTAAATCATACTTTTAGTATAGACTAATTATACATTTCCTCGCTTTATATTAGACTGGAATTATTATCCTTGCCGTATTGCATTCAAAACATATCTGATGATAATTTAGATCCATAACAATAACTCTAAACTAGGCGTTTGCATAACTTAGAGAAATTGCCGTACAGATAAAGAGACATAAACACATGCATTTGGTTTTCCAACAAAGTAACATTTTCTTTAGTAGCCTAACTATAATTCACAAACCTTTGTACGTTTCGTTAGTTTACTCGTTTATTTATATCTCCAAAAATTTAAGAAACAAATACGTGATGCAATAGTCTGGATGATTATTACATACCTATCATTTGTAGAAGCTATAAGTAGTAACAGATAAACTCTTTACTGTACAGCAAGCTATACCTGACTAATTCATACGGTAATATTATAATCTCACAAGGAAAAGACTTGTGATATTACAGAATAGATGAGAATTCGTGATGATATATTATGAACAATATGTTCTTTCTTATTTGTTTAAACTCATTGTATTTGGGATAGTTGGATTAGCCATTACCGTATGAAATATTTTCAATATCTATGCAGGTAACAGAGCATAATACACGCATATACGATATACGTACTTTACTCTTTTGTAAAATTGTCCTTAATGAATAGAGAGGAGATAATTTAAAGATCCATCAATTGGAGACTCTCATTAGTATCTTTGAAAAAGAACCATATTTATAGAGTCAAAGTATTATTGTTAACGAAAGCCATAATGGAAATAATGAATCTGTTCTCTATTCGTATGGTGGTCTGAAAAATAATAATAAACAGCTCACTCATTTCAACAAGACCAATATAAAAACTATCTGCTTCAAACATTGTACTTGGCATTCTGTAAAATATACCTTTGTACGTATATGCATGTGTTATCGTCGCAACGATTAGTTTAGAGTATAATAATAGTTTTATTATAACCTAATTATAGATCTGTCTAATCTTGGAACTCTAAAAGTGCCAAATAGGTAGTTTTCAGTGATATTCGTAATAAATTATACGTATTACGATCACATCTACAATCTTTCCAATCAAACGTTCAGTGTTGTGAAAATTGTAATTACATTTTTTTCAATTACTCATTAATTTCGTAATGTGTAATTGAATCCAATTTATTGCCTCGATATAACTTGACTTTATAATTGGTTCAAATATCTTTACTCTATAATTAGTTTATATAACTTTACTTTAAAATTACTTTGAATAACTTCACTTTATAATCAGTTCAAATTATTTTACTTTATAATTCGCTTAAACAACTCGACTTTATAATCACTTTTAAATATTTTCACCTTATAATTACCTAGTTTGAATAACTTGACTTGACAATTAGTTCAAATATCTTTACTCTATTACTCTATGATTTATATATCTTTACTCCATAATTAGTTCTAATAACTTGACTTTATAATGAGTTCAAATATCTTCACTTTGTAATTGGTTCAAATATCTTTACTCTATAATTGGTTCAAATATCCTTTTTCTATAATTAGTTTAAATATCTTTTTTCTCTAATTAGTTTAAATATCTTTACTTCATAATTCGTTTGAATAACTTTACGTTATAATGAGTTTAAATATCTTTACTCTATTACTCAATGATTAGTTTAAATAACTTGACTTTGAAATGACTTTGCATAACTTCACTTTATAATCAGTTCAAATTATTTTACTTTATAATTCTCTTAAGCAACTTGACTTTATAATCACTTTTAAATATTTTCACTTTATAATTACTTAGTTTGAATAATTTGACTTTATAATGACTAAATATCTTGACTCTACAATTAGTTTGAATATCTTTTTTCTATAATTAGTTTAAATATCTTTACTTCGTAATTCGTTTGAATAACTTTACGTTATAATGAGTTTAAATATCTTTACTCTATTACTCTATGATTAGCTTATATATCTTTATTCTATAATTAGTTTATATATCTTTACTTTATAATTAGTTTATATATCTTTACTTTATAATTAGTTTATATATCTTTACTTTATAATTAGTTTATATATCTTTACTTTATAATTCGTTTAAATATCTTTTTTATATAATCAGTTCAAATATCTTTACTCTATTACTCTATAATTTATATATCTTTACTCTATAATTAGTTCAAATAACTTGACTTCATGATTAGTTTGAATATCTTTACTCAATGATTAGTTTATATATCTTTACTCTATAATTAGTTTATAGATCTTTACTCTATAATTAGTTTGAATATCTTTTTTCTATAATTAGTTCAAATATCTTTACTTTATGATTCGTTTGAATAACTTGACTTTATAATTAGTTTAAATATCTTTACTTCATAATTTAAATTCGTTTGAATAACTTTACGTTATAATGAGTTTAATTATCTTTACTCTATTACTCTATGATTAGTTTAAATATCTTTACTCTGTAATCAGTTTGAATATCTTTACTTTATAATTCGTTTGAATAACTTGACTTTACAATTAGTTCAAGTATCTTTACTCTATTACTCTATGATTTATATATCTTTACTCTATAATTGGTTCAAACAACTTTACTTTATACCTAATTATCTCGAATTACTTTACTATTTATAATTAGCTTGAATAACATGACTTTATAATTACTTTTACTATTTAAATCGAGTTTAATTACACATTACTAAAGTAATGGGTAATTAAATGAGTAACTTGATGAAAAATGTAATAAGTTACTCGCAACACTGCGAATATTCATGTAATAATAAGATTGTTTATGCAACAAACATGTATTATTATAGTACATTAGCGCATTGTTGAATAAATATCTCTTGAGATTGAAAATAATCAATCGTTGAATCATTATCCCCTCTCCTTTCCTTGCCTATAAGTCGAAAATCATGAAAATCGCCTTTTTTCATAATTTTAAAATCATAAAGTTGCCTCACGGGGTGACAAATGGTATCGCCATCTCGCGGTCAAAGCACCGAACTATTTTTCCCGTAAAAATCGCGATGCGCCTGACCATATGCAACCCGCATTGCACCCGTGTGATGCAAAATTATTATTGCCTATAATCAGGCGCGTCGATTTTGAAATACCGATGCGCCTTACCATATGCAACCCGCATCGCATCCGTGTGATGCAAGATTTTTGTTGCCTATAATCAGGGTTGGTTAAACTCATTTTGCGGCCGGCGGCCCGATTTTCGCTCAAAAAGCGCCGAAAATCGAAAAAGAGAGAGACAGAGCGATGGGAAATCAATGAGTGCGAGAGAGACAGAAGATTTTTTTTCGGTCAAAGGGGGTATACCCTTCCTAAAATTCGGGTCTCAACTGCCAGAATTTCGGAGTCGTTTTTCTGGCAGTTGAGACTTTATTTTCGGAGTTATTTTTCTGGCAGTTGAGACTTTATTTTTAAGAGTTAAAATTCGATGTCCCAACTGCCAGAAAAACGACTCCGAAAATAAAGTCTCAACTGCCAGAATTTCGGAGTCGTTTTTCTGGCAGTTGAGACTTTATTTTCGGAGTTATTTTTCTGGCAGTTGAGACCTTCTTTTTAAGAGTTAAAATTCGATGTCCCAACTGCCAGAAAAATGACTCCGAAAATAAAGTCTCAACTGCCAGAAAAACGACTCCGAAATTCTGGCAGTTGAGACTTTATTTTCGGAGTCGTTTTTCTGGCAGTTGGGACATCGAATTTTAACTCTTAAAAATAAGGTCTCAACTGCCAGAAAAACGACTCCGAAAATAAAGTCTCAACTGCCAGAAAAACGACTCCGAAATTCTGGCAGTTGAGACTTTATTTTAGGAGTCGTTTTTCTGGCAGTTGGGACCTTATTTTTAAGAGTTAAAATTCGATGTCCCAACTGCCAGAAAAACGACTCCTAAAATAAAGTCTCAACTGCCAGAAAAATGACTCCGAAATTCTGGCAGTTGAGACCCGAATTTTAGGAAGGGTACCCCCTTTGACCGAAAAAAAATCTTCTGTCTCTCTCGCACTCATTGATTTCCCATCGCTCTGTCTCTCTCTTTTTCAATTTTCGGCGCTTTTTGAGCGAATATCGGGCCGCCGGCCGAAAAATGAGTTTAACCAACCCTGATTATAGGCAACAAAAATCTTGCATCACACGGATGCGATGCGGGTTGCATATGGTAAGGCGCATCGCCATGTCAAATCAGCCGCGCCTGATTATAGGCAACAAAAATCTTGCATCACACGGATGCAATGCGGGTTGCATATGGTCAGGCGCATCGCGATTTTTACGGGAAAAATAGTGCGGTGCTTCCACCGCGAGATGGCGATACCCTTTGTCACCCCGTGCGGCAACTTTATTATTTCAAAATTATGAAATAATGCGATTTTCATGATTTTCGACTTATAGGCAAGGAAAGGAGAGGGGATAATGATTCAACGATTGATTATTTTCAATCTCAAGAGATATTTATTCAAGAATGCGCCATTTACTGTAATAATACATGTTTGTTGCATAAACAATCTTATTATTACATAAATATTTGCAGTGTTGCGAGTAACTTATTACATTTCTCATTAAGTTACTCATTTAATTACCCATTACTTTGGTAATGTGTAATTAAACTCGATTAAAATAGTGAAAGTAATTATAAAGTCAAGTTATTCAAGCTAATTATAAATAGTAAAGGAATTCAAGATAATCGGGTATAAAGTAAAGTTGTTTGAACCAATTATAGAGTAAAGATATATAAATCATAGAGTAATAGAGTAAAGATACTTGAACTAATTGTAAAGTCAAGTTATTCAAACTAGGTAATTATAAAGTGAAAATATTTAAAAGTGATTATAAAGTCAAGTTATTTAAACTAATTATAGAGTAAAGATATAGAGTAGATGTTTAAACTAATTTTAAAGTCAAGTTATTCAAGCTAATTATAATGTAAAGTAATTCAAGATAATTAGGTATAAAGTAAAGTTGTTTGAACTAATTATAGAGTAAAGATATAGAGCAGATGTTTAAACTAATTATAAAGTCAAGTTATTTGAACTAATCATAGAAAAAAGATATTCAAACTAGTTATAGAGTAAAGATATATAAACTAATCATAGAGTAAAGATATTTAAACTAATCATGAAGTCAAGTTATTTGAATTAATTAGAGATTCAAGATATAGAGTAAAGATATTCAAACTAATTATAGAAAAAAGATATTCAAACGAATGATAGAGTAAAGATATTTGAATTAATTAGAGAGTCAAGATATAGTGTAAAGATATTCAAACTAATTATAAAGTCAAGTTATTCAAACGAATTATAAAGTAAAGATATTTAAACTAATCATGAAGTCAAGTTATTTGAACTAATTATAAAGTAAAAATATTGAAAAGTGATTATAAAGTCAAGTTGTTTAAACGAATGATAAAGTAAAATACTTTGAACTAATTATAAAGTGAAGTTACTTGAAGTAATTGTAAAATAAAGTTGATTAAACTAATTATAAAGTAAAGTTATGTCGAAGCAATAAACTTCATTTAATTACACATTACAAAAGTAATGAGTAATTAAAAAAAAATTTAATCACAATTTCCACAACACTGAACATTTGATTGGAAATGATTCTAGATGTGATTGTAATACGTATAATTTACTACGTAGATCACTGAAAACTACCTATTTGGCACTTTTAAAGTCCCGAGATTAGCTAGAACTATAATTAGGATATAATAAAACTATTATTGAACTCTAAACTAATCGTTGCGACGATAATACATGCATATGCGTACAAAGGTATATTTTACAGAATGCCAAGTGCAATGTTCGAAGCAGATAGTTTTTATATTGGTCTTGTTGAAAACAGCGAGCTGTTTATTATTATTTTTCAGACCACCATACGAATAGAGAACAGATTCATTATTTCCATAATGGCTTTTGTTAACAATAATACTTTGACTCTATAAATGTAGTTGTTTTTTAAAGATACTAATGAGAGTCTCCAATTGATGGATCTCTAAATTATCTCCTCTCTATTCATTAAGGACAATTTTACAAAAGAGTAAAGTACGTATATCGTATATGCGTGTATTATGCTTTGTTACCTGCATAGATATTGAGAATATTTCACACGGTAATGGCTAATCCAACTATCCCAAATACAACGAGTTTAAACAAATAAGAAAAAACATATTGTTCATAATATATCATCACGAATTCTCATCTATTCTGTAATATCACAAGTCTTTTCCTTGTGCGATTCTAATATTACCGTATGAATTAGTCAGGTATAGCTTGCCGTACAGTAAAGAGTTTATCAATGACTACTTATAAGTAGAAGCTATAGCTTCTACAAATGATAGGTATGTAATAATCATCTAGACTATTGCATTACGTATTTGTTCTTTAAGTTTGTAGAGATATGAATGGACAAAGGTTTGCTAATTATAGTTAGTCTACTAATATAAAGAAAACGTTACTTTGTTGGAAAACCAAAAGCATGTGTTCATGTCTCTTTATCTGTACGGCAATTTCTCTAAGTTATGCAAACGCCTAGTTTAGAGTTATTGTTATGGATCTAAATTATCATCAGATATGTTTTGAATGCAATACGGCAAGGATAATAATTCCAGTCTAATATAAAGCAAGGAAATTTATAATTAGGCTATACTAAGAGTATGATTTAACTTTAAACTAATCCTTGCCGCGATAATAATACAAATACTGTGAGCTGTTCATTTTATTTCTCCCAGCGCGATACGAGTATAGAATACATTTATTATTTGAATCTAGAATTCCTTCAACAATATTAGTCGGACAATGTAATTTTATCGCGTGAACCACAGTAAAGCAATTCGTTAATTTACACATACTTGTTGTTAAAAGACACTAATGACGATTTATAATTTACGGATCTCTGAATGATCTCTATTCATTGCGGACAATGCCAAAGAAATAGTGAATGGAAAAAAGTTATGTCCCGAAATCCGGAAAACCAATAAACACATTTTTCACTAACGGGAAAGAATGCCTTTGATCAACGGTAGTGTTTTCTGGTGCATTTTGACCCGCCCGTATGTACACGAAAATCAAAGAAGTGAAATATTATTTCACGTATGTATATCGTATTTGTATGTGTTACGGGGCTGTTACTATAACGTTGTTCTCATCTATTCTGTAAGATTGAAAGTATTCAGAGTCCTCGTATGAACTAGTCAGGTGAAGCGTGCTGTATAATAACGAGTTAATATTTCACAGCTTGTAGCTTCGACAAATGATTACCCTAAAACTATATGCTTATGCTACTTTATCAACACTTTGCAGCGCAGAGTTGTCTTGCGGTCATTCTCCCGGTGCATTGACTGCTCCACTCTCTGTTGTGAATCCTAATTCTGATGAATTTTCAAGAGGTTTCGTTAAAGATGGGCAGGACCTTGTTTCTCTCGACGAACAACACCTGCCAAGATAAAAGCTAGATTAACATACGTAACATGGGATAAATTAACTCAATGTATCAACTCAATTGTTCAAGCCAACATGCTTAACTAAGAACCAAAGAATGGGACTCGAAAGTAATTTATCACCAATATTGAATTGTGTTTGATGTTTGAAAAATAAATGTGATGCCTAATTAATTCTACAGCAATCTATACCTGTATTTATTTAAAAACCTTTAAGCCTCGATCCTCGTTATTTAAATATTTCCCTACTACAAGCCAAGTCTATATTCAAATAAAGTGAAAAATTTTCTTGAGACTTATCAAGCTCTTACTACTGTTCTGAATACAACAGAAAGATTCAAGTTTGCCATCGAAAAGAAGCAAGTTATAATTGCTTTAAAGAATTAAGTGTTCCTTATCTCTTAGACTCACCGTCTAGTAATATATCCAAGTATAACACGAATTGCGTCACTGTGTTGCTTTTGGACATTATTATCGTGTCCATACCGTTTCCCTTGCAGCTGAGTAGAACCAAGTCACCAGGAGAGTATCTGGTGTACAGTGATGACAGAGGTAAGGCAGAGGCGCCCATAGCCAGCTAGAGGTACAGGGTGAGCATTAGATTTGTTTGGTGCAGAAGCTGTGATACATGGATTAAAAAAGGTGATTTATTTGAGATATAATGACGGATCAGGGGCAGTTAGATTTCAATAACATGAGTAAATTGATGCAACGCAGCCTGTGGTGGCTAGAAGTCAATCGATCTTAGAGTTTAATTACCTCAACGCCAATATCCTCCTTGCCTCTTACCATGGTCCCTTAAATTAGAGATCAGTCACCAGCTTGGTCGCCGTGAAGCTCCATAACTGTTGGCCAACTGTTTTCGAATAGTTGGAAAGGCATGTGGGACTGAGGATTGGGCACGTAATCTATCCAGATCTGATTTCTTCTCCCCAATTCTGAAACACGGGAATGTTGTTGCGATTAAAACAAACGTTGTTGGATCTAGAGATAGATACTGTCTCAGTATCAGAGATAAATGCTTTTCTGCATTGATTGTTTTATCGACATACATTTAAAGTCATACAGGATCTTTGGCTGATACGATATGGAGCCTATCATCATTTTGGTTGACCATTAATCCACGACTAGCCAGATAGCGTTGGTTGGCGTCCATCTCCGACCAATTGGCACGTAGGATCTATGCATCTCAAGTATCTGCGATGCTCGTTCAGATCTCCGTCGACCGATAACGCTGTCAAAGAATCGAAGAAAAGATTAAATCAGGGAACAAGCATTCTCCGAGAAATGATTTGTAAACTCAAAATAACACGATGAATTAGTTTAGCTTCGGAGGCACAAAATATGCTCGTAGAGCAAACGATTGAAGAGGAACTTGGAGTTATATGATTGTTAATATATAATAGGATGATAATTATCGCGAGGTTATCAAACGAAACGAACGAAACTCCCTCGCCTGGTATATTTGTGTTTAAAATAGATCGGAGAGGTTATGCTCGCAAGAAATGTACATTTTCAGTTTTCACACAGTTATTCGCGGGTAGAGATAGAATATACTTGAAAATTAACGATTCCCTGTTTCCCTGAATAATAATCAAAGGCCTCCAATCGTCACTTACTTCGCTGATCGAAATACGCGACATGTAAAATAACATCTCGAAAAAGTTTCGTACACTATTTTCCGTATGAAACGAATCAGCGAGGATTCTTCTTGAAAATTCATAATTATTTATGGTTATGTTAAAATAGTTATCGGAATATTTAAAACTCACGTCTCCTCGAAACGCGTAACGACGCAGCGTACCACTTGTCAAACATTTCCTCGCACGTTGGTTAATTCGGCGCGTAAGTTTCTCCGGGAAGATGTCACTACGTCACAGAGCTGTTTACTCGTCAGCGCCACGAAGGCAACTGAAACCGGTTAGATCGGTTTGCTTCTGCACCCCATTCTTGACGGCCTTGAGGCGTGAAGTGGGGCAAGGACGCCGTTGCGTAGGTCAGTTAACGCTGGTGGCGCCACCGGGCGACGAACTACGGAACTAGAATGATCAGAATGATGAAATGATCTGCGGGTTGCATGTAATAGGGCGCAGCGTTCATTCCTTAGGTTTACCCTCTTCTAGAAATCGGTCCGTCTATTAATATGATACATGATAATATTAATTGACATGTATATGTATATTTCCACATATATGTATATATATATATATACAGGTAATATGTATAATGATGATAAAGATGATAATAATAATAAATTCAGTATCATACGTATTGTATTATATAATATTTGAATTTCACAACTGTTTCAACTTTGAAATGGTTTCCCTCGTATTTAACAATAATTATCGTTGTTTATTATAATTTATTCAGATTGTCCATATTTCATATTTTATATTTTAGAATTTGATTTCAATTTGATTATTATTATTATACAGTGGAGTTCAATTTGAATTCCATAAAAACACCGACTGATTTTTATTTACTTAACTTATTCAATTCATTTATTTATTTATTTATTTTGCCACTTTATGTATTTACAAGTTATTTAATTTATTTAAGTAATCATCTCTCCCCCACTTCTGACCTTTAGTTAAAATTCATCACAAATTAAGGATTTCATTTGCATTCTCAAGTTTTATGGCAGTGTACTATACATGCATAACAGTTTTATGTAGAATTTATGTAGATTTTAATGTTTCCATCATAACAGTTTTATATTAAGGTAAAGATTGCTGTATTATAACAAGTTAATATATCACAGCTTATAGTTTTGACAAATGATTACCATAAAACTATATGCTCATGCTACTTTATCAACACTTTGCAGCGCAGAGTTGTCTTGCGGTCATTCTCCCGGTGCTTGGACTGCTCAACTCCCAGTTCAGAATCCCATCCTGATGAATTTTGAAGAGGTTTTGTTGAAGATGAGCAGGAACTCGTTTCTCTCGACGAACAACACCTGTGAAGATAAAAACTAGATAAACATAGGGTACATAGGATAAATTAACTTTATGTCTTTTTCAAGCAATCATCCTCAACCAAGTACCTACGAATTTTTAATCCTGATCATACATCTATAAAATTTGTTATAATATATTTCTTATGCCTGATTTTGTAAGCCTGCCTGAACCATTTTTAAATGTGATATAAACTTTAAACTATCTTCAACAGAATCAAGAACGTCAATAAGCGTATCAATAGTGCATGCATGAATAGATTTTTCAATCTTTCAATTCTTATAACCGGTACCTGAGACTCGAAAGTAATTCATCACCAATATTAAATTCTGTTTGACGTTTAGAAAATAAATGCGATATCTAATTAATTCTGCAGTACTCTACACTTGTATTTATTTTCAAGCCTTCAAATTTCAATCCTTGTTATTTAGCTATTTCTCTACTACGAGGTAAGTCTATTCAAATGAAGTAAACATATTTTCTCGAGTAAACGAATTGCGTCGAAATGTTACCTTCAGGTATATTATTATCGTGTCAGTACAGTTTCCCTCGCAGCCAAGTAAAACCAAGTCGCCATCAAAGTATCTGGTGTACAGCGATGACAGAGGTAAGTCAGAGGCATCTGTAGCCAGCTAAAGATACAGTGTGAGCATCAGATTTGCTTGGCGGAGAAGTTACATGGATTTGAAAAGGTTTTTCATTCGAGATGAGTAACGGATAAACGGCAATTTGATTTTAATAACTTGAATAATTTGAGATCAGTGATAGAGATTAATTAGCTTGACGCCAATGCTATATCTTCCATGCCTCTGACAATGGTCACTCGAATGGGAGGTCATTCACTGGCTTGGTTGCTGTGATGCTCCGTAACTGCTGGCATACTGTTTCTTAACAGTTTGAAAGGCCTGTGATACTGATAACTCGGCTCGTAAGCTATCCAGATCTGATTTTCCCTCTCCGATTCTAAAATGTGGAAATATAATTGCGATTAGAACGAATATTGTCGAATCTAGAGATAGATAGATACTGTCTGAGTATCGTTAGATAAATGCGTTTCAGCATTGGTTGTTCTGTCGATCTACATTTGTAGTTAGACAGGATCGTTGGCTGATATAATATGAAGCTTACCATTGCGTTGATTGACTATTAATTCAGGACTAGCTGGGCAGTTTTGGGTGGTGTCTATCTCCGACCAAGTAGCATGCAGGATCTATGCATCTCAAGTGTCTGCGATGTTTATTCTGATCCATGTCGATCGATAATGCTGTCGAAGAATGGAATAAAAGAATAAATCTGGGAACGAGTATTCTCCCGGAAAACATTTGTAAAATCGAAATAACACGACAAATTAGTTTACCCTCGGAGTCGCAAAATATCCTCGTAGGGCAAACGATACCAAAGTACGAGGAACTTGGAATTATATGATTGTTAATATAATGGGATAATAATATTGCGAGGTTATCAAATGAAACCCCCTCGCCTACTATATTCGTATTTAAAACAGGTCCGAGAGGTTATGTTCGTAAGAAATTCCGATTTTCACACAGTTTATTCGCTGGTACGTATAGAATATGCTTAAAAATGAATAATTTTCTAAATTCTAATCATAGTCCGCTTGTAGCAATCCGATTGTGACTAACTTTGCTGATTGAAATACGCGACAAGTAAAAAATGCCTAAAGATTATCGAATACTATTTTCATTATGAAACGAATCAGTAAGATTCTTCTCGTTACGAAGAAGCATAGAAAATTCTTAATTATTTAAGGTTATGGTAAAACGGTGATTAGAATATATTCAAACTTACTCATGCCCGACGTGTTTTCGTTGATATCAGCCTCTTCGAACTGCAAATCGCCTCGAACGCGTAACGACGCAGCATTCCAACTGTCAAGCATTTTATCGCACGTTTTATTTAATTAACTGCGTAAGTTTGCGCCTGTAACAAAAAGCCTCTAACCACACGCAACACATGTTCACTCGCTGACGCCACGAAGGCTACTGAAAAGTGAAAGCGAAAGCGAAAGCGAAAGTGGTCAGACCGGTTTGCTAAACCGGTTAGACCAGTCTAGTTTCGCCCCCCTACTCTTGACGGCCTTGACCGACTTTGCGAAGCGCGGGGTTTGGGAGGGGCAAGGACGCCATTATCGCAAGTGAGTTTACGCCAGTGGCGCCATCGGGTGAGAAACTATGGAACTAAAATAAGCAAGGTAACAGCTGGTAACAGAAATAATAAAATGATTCGCGGGTTGCATGCAATAAGGCGCATTATATCTCCATTCATGTTTTTGACGATATTAATTCAGTAAATTGGTTAAGTATATTAATAAATAATAATGATATTAAATAAAAATAATAAAAAAAAAAAAAAAATTGGTTTGAAACCTTATTTTATTGCAGAATAATCTTGATCCATTACTTCGAGGACCACACACCAGTTATTTCTAGCACAGAACCGTCCTACATGACTGCTATTATAGAAATATCTTTACAATACTAGAAGAAGAGTCAGCAGCCCTATAAAATTTCGATACGGAGTATTATAAGAGCTGTGCTAATTCTAATATTCAATTATCATTCTAATTTCTAATCATTATTTAATTTACTAAACATACATTCTATTATCCTAATTAATATATAATTTGGTTTTGTATACGATAACACACACCTTATGAACTCAGAAATAAAAAAAAAAAATCTATTTAGTATTTTATAATCTGCTTTTCGACCTCCTGCACTCTTTTTTTTTTTTCTATTAGTTTTTTCAGGAACTACTAATGATTCAACTACATATAATCATTGCGCTCTTTATGTGTTCTATAAGATATTTACGTACTACAATACACCTTCTATAATATAATATAATATAATATAAAATGTGATCTACGCTGATATTGATGAAAAAAAAAAAAAAAAAAAAAAAAATATATATATATATATATTAAAAGGTAAAAATAATTTCTAAAACCTTATATATCTATGCTAAAACTAATCACGCTTTTATCTAAAATTTAATAAACAATAAACTGGCACCTTCTTTTCGCGGAAAGAAATTTGCTCTGCTTTCTTTATTTTTATTTTTATTCGATTTTTCTTCTGATTAAAGAGAACGTAATTAATTAAATCGTCGTTAGTCGATGTTCAATTTACGGAATGATCCTTGGATCCCATTTAGGTCAGCATTTATCGATGACTTTGAGGTAATCAATCTCGCACTTTCGTTCGAACGACTTAGCTTCTCTTCCCTCAGATACCAGTCTCTGTTTTTTTCAATTTTCTTTTTCCACGCGTCTGTAAAACGTTCGTTATCATTCAATTAGAATTATCCACGAATAATTGGCTAATAAGGTGAATTATTTTTCAAAAAAATCTCATCCCTCTTTTCTTATACATATAATATATACTATGGTGCTTTTTTTTGCAACTCCCCATTTGAAAATCTTGTTGTAGACGTCGAAAAGGGAATCCTGTCCAATTTTTAGCTCTTAATTCCGATTCTAAAGTCCTTACATCTTTTGAAATACTGGTTTGAGAGACTTTATGTCCGGGACTTTTTTTTGTAGAGAAATAAATTTCCTACAAAATTGTTCTGAAGTTTTTTTCTCCAAGTCCAACTGTTTATTCGCCCACAGCGAGAAAGAAGAATTATGCATAAAATCGACTTTGGAGGCTCACACAAGTGCGGCGGTTGAAACCACAGCCAAACTACCCAAAGCACTTTTGAAGAACACTAAATTCTCTGTAAAATGAGTCTTGGATGAGAACAATCCATCGAAATGTGGCTGAGTTGTGCGCGATTAAAGAAAAAGTCGTAATATTCACATGCTTTTAGCATGGAAAAACTCAAAAAAGAAGAGCGCGAGTACTAGAATCGGAATTAAGAGCTAAAAATTAGACAGGATTCCCCTTTCAACGTCTACAACAAGATTTTCAATGGGGATCTCGAAAAAAAAAAAAAAAAAAAAAAAAAAAAATAGTCGTTTCAAAAAAAGCACCCTAATAATTTATACACGCGATTGAATTTAACGATTGAATCAACTTGACCAGGTAAATTTGATTGATCCATTTCACCGCAGCTACTCACCATTCAATTCGCTCATAGTACCAGCTTTTCCACCCCATTCATTAGGCAGTATATCCTTATCAATGTACGAATATAATTCTTCACCACCTCCGGTATGAAATCTGAACTAAAAACGTTTAGGAAATTTCTTTTATAAAAATGTCAAACAATTTTTGCATTCAATTTAAATTCAATTCAATTATATTATATCACTGAACACCTTGTCGACCAGCTTTTCTTTAAGCAGTGGGTAAACGAGCGTCAAAACGCTACCCAGAAATGATGGTGTGTTAAGATAATGTACACGAGCTAATCGAAGTGGCATGCTGTTCTGTGTGGCCAGCATAGCATGCCGCATTACGGATTGCGTTGGACTGCATCGAGCCACATGTCCAGCAGTGAATCCCTGAAGAATAGAATTCAAAATTTGTTCATTTCCTTTATCATTTTTTTATTTCTATTTTATTTACCTGAAGATCAATGACCATTACATTCGAGAGACAGACTTCCTCGTTAATTCGAGTATCCATTACCATGAGAATACGTCGTGTTAAAGTTTCTAGGGAAAATTTTTCCAACCTGGTATCAACCAGTCGTAATATCGTTACGCGATAACCTTCCGCGGTAAGAGATGGGAGAAGAAAGTATTGGCTGTTGATTAAAGGATTTTATTATTTGAGGAAATCTGTCGTTAAAAAATTTTACAATTTATTACATATATATATATATATCAAATTCGAAAGAATAGAGGAAGAAATCGTTTGCTATACTATAATTAAATTTTCTCTTTTTATCTGCATATAGGAAAAATCAGATAATCTTTAATCTTACACAGCCTTGCAACATTCCTGCATCTCGTTTGTAAGAGGATCTCTCATAGCAAAAAATTGCGGTAGTGCTGTACGCACGCTGAAGTATCTATCAAGCATAGTCTTAGTTCTTTCGAGGCTGTTTTTACAACCGAGTAAAAATCTCTCAAGTTTAACATCGTCTGTAAAAATAATAACGATAAAATAATTATTTCCGATCTATCGATGCATCAATTTTTCTCTTTACTCACCTATGTGCTGTGGCAAATGCGGTTGTTTCTTCAGCCATTCTCTTAGGCTGATAACATCACGACGAGTCATTTCCGGATCCGGTCTCAACTCTCGGTCTATACGTTCTTGTTCTTTCACGGTCGGCGGAAGTAGCGTCATTTTAAACTGAAATTATTTAACAATTTATATATATATATATATATGTAATATTGAACAATACTTTATATTTGCTAAGAAAAATCTGTTTTAGATAAAAATTTACGTCTATTCTTAGTATATGCTGTATATATGAACGAGGTGATAATAAATCTTACAGTTTTGTGTATTTATGCATATGCAAACTTGTAGTATATACGTAGTACATAGACACACAGTACGTTTACAAGGTGTGCCAATATCTTCAATAATAAGAAAATGACAATTCCATTACTTGGTTTACCTTCAACAATACGCAATTCTTATCTCATCGAGTAAATATATATAACGAAATTACCAATTAGTATATTACGGTTTTGAAAAGTTATTGGGTACTTTTTTTTCCCTTCATTATTTCCTTTGCATCATAAAGGCTTGATTTTATAATTATAGAGACGCAATTCAATGTCATGGTTTCATTAGTATAATGTGTATAATAAATGTATACAAATTTTATTATGTATTAAACTTTGCAGCAGTGCTGAGTGTAGGTTGCGAAATTGATTTATCTGATCGAAATGATTACAGGTGCAAAAACTATACGGAGAATGAAAGTGAAAGTAAACTGAATGTAATATATATCGAGTAGAGTTTATTCGCACGTGATTTTAAACCGCGAATATACTCAATCATCACATAATTATTATCAACATCGAATATGCAACGACGTAATGCATATTAGCTATGCTGCTGCTATTATACCAAAGCAGAAAGAATCATGAAAGTTCTCGATCGAATTTACATAACGTGTTATAGAAAGTGGTGTAGAATTCTAAATTTCATCAGGAGTATAAGGTATCGCGAAATTTAGAATCGTTTTAAATTTTGGCCAATATAATAACGAAGTTCTTATTACTTTAAATAATGATGAGACAATTATTCATGTACGATTTTTTAATTCCGTCTTTCTTCATGAAAAATATACCTTTTCTCCTTTTTTTTTTTTTTTTTTATCATCAATATTCGTATATCGATGATTTAAATACTGATTCGATTAAGATAAGCCTGATTTAATAGTGTGCCTATCACACGAAAGTGAGAGTTGGGGTGATACGTTTTAAATGACCGTATGTATGATACTGTTGCGTTTAAATTCCTAATCGCAGCTGGGAATGTTGTACAAGTATGTAGGTAGCGTTTTGCAATAATGTCACGCACACGGAAGCCAGAGGCTACATCAGGTCGTTACTGTTAGAACGAACCTAGACAAGTAGCTGTAGAAAAAACATAAATAAAAAAAAAAAAGGAAAAAGAAAAATTTACTTCTATAAAACCTTTCACCAAATTCCCTCGTCCTATTTTTTTATCCAATTTAATTTTTGATCATATCGTCTTATCGTTTTTTATTTTATAATTCTACAGAATAATAAAATTTTTCGTCTAAAATCTTGTACAAATTTGCGGAATATCTTATCGGAATGAAAAATCTTGATTCTTCTCTCAAAAAATCAAATCAAATATTAAATGAATATGTATATCAAAGACATGGAATTATTTTTTTCTCAACATGTTCATATACTTACCGAATCACTTCTTTCTTCTAACCGATGCTCGAAACCACCGATAAGAATCTCACCCTTGATATAAACTGCGCACTAATAAAATTATATCGAGGTTTTTTTCGCCACTGCAGGAATTAGCTATTAGCTACGATATAGGTACTGTAACCGATCGAACTATCTATACTAGCTTAGCTGAGCTTTGGTCCGTTCGTAACGTCGATACTTTCTAGATATAACGAGACTCTTCTCTCAAATGATATCTGTTTTACTCCGCAAATATCCCCACCATTAAATCTTTGAACGATGTATGTATACTATAATATATGGGTATATATGATATATACTTCGTATTACCCTATGCGTTTCCCCCATTATTTGAACGATTTTATTTTTCTTATCTGGCTATTGGTCAATCGGAGGGAGTTTCGGCTTTTTTCTCTCTTAAAATTAACAAGTTCTTTACTTTTTCTTCCTCTTCTCTTTTTCATACGAGATCATTAAACCTACTTGTTATGGCTGTTATGCAATTATATGACCCAGACTGTAACCCAATTTTTAGATTGCATTTCCATGCTCATTTATAAAGTATTTTTTTTATAACGATGGGTATGAGGCTCGTGCGTTACTGCGTCGTAAAAAAAAAAAAAAAAAAAGTTGTGAAATTTTATAAAGCGGTACCTATATGTGGAATTTTTTTCAATTGCACTTTTTGCACAGTAATAAAATTATTTTCGTTATTTTAACATACGTTTTTTTTTTTTAAACAATATTATATCATCGCAGTACTATAATATGTCCGAATTCTTGGGATATAAAATTTACGACTGAGCATATACATCCAACTTTGACTTATAGAATGATACTTATAATAAAGTTTGTTTTTCACACTTAGTCATAAGAAAGATGAAATAAATTTGAAAAAAACAGATTCCCTGAAAAAATTGTGTATGCATGGATATTAAATTATACTAAAAAATGAATAGTATACTACATAGGTACTACGTGATTAGACTTTCGATTGACAAGAACGTATTTTTCACCAGCTGACGTAGCTCACTGTTTTTTTTTTTTTTTTTTCTTCTTCTCTGTTTTTTAATACCTCATGGGCCGTATGGTATATACAATTTTATGTGTCTAGGCCAAAAAACGTGTTCAAAACGAGCGAAGCGAGGTTAAAATCGCGATTTTTCGGGCCTAGATACATAAAATTTTTTTTATAGAATGTAAAAAATAAGAGAGAATATGACCGGTTTTTTATTTATAACTTTATTTTTTTGACCTCCTACAACCTTGGAGAAGTGAGTTTTGGGTGTAAAACGAAGCCTCGTGGAACCGGATCCCGCTAGCTCAATTTTAAAAGGTTCCGAATCCGGTTTGAAATTTTCCCATTTGATTAACATAAGATTTTTGCTACACAAACACTCTTTTAAAAATATTTCGATAACTATGCAAGCTAGGAAGCTGTTCTTGGTCTCATTTGGTAGGTAATTGAATTCACTACAAAAAAAGTCTCATCTATTTCCGAGCTAGAAATTGATCTTGTACTCGTTACGGACGTTTAAACTTGAGCTTTATTTGATGAATAAATTTTTCATAATTTTTTTTTCTTCAATTTTTAGATCTAACATAGAAATTTTTACATTTTTTTTTTTTTGTAGTGAATTTAATTACCTACTCAATGAGACCAATAACAGCTTCCTAAATTGAGATTCAGGATCGAAATTTTGTATACGAAAAAGAAACAGATTATTGAATATCAGCGGATAGACAAATAAATCGATAAATCAATAAGTCTCTTGTATAATATTATACGCATCTTGTATAATATTACACCGGTTTCGGTTAGAATAGATAAGCTGCCATTGGATTGGTGTCAACGATTCGAATAAATAAAATAAATATTATTTTAACAGAACTCCTATATTTCGGCTTCTCTTACCAGTCGACAGTTTTTTTTTTTTTTTTTTTTTTTTATTCAATATTTTGAGCGAAAGAAAACCTTGGGACAAATTAACACGACGTATCAGAGTACAGAATATATAGAAAACCAAACAACGATTACGCGTTAATTAAATTTCTGAGTCGTTTGTGTATCAGGTAAATTTTGTTCTACCTCTTTTCTTTTTTTTTTTTTTTATTGATGCTGCTTCACGATTCTTTTTCTTTCTCTCGATATTTTCATCTCAATATTCCCGGTCACCGTATGGGATTTTTAGATCTCCATAGTCTAGTTTGAGGAAATTAATCGTCGTTGAAAACGTGAGTCGATATTTGAACATCGTCGATATTTGAACGCCTTTGATCTAGCTGGTGATCGTTTGAAACGCGAAATATGACACATTTTCTTCAGGCAATGGAATCTTAAAATAACCGTTATCCATTAATCACAAAGCGATTCGAAAGCAGATATTTGATTGGAATATTTTCTGATAAATTTACGATTAAAAAAAAAAAAAATTAATACCAGCGGTGGAAAAAAATGTTGAAAATAATTAGTACCGTGTTTTTCTTCCGGTAATCGGATGCTCCTGTGACTGGAGAAATTCGGTTTCGGTTTCTTTATCGAGAGGTCTTGAAACCGGTAGATTTTTAGTGTCAGGGTCTCGTCTCTTGAACTTGGATTTTATTATGGACTTTAATCTGGAATTATAATGTTACTTTCATTCATCGACAGTTCGA
This sequence comes from Tenthredo mesomela, assembly GCA_943736025.1. Taxonomy (NCBI): domain Eukaryota; kingdom Metazoa; phylum Arthropoda; class Insecta; order Hymenoptera; family Tenthredinidae; genus Tenthredo; species Tenthredo mesomela. Next base: position 27,905,715 of record OX031018.1, read on the forward strand.
AATGATTACAAAATTTGTAAACCTAGCGAAGTTTTATGTATATTTCTCGAAAAAAACCTGTTTTTTTTTTCAACGTTCCCAAATTTTATTTTCAAATTTGATATTTTTATCTGAAAGCTTGCAGTTTTTAACTGAAGGAACTGAAATTTGTTTTGGGTGCTCGAAATGGGATCAGGCGGGAGTTGCATTTATGTTCATTAAATTAGATATGAAAATTTTTTTTTTTCTTTCGTTCAGCGAAGTATCTTCATTTTAAGTGCTATATTTTTTTACATACTATAAAATGAGGATTCCTCGCTGAATAAATTCCTTGAGTTAAAAACTGCAAGCTTTCAGATAAAAATATCAAATTTGACATGGCTATGACAAATCGAAATTTTGACCCCGGATCGTTTACAGATAAATTGGTGGACCTGCCAATATTATATGTTACAAAATTATCTATAAGTCCGCGTAATAAGTATCAAATATTTTGAAATTTATTCACGATTTATTCCTATTGCGTCGAAGTCTGGGCGGCGGAGTAGGTGATTGGCCGAAATCTTCATCCTCAAAGATCAAGTCCCGCTCAGAATTTGTATTTAAAGACGATAAATCCCGTTCAATATTTCGTGGCGATAATTTCTTATTTCTTTTCACCCTTGATGACGATTTCGATATCTTCGGTTCCGGACTACACAGAGATAACAAAACCCAAGTAAAGAAATATGAGTTGAAATTCAGCTTAAACTTTACTCTATACTCACTTGGACGTAGGCGAAATTATTGTAGAATTATTTCCTTGCACTGGCGTCGAAGTGGACAGAAACGATTGCGAAGGATATTTCATTGGGCATATTAAAACGGGATATGAAATATTGGGACAGTTTGATTCTGGGTAGATTTCAGGGGTTCCTAATTCCGACCAATTTTTAACATAGTAAAATTTAAAAGGGCACGAAGACTGGCTGAAAATAAGAAGAAGAAGAAAAAAAAAAAAAAAAAACAAGAGGTCTTAAGTTCGGAGTTTATGATTACATAAAAAGAAATTTATGATCGAGAAGAATCTTGCGAAGCTTACCAAATTCTGGGCCCTTCATAATGGGCAGGAACATTCACTATTCGAGGACACCTGCAGCAACGTGGGTGATAAATAAAAAAATCTTATTGAGTAAACGGAATTGACAGAAATTTTGACGATATTTTCACGATTATATTTCGTATTATAAATAAATCGTCCTACTGCCTACTACATAATATAATACTCGGGAGAGAAAAATAAATAATCAATAATCGATTGATTATGAAACAAACTTACGTTAAAGCAGTTACTGCACACCATATACATGTGGTGATACATGCACAGCTACAAAGAGCGAGAACCTCGATCATTTCTTGATCCGAGTTTGGATTCTTGAAATTTTATATTGAACAGATAATAATTTTGTTCCATTTTTTTGCATAATATAGAAAAAAAAATTCTTGCGAAACAACGTTGTGGTAAGTATAGGAATAATTTTTATATCGTTTTCACATATTAATATTATGTTTTATTACCGCAGTTTATCATCACAGCGTCTACGTTCACGTTATATGAACTCTTCAAGGCGATTATGCGTTTTTACAATATGATGATTGAAACAAAATATGGTAGAAATTTATTGACAGAAACTGCTATAAGAATATTATAACCGCGATGTGAAATTTTCAGTTCAGAAATAGAGAACAAGAATTTGAATTCTCAAAAAATGTTATATTTTAATTACAAAAAGCGATGGTAGACGGACTATCGCTCTGCAGTTGCATATGCGTTACTTGTCTCTGGTGTTCTTTACTGGCCGTATGGTATTTTCCAATTTTCACCCCATTCCTAGTTCGCCAATATCATTTTTATCAATTTTGTTTGTACAGTTTTCCAAAGATATTCAAAAAACTTCAAGATTCAGATTCCAGCATTTGCTGCGCCGTTAATTCGAACACGAGAAAAAATACATCGCGAGTAATCGAGAGGTGCAAGTCTTCCGTAAACGATATTCCGAAGACCACATCCCGTGAACCGAAATGTACAGTTAGAATAATACGAAAAACGAGGCTTCAATGTCCCAGAAAAAAATCGGAGGAAATATTGAAAGGCGATACAAGCCGATACTGCAGTGACTTAAATTATACAGAAACTATTGATTCTGGGGTGCAAACTGACTGTAATCAACGATTAAAATCGGCTAGAATGCAGGCTGATCCGGAGATAAATAAACGCCATAAGTTTAACGCAAGACTAAATCGTCGAGAAAGCTGCTCTGACGAAAGTCTCATTTTAAAATTTGAAAGAGGTGAACGTGACGGACGGGAGGAGACGAAGAACGGAATAAAGAAGTCGAATAAGCTTCCATCAACGAAATATCGAAAACCGATTTTTTATGACTGTGATGATGATCGGCGTTGTCGTTGATGTTTTTTCTGTCCTTTGAATAATAATTGTAGCGTTTATTTTTTTACAAATCTAATAGATCTCTGGCGTTTTGTATTTTCGCATAACGCTTCTTCGAGATTTTATTTATTTAAGGAATTGATTTTATTTGCGGATATTTTCCTTCATTAGGATTAAATTCTTTGCGCGTTTGATTAAACTGTAGGGAAATTTACGTGCGGCTGTAATTTATCTAAACTGCGATATTTGCCAATCTGATCGACTCAGCTTCCTTCATCCATAAAATAGGAAAAAATAAATAAATAAAATTAAAATTAATTAAATTAAATTAAATCTTCGATATATTTTTAAGCTCTGTAATACATGAGTGATTTTTCGCTAATTTTTTCCCCCACATTTGCAGCATTTATCCATCTTTCGCTCGCTTTTACGAGCAGTAGTATTACTTTCAGCTATTATTTTGCATTGGCAATTTTTCGGGCATTTTATTATAGATTTCCGAGATTTTTGCGACGTCCTTTTATCCGTGCGAAAATCCGCTGATAATCTTTTAGCCGGTGTTTCCGATCTCCTGTATTTTTTCAAGCTTCGTTTTTTCCGGCTTTCTTCAACGTTTGTACAAGAGCAAGGCTTGAAGTTACCGCAGTATGTTTTAGAACCGTTTCTACCACTCCTTCGTGACTTTTTCCGTTTTTTATAACAGCAACATTTTCGCTCTGTTATTTCTGCATGCGGGTATGCGTCCTCCGTCTCTTCTTCCTCTTCTTCATCTTCCTCTTTCTCCTCTTCTTCTTTTTCTTTTTCTTTTTCTTTTTCTTCTTTTTCAACTGGCACGCAACTACACTCACTAGATTTTCCCGATCTCAAACAAAACCGCCAACGCCTTGGTTTTCTTGATTTATCGCCGGATTTTACTACGGTTTCTTTTTTCCCGTTCGATCTAGATCTGGCAGATTTAGTTTTGCCGATATCTAAAACTCCGGAGTCTTCATTCGTAGCTTCTCTCGTCATCTTGCAGTAGCAATTCGATCTTTTATTTTTCGGGCAAACTCTGGGAACAGGGTAAACGTCAGAGCTATTGCTCCCATCACTTTCACTCAAATATTCAGACGGTGGTAAATTTCCTAGCCACTGCATATCCTCCGGCAAATGATTCTCTACGATTTTATTTCGCAGTCTACCACCGGCTCGCGTTACACACTGAAATTTATATGCAATTTTTCCTGTATTCACCCTTAAATCTATAACCAAAATTACTCAGTCACATTATTGAAACGTAATTTTATTCGCATTAGCAAATTTAATTACAATTATTAACGCATGTGCGAGTCAGCTTACCAGGCCACCAGTGATTAGACAGCATATACATGATAGACAAGCACTACAAACGCACAGACTGATAAACTCGATCATAATACGGCTTAATACTTGATAATTTACATCTTTACTGGCTCTGAATACAGCAAAGTTCAAGACTTGGAGTCACGTTATCAAAAATTCTATTTTACCGAAAATTTTACACCCATTGGTAAAAAAATAAAAAAAAAAAAACAGAAGCGAAAAAAAGCTGCAAATTTTACATTTCCTAAATTATCAGCTTCGGTTTGTACAGAAATCTAATTTTCTCGCAATATGTAATTGGAACTCTGTTTAGCTCGCTGCTCCATTGGCAAGGGAATATCGATTCCTGCATAGTAAACCAACGGTAGGTATAATACGGCTTTTTTCACACTGCGTTGCAGCATAAACCGGTGGGAAAAATCCCTGCGGTTCACATCGCAAAGTTACCCACTACGTAATTTTTTATTTTAAAAAAGTATCGAAAAATGAAAAGCTCGCGATACTAGATTGTGAAAATATTATTTAATTTTAATACCTAATTGATTATTTTTCACCTCTAAAAGGGAGATAAAAATTTTCGGAAACTATAATACAGTTATAGAGAAGATTATAGATTGTAATTTTGAGTCTCATATCATGTCTTCCTGTAATAAAGTTATCAATCTTTTCTCTGCTAATTTTAAGACTCGCTGATTAATTTGATATGTACCAAGAAAATTGGTGTAAAATTAGCCGGAAGTACGATAATCCGTTATGGTATAACACATCCTTCGTATATATATATATATGTATAAGGTATATACGGTTCTTCGGGACTGGGCTCTTCAGCAGGGGGTCATACCTAGGTATGGCTAAGGTATGGGTAAAACCAACCCTCGAACAATGCCTTCTGCTTATATTATGTATATCTATACCCTATAGATGGTATGATGCAAAAGTTGGGGATGATGATAATAATAATAATAATAAAAACGAGCCCCACTGACATGGAGAACGACTTTCCACGCATCCATATATATATATATATGTGCTTTATACGATATAAAACGCGATTGGTGAGAATCTGTGTATCTGCGGTTATGGTGATGCGGTCACATAGCCATTGTCCTCTCTTGGGACCACCTCAGTTGTACGTTTGTTACCACCTAGCGGTATGTGCGGTGCTGATTTATTGAGCCTGTATTGTTGATCGTTATTAATGACGCTAGATTGATATGTGCGAGACTGCAGGAGAAATCGAGACGAATATCGTCTTTGGTTGCTGACAAATTGCACGCAAATTTTTGGAAACTGTTTTTATTTCTCGTATATTTTAATCAGTAAAAACAGTCATTGATATTTACTGAGATAATCAATTTTCGAAATTGTCCATTCGATGGCTAACTATACAAGAGGTGACACCAATATCCAACCGTAACCGTGGTTGTATTTCGGAATACGCTGTTAGTTTCTTGTATTTTTCTTGATATTTCATACCTACTTCACGTGGTCGTTATAGTCATACAAACAATGAGGGATATGCCGACATGCATACGATATCATACGTTGACCATGAAAAAAGTGAACTGCATCCGGTAATTGCGATAAAAGTGACGAGAAAGCTGGGAAAGCTTGCAATTCGCGGAAGCTAGTTAGTCTGGTTTTTCTTCTGATGTGGATAAATCCGTCAATTTTCAAGGATAAACGTCATGTTCGTTTTAATTCTATGTTCGATCGTTATATTAAACCAGTGTGCTTGGGCGGGTGGTGGTTATTGTGATATTAGTTCATGCAGAGGTAAACCGCACACCATGTGCCAATACCCGGTAAGATGATAAATTTGAAAAAAAAAAAAAAAATTGCGCACACCACAATTTGCCATTGAATTATTTCGATTTATAGAACAACGGTCCGTCTAGTAACTGCAAGGATTATGAACAGGCGCCGTTGACGGCTAGCGAAAGATCAGCTCTGGTCAATAGGCACAATGAATTTCGAAAGAAAATTGCTGATGGATTAGAAACGCGGGGTAATCCTGGACCACAGCCTAGGGCTATAAACATGACTATGTTGGTCGGTATTGCGTCGATATCCATATTGCAATTTTGATTTATTATCGATAGGATCATCAGTGCTTGAAACTTATTGTGAATTAATTTACTTGTTTTTTTTTTTTTTTTATCAGAAATGGGACGACGAACTAGCCACTGTAGCTCAGCGATGGGCTGATCAGTGTGCATCTGGACATGACAAGTGCAGGGATGTTGGTACGCAAGGGATAAAATTGTAGCATATATATAATCATGAAAAATCGACAATTTATACTCACGAAATTATTTCTCAGATCGTTTCAAAGCCGGGCAAAATATAGCAACATCTTGGAGCACTGCAAAGATAAATAAAAAAATCGAAGATATGGTCAATGGTTGGTACGACGAAGTAGAATATTTCAGCAGATATTGGGTAGACAAATATAAGTAAGTTTTTACCATTTTCGTATGAAATGAACTCGATTTTCGTTTTTATTTACGATTTACCAACGATTTTTCTTCGCCTCTTCGCATATCAGGTTCGGCATGTCCTGGGGACACTATTCACAAGTAGTCTGGGCGAGAACGTTGAATGTTGGGTGTGGACGAGTTAAATACTGGGACACACAAAGAAACATGAACACTTTGCGATTAATATGCAATTACGGACCGACTGGTAATTTTCTCAACCAACCAGTATACATTTCATCAGCTCATCGCACAGCCTATAATCCCTTCGTCCTATTCGTGACTGCAGCGTTATGTTGTATAAAAATTTGCGAATATTTACCGGTGTAACTATTACACTTATATCTATCGAACAATTTGTTCAATTTATGAATGCGGCAAATATTTATAAGATGATAAATTTTTTCAACTTTATCGTCTGCAGTTGGATATATTTTTTATAACCAGAAATTTTGTCTTTTTATATTAACATTTTTTATTTACTACTACATATTATTGTGTATATAAATCTAGATGTCTATAATTTTGAATAATAATTAAAATCTACAAATAAATTTTGCAAAAAAAAAAATAATAGAAATTCGTTTTGAAAATGAAAATTGAGAAATCGATGGGTTCTCCTCAGGAAACTGAAACCTTATTCTTAGTTGGAATCCTGTGGTCGTATTGGTGATTTTTGTGGTCAATTCTGCGATTATTCAATTGAATTTCTTTGCTGTTTGACAAAGAATAGTTTGAGTTCACCCACTGCAGTCGCATTTATATACTTCACCGCGTAGTCGTCACGCTTTCTGCGGTCAAAATCTACTACTGCGTTTCTTTTATCTACTGACTTTCAGGGATTTCTAATTTATAGGCAACACTTCGACCGCACAACGAGGCGTCTTACATTTTTATATACTCCCATGAGAATCCAATGAATAGGTTGTACGGACTTCTTTAAGGATGTTAAAAAAAAAAAAAAAAAGTGTTCACATTATTTACCTGTCGCAATTATTTTCCACTCATACTATTATACCAAGACTTTTGTTGCCTTCTAGCACATATATCCAGAAATCACAACCTCCTATTCAACGAATGATGCTTCTCCCTGTCTGAAGTCTTCGAATCACATTCAATTCATTTTCAGATATTATTCAATTACCAAATTTTTCATTTTTTCTTCAACTCTCGAGGTAAAATTCTATATTATATGAAATTTTTGAATGAAGGCTTCGTTCCATTGATCATGATATGCGGGAAAGTATTATGCGAATTTGTTCTCGAAGAATGAAGATAGTAGTGTAGCTGGGCTTAAAGGATTCTCTGACAATAGGTAAACGATGATAATTGGTTTTTCGAAGGAAACTTTAAGAGCAAAAATTTTTCATTCAAAATCACTCGCCATCAATGATCTATACTACAAGTTTAAAGCCTGTAGGTACTGATCTACCGTGAAACTATGGCTACGTTAGCGTTTGAGAAATTGAAGAAGATGAATGAAGACGTTAAAGGACGCGCCTCTGTTACCCCTAGGGACTTTAAAAACCACCTCTTATCGAGTCGTAGAAATAATTGTATGCCGGTTCGCGCGGTAGGACTTCGCATTCAAGTACTAAGGAGAAAAATACATTTTACAAGACTCGAGAGGACTGTGACGAAAGAATTACACTCGGTTTCAAAATCTCATTGTTGCAGAGGTGCGACCATCGACTCAAATCTCACAAAGACCGGGGCCTCCTGTTTGCGTCCTCGATCATACCTCCCTAATTACTATCGGGATCAGGTGCGCTCTTTCAAATATTCAAAGGTGCAGAAAATTCTGGGAAAAGCTTGTAGGTACTCGTATTTTCCATTCAGTGCTGAATGGCGGTTTATAGTAAGGCAACAAAAAGTGTCCCAGTTCGATCACAGCAACTTTTTGGAGTCAGGTTTTTCTCCAATCGTAGATTGGAAAATTTCAAATACTCAAAAGGTTTCCTCTTCATCTTAAAAAACCCGAAATGCTCTTGCTACAAGATTTTCACTGAATTCTATTTCTTCTTTTTTCCCTTCTTTCCTTTCTCCTTCCCAATTTCCTTCACCTTCTCTTTCTTCTCAGTTATTTCAACTGGCGATATATTTTCCACTTTAACTTTCTGTACCGTTACAGTTTCAGGAGTCGGTGGTCTCGGTGTCCTTAATTCAAGTTCAATATTCCTTTCCTTGGTGTCTAAATTGTCCGGCTTTTTCTTTATACGTAATAGAAAAACGTCTTGATTTCCTTCGCTAATATGGTCGCTGTGTACTTCTTGAGATCCAGGTCCACCCTGCATTTCGGGATGTACGGTTATTGTCCTGCACTGATCGTTGCTCTCAGGACCTCCTCTGCAAGCCCCGACTTTATAAGCTATAGTTTGCGGTTTGCTATTTCCCTGATCCTTGCCAATACCAGTCTTAGAATAAACCTTGAATAGAATCTGATTACTCTCGCCACCGTTTACGATCTTCGCACTTTCGCCGTTAGTCGGTCTTCTTATCTCCACCATGTCACAGTCGCACTGTGGATCCCAGTTCTCACGCATCTTCCGCAACTTTTTATTAGGATCCTTTTCCACGCGGATTATCAACGCGTTTCCTATCATCTCCGTACATATCTCTTGGTAAAATTTTTCACCTGATGATTTAGAAGCCGCATTCAATATTGCGCCGTCAGACTTCGACGGACAATTACAGCATTCTGACAATTATGACAAATTTTACAAACATTTTTAAACAAGTTTTTACATTTATAATACTCACTGTACTTCGCGTATGAAAAATCCTGCATTTTTATTTTTTATATAAGACTACGAATTTTTTGAATTTCTTTTCTTTCTTTCCTTTTTTTTAGAAAAGGTTAATCGCTGATCGTATCAATGCGGTAAAATCGATATTTGATACGATATCGACAAGGTCTTATCACTTTTTTGTTTATTCATTAATTTAGATAATTTCACACGGTTTGTCTACCCTCAAAATTTTATTAACCAAATTTTTACCTGCGTAAATTACGCTTCAAATGATCACCGATTTTCACAGCTGTGGATGTGCACCAAAGAATTTATCACCTTCGTCTAATTTGTCGAATAATTTCGCGGCATATGATTGTTCTTCAAAAAGTTTAAACGGTTCAAAAACAGCGACTCGTCAACCCTTCGAAAATCCTAGAGATAAAATACCAAATTTTTCTAAAAAAGATGGGGAAAAATGTTCGTGTCCCAGGCCTGGACATGAAAACTACGATTCTATGCAAGGAAAATGTTCTTCATGTTGCGCTGGTGTACTTCCAGTCGAGAGTAAAGTAGTATCGAAGATTGTGGAGGGAGGTAAACCCTATAAAGAAATCGAGGCAATTATAAATGACAATCATATGGTAATTAGGATACAGAGAGAATCTGCTGTAGAAAACGATTGGGATCCACCTTGCGATTGTGTCGAGGGTGATTTTGGGGATGGAAATATAGTTAGAAGATTAGGAGGCGGTGGTTGTGATACAGGTTCTAGTCGTTGCGGAGAGAACGTGCTTTTTCAAAAGGTTGATAATAATTTTGTTCGTGGTCAGCCGGTGAGGGATGAAAATTGTCGTACAGTGACGGTGTTTCCGGAACCGGAATTTATACCATGTGATAATAATCGGGAGGATGATAATGAGAAGAAAGAAAAAAAGGAGAGAAATGGGTTGAAGAGGGTCGTAGACCTGGAAGAAAACCCGAATATATTTGTTCTCAGAATTCGTAAGAGGAGCGAGAATTCGGAGAGAAAGAATAACATCGATCTTGAATTTCGTACACCAAGACCTTGGATTAATAGACCCAAACCTTATACCCCGAAATTAGTAAAACCTGAACTACCATCGACGTCAGAAATAACTGTGGATAAAAAGCCAACGAAGGGCAAGGCCAAGGGAAAGAAAAATAAGGGAAAAAAATGATCTATACAATTAGTTGGTTCAGTTTCGTCGGATGAAATTCTTTTCTGTATTCGATTCATACCGATCAATAAAATAATAAAGTAACAGTTTAAAGATGTGGTGAAAATTTTCTCGAAGCTTTTACAAAGACTGTAATTTTTTTTCGGGAACTCCGTACGCTAAATTGAAATTCCATAAAATCAAATTGATAGAAATTAGAAAAATTCAACCCCATATATATTATATACTGTTCCATAAAATTTTTCTGCCGGACACATAAATTCCAGACTAAATCGTGTAGAAAAAAGGTCCCTTTTTCATAGTCTATAAAATTGTATGCATATATATTCGAAGAAAAACACTTTCTTCTACGTTCTTATATATGTAATTACTTTTAGTTTTTTTCATCATGATAATTTAGGCATTTTCTATCTTTCGTCAGTTATGTATGCATGGATATATCCAATTGTGAAATTCTTCGAAGTTCGAGTAAACCTTGCATTCGAGGTTCTTGAAATGCGAAGCAAATATTGTCAATGAGAAGTAGACTAGGCATCGAAGATATACGGGTTCGAGAGCAAATATGGTATACATTGCGCAAACGCCTCTCGGCCGTTCTCACGGCTCGCGTAACCTAGACTCCAAAGAGTCAGGTGCCAAAGATATGAATGGAGTTCGAAGCCCATTCATCCGATTCATTCATTGAATAGGTTTCCCCTTGCACAGCCACCCGCCCACTACGAGCCCATTCTTAAAGTGAAAAAAAAAAAGAAGAAAAAATAAAGTCAGAAGAAGAGAAAAAAAAAAAAAAATATCCATTTCCCAGCCAAGTGCACCATCAAGCTTTCAGAAGTCAGGAACTTTGGGTTTATTGTATCGCTTACGTTGCGTTAGGTGGTTCGCGTATAAGGCTTATATCTAACCGTTTACGCTCATCTATGAATTTCGTCTCATACCATTGTACGGGCGTGAATATAATGACCCGTTTGGTCAAAGACCCTACAGGGCGGGGATAACTTTTTTTTTTCTTCTAATTTTAACCCCCACGGTCAATGGGATTACGAAGGTATAGGACTGCGATCATTGTTGTGGCTGATCGTAGCGAATCAGAATCCGTGGCGAATATATTCTTGTATAGGTCCACCACCGCGCGTCTTAAGGATTTCAATCTTCGCCCAAAAATTGAGAAAGAAATTCCGTTATAATGAAATAGAGCGAAAAAGAAGAAGAAGAAGAAAAAAAAAAAAAAAAAAAACAACATATTATGAAGAATTCTGTTTTTTGCTTTGAAATATTTATTCTCATAACGGTATCTCCGTTATAAATTTAATATGATTATGATTACGTGTGCGTAATTGTGATTCGTGTCTTTATCAGAATATTACAGACTCGCGGATATCCCGGTGACATCAGCGAGCCTGAAACCCCTCATAAATATATTTATAAAATATAAAATAAATTATAGTTTAAAATTTATTCTGAAAGTTATACGAGAAAACTTTGTTCGCGCATCCAGTCATATACCACATAAGCGTCAATCACAGATCTGATATGAAAACTTAAATTATGTCAACGCTGAAAACCTCACGTATATCACGAACCAGTTTCTGATAAGAGTTACAATTTTAGCAAATGATATAATAATTGCGCCGTTTGAAAACTGTACCTATATACGAACGTATAAATATTAAGTAGGTTCATCAGATATCGTGAAAAAAAAAAAAAATTGTATACAGTTATCAGTATCTACAAAGGCAACTCTCAAAATTTCAAGCTCTCAGTATACCTTGTTCGTGAGAAATAAATAAATACAGATTTTCTAAATCAACGCATGGTCCCCCCCTCTATGAGTTTCAGTGTTATTTCCGTCTTCAGGCTATCGCACATGCAATTTGCAACAGTTTCGAAAGAAACTTCCACAATTGATGAAGAAATATCTATAAGGAACGTGATAAAGAAGAAATAAAAATTAAAAAAAAAAAAAAAAGTATTCTGGGGGCTTGAAATTTTGAGAGGTGCCTTTGTAGATACTGATAATTGTATACAATTTTTTTTTTTAACGATTTATGTTTGTTAAATCGTTGACCAGATGAACCTCCTTAAGGAACCAAACGATAAGTGCGCAGCGCATAAATTCTTGAAATATTGCACGTTATTTTTATCCTCAATGTTGTCAACGTATAAGTTACCTATGAGTTCTTGGTGGAAACTACAATTTCATGGAAATATACTGTTGTACGGAATTATCACGTATGTAACTGCGTGTATAGAGATAAAAGTAGAATAACTTACGTACTATTGGCTCTTTGTTAATCGGGCTTACCCATACTCGTGTATAGGTATAAATTGTAGTAAAAAAAACTCGAAAGACTTGCAATTCGCTCTTTAGTCGCTCAAAGTCATTCCATATATTCTCTCTACATTACTTAACGTAAAAGTATATACGCGGTGTTTCATCCAATTCTAGACGAAATGTTCGCCTTCTCACGATCTGACTGCACTCTTATTTTATTCGCTGTCTTTTCCATCGTTATTTTAAATAACTTTGTTCGGGGACAGACGAATTACTGTAACATTACTTCCTGCGCAAGGGGTCAGCATACTATGTGCCTCTATCAAGTAAGGGAAATTCTTGCTAATTTTATACTCAATATTCTTTGCTCATTGTGGATTAGCTGATCATATTCAACTCGTACAGAATTAGATGTTTAACGATTAGTTATACTCGTTTTAGAGCACTACTCCGTCTAGTAAATGTGCCCAATACAATTCGGCAGGATTATTGATGAAGAATGACCAGAACGCTATTGTCAACAAGCACAATGAATGGAGAAAAAAAGTTAGCGACGGATTAGAATCTCGGGGTAAACCTGGACCCCAACCTCCAGCTAGTAATATGAAAATGATGGTAAATTAATAGCAGAAATAATTTCTAATCAACGAATTAAACTTCGCGATACTATAAAAATTAATTCCAATTTACTTTATAGGTATGGAATGACGAATTGGCCCGGATTGCTCAACGCTATGCCAATCAATGTTTAAATGGTCATGACACATGCAGAAATATAGGTATGAGCTTTAGACAATTTTATTTCTAATCCTTTGGGATAATAAATTATTTCGGACTCTATAATCTGCAATCGACGATATAATTTTATTCCTATAGATCTATATCATGTCGGACAAAATATCGCGACATACTGGTCAACGGCACGTCCAAATATTAGCGTCGAACACCTGATGCAAGGATGGTACGACGAAGTGCGTTCATTCAGCAAGGATAATGTGCAAAAATTTTCGTAAGTCTGATAACATAAAAATAAAAAATAAAAAAAAAACTTACAAAAGTCGATGGAAAACAAATCGGCGATAATTTCGTCCTGAATTTAAAAATCTTTTCAAAATTATTCCATGTGTCAGATTCGACTCGTCTATTGGACACTACAGTCAGGTAGTTTGGGCAAATTCATTGAACATTGGTTGTGGACGAGCCCTTTTCTACGACACATCACTTAAAATGAACGCCGTTCGATTAATATGCAACTATGGTCCTGCTGGAAATTACATCGGTCAATCGGTTTACCGAATTGGTAAAGCTGGTTCAGCGTGTCCATCAGGAGTCAGCAAATCTACACCGAGTCTTTGCAATTAGTATAATAATCTTCAAAAAAATTTTATCGTTACTAGTATTAAGAATTTTTCATCCGCACTTTTATGTATAGAGTCTAAGATGTGAAATGTTAAATAAAATTTAAAATCGAGGAATATGTATTTTAGTTTATTTTAGTTTGAAGAAAGCGAACCAGTAGCTGACAACATCTTTGAAAATAATTGGATCACCATGGTCAGAAAAATGGGCATCGATCACTAGCAGTTATTGTGCTAGACATACGCCGCGGGTGGCGGGTTCCTACCCGAATGTGTTTGCCTTCGTCATTGTTGTTACGCTGACACTCGACGATTCTTCTATTTAATACCGTTTAGGGCTAATAGCTAGCTGCACCCGAAGTCACCTATACCTACGTTTAGATGTTTCGTATTTCGTATAGCTAAAAGGCTACGCAATTCATATAGTATGACTATAATAAAAGCTATACCTACGAGTTGGTCCTGCAGATCGTTGGTCATCCTAGAAGATAGTTTTCGGATCTATATATCAGTCAGTCAGCAACACTCGGCGGGAGTTCTTCCCTTCGATTCTTAAACGTTTCTAAAGAACATTTCATAAATGTATATAAATTCTTATAGTAGGTACCTATACCTACTATACAAACGTACAAACTTGAAAATTTTTCTTTTTCGCACTAACACTCTTTATAATATATAACATATTATGAACGTACTCTCTTAATTTTTTTCACTCTGAAGAAGTTGAATTTCATTCCAAGCAGAGTGAATTTTTAATTCCTTGGATTGAAAATCGTTCAACTCCAAAAAATTTAGAGAGATAATTATTTCTCGCTAGTTCGTGTTATTCTTTGAATTTTAAATTCTCCTCTAACTTTACGTTAGTAATTATTATTACAGCAATTGTAATTGCATAGATTTCTGTTATAATTTCATCTGATTCTCTCTCTGAAATTATTCTGAAAAAAAAAAAATATATATATAAGTATATAATATCAAGTACAGCGTATTACAAAACCGTAATACCACAGTCGAAAAAGATCTTGTAATCCTGGAGTAAGTGATCGTTTAGCTTTGCCATGACTGGGTGTGGTGAATGGTCGGCTACCTTCCACTGTATAGACAGGGGATGAAAATCAGGGGAGATTGTAACTGCAGGGGTAACAGATTTAGCAGGATTTCTTCATTGGCGCAGACACAATTTTTCCTATAAATATAATATACGTATTAATATACGTGCATGAATATAGGAACCAATAGCGTACGTAGATCAAAATTATCATATAATATGATCAAATTTTAGCCATGCGCACATTGCATAATATAGTTGGTGAATTTAATTTAAAAAATCCTATTACTATTTTGAAAAAAACTTTACCGATTATCGTATAGATTTACAAAATCCAAAAATCATCAGACCTTTTACTTGATCATCAGATTTTTGAATTGTACGAATCTACCAATTAATTAATTAATTAATTAATTATTTCAACTCATTTGAGCCTGAAAAATATTTTTTAATCTTTTCAAGTCGATAGGGAAGTTAGAGAAGAATGAACTTTGCATAATTGGAACTGGTATTAAATATGTGTCGTTTATACTTATAGCCACTCGAAAGTCAAGTGTCGTATAAAAAGATTATACGCGCCATATTTCCCATCCTGTTTAAAAGTTCTTAAAAGCTACCCCGCAGAATGAACCGTAACATGCATATCCTAGTATTCACTAGCTCATCCCTTTATTCACGGGGTTAAAAAGAAGAAGCAAAAAAAAAAAGAAAAAGAAAAAAAAAAAATTGAATAGCATTAAGCTTGCGGTGGCTGTGAACAACCGCTTTTGCCTATAGGGACTGCAGGGGTGCAACCCCTCGATCGCTAGGGGACGTACGTAATTTAACGGGGAAAACCATACCGCGTATACTTTTGCGGGGATCGCTATTTTGACGCCATCTTGAAATAAATCGAGAGGAAAATGGCGCTTCCTCCCCTTCCCTTGAATTGCATTGAGCCATTATTTAATCCAGTTTCAAATTCGCGAATTTTAATAAACGACCTTACTATGCTAATTCGCAATCTGATGAGGGTACAGCGCTTATACCATTGCAAGAATCGAAGGATTTCATTCTGTAGATCGAATTTTATTTTTCGCATTTAGATATCCGCATTTTGTATTTTTATATTTTACGTTGAGAAGTCAAATCGGTGGATAAATTTATATATGGTTTATAATAGGTGTTTTAATTAAAGATTATAATCGTTATATCGTGAGGACACATAAATTTTATTGACTTAATTAAATATAATCTCATTAGTCTTTCATTTATCTCGTATTTCCGCATATAATTAAATATCTATCTCTTATTTACAATTTGTACAATTTCATATGATTATTATTATTATTATTATTATTTACATATCACATAGCTATATATACTATTTACAAAAATTTAATTTAAGGGTTGCGTAATTAACGATTCGTAATAATTCTTCCTACCCTTCGTTAATATATATATTCAAAGCTAACGGTATATAAGATCGTCGTCGTATACTTTATAAATCTTTATCAAAAATACTATCAGGGTATCAATCTTTTCATATTATATTATAAACGCAGCTAATCAGTTAGCTTATCAAAAATGATCTCTGTTCGACGTTATTTAAAATGTCTAAATATCTGCAGGCACTGTGAATTATTGATTCTTTCGGATTGATTATTCCCGATGATTATATAATAATCATCAAACTCCTAGTAGGTCTCTCAATATCGATCATCGAGCTCCGCTCTAAAATCGTTGAAATTAAAAAAAAAAAAAAAAAAAAAAAAAAAACAGAAAAAAAATGTTTACAATCCAAAAATGAAGGGATGCAGCGGTGCATGTGCAACCGGAAACGGAAACGGTCCTGGTGCCGGTATGTAAATGGCTGGACCTCTCATCTCGTGTGTTCTAGCGTGTTTTTTGAGGTGATCTTTACGGCCGAAAGATTTACCGCAAACCGGACAAGCGTGAGGACGAACACCGCTGTGGATACGTTTGTGCCTCGTGAGTTCTTCGTTTCTGGTAAAAGTCTTGCCGCATCCTTCCTCGTCGCATTTGAACGGTCTTTCGCCTGTAAATATGAAAGAAAAAAAGGGTTTTAAAATAGTGGTCAAATTTTTTATTTGGGAAAAATCTGTCCCTCTTTTTATACAATTTTTTAAAATTTTATTTCGATTCCTCACGCACCTGTGTGAATTCTAATATGTCCTTTAAGTTGTCCGTTGTTACTGAACGCGACGTCGCAATGTGGGCATAAAAATTTCTTCGGTCTAAGTTTCTTGTTCTGTTTAACAAGAGCTTCGTGATGTTGAAGTAGCCGGGCTGCTTCTTCCAGTGCAAGATGTCCTTGTTGGGCAGCGAAGTGATCAAAAACCGCGTGTTCCTGTCTAGCGATTATTTCCTGATGAAGCTGTAGCCTCCCAGCCGCTGTTTCAAAATGTTGTTGATTAACCCCAGGGTACGATACACCAGGAAATGCGTACGTCGATGGGTGGCTAAGTCTTGTTGGTACAAACGCCGATCTTTGCGAATGAAGATCATCTTCAGCGGGGCTAGAAGTCGAGAATGAAGTCTCGCTGCACGAGGAACTGCTATCAACAGAATTCGACTTATCCGTATTAGGAATTCCGAGGATCGTTTGATCCACCAGAGCAGTTAGCTTATGGAGACTGTTCTCTTCTTCGATGTCATTAACGTTGGTTGAACTTTGTGAACTGGATGCTGCGGGAGAGGGTGAAAGACTTTGTCTCTCGGAAGTTTCGTCATCGTCTTGATCAGGCCTTTCGCACTTCACATCAATGCGGAGATAATTTAAATTCAAATTTGAATCTATGTGTTCTTGATCGCTTGACGCGGTTGACATTGTTTCACTATCGCGCACTTCGTCCCACGGACGAAAAAGTCCGTTTTTCGTATTGTTCGAAGTCATTTTTCTTTCTCTCAGCTATAACTTAATATCGAATGAAATGATAATAATTTTATTTTTTTTCTTCGCTGCGTACACTATGCACTTCTTACTAGCTTTCGTTAAACTGAAGCCACCTTATAGATCCCTCTGATATATATATATACTCCCCCCCACGAAAATAGTAGGGTTGGCAAAAGGTCCCTCGATACAGAGAAGGGTCCAACCGGTCTGCGGCCTATTTTTCGAAGTGGGGAAAATTGTAACCGCCCTCAAAGTTCACCCTTGCTAACGGGGCGCGGGGTGGGGTTTAGAAGGGCTTGGGGAGGCTTTCGAGGGCCTGTGGTAGGCATTGCTCAAACGATACGAGATATCTTTTGTCCTGAATTAATCTATCGCCACGCGATGATCCGCCACCATCCCCTTAAACTCGGTGCAACTCGCAAGGGGCTGCGAGATATTGCAAAAGGGGGTTTTTTTTTTCTCAGCCTGTGGTAGTAACGTGATTGTACATTATAGATTCGAGACTGAAATTATGGTATAATTTTATCAGATTTGAATTTCAAGATTTCGCGGAAAATATGGTTTACATGCATAAGTAGATACATAAGCAATGCAGCGGCTAGACCAAAGCGTTTGAGATTTTTTGAGGGTACATAATGGTCGAGAGGTGATTCTGTCGCTTGAGACGTGTATAAGAATACCGTGTATGTCATTTTCGATATAGAATACGGGTGTGGGTGGGGCTTTACAGGGTGCTGATTTATTGTAACACTCGAAGCCGAGTTACCCCTCGTACTAAAACTCTCTTGGTTCCCTTATGTACACGCAGACCCTCCTACACGCTTTGAAATAGGTACGTGAGGGCCGTTGTCCTTTGCGGACCGCGTGCTCATACAATTCATTCAACCGACTCGCTACGATCTGCAGCCTGACTTCAGAAACGCTATTGATAACTAGTCCCCTAGTCTTTGTCTGCTTAAAATGATCGCCACTCAAACGGGGATGCACAAAATTTCAGATACCCTTTGTAAGGCCTTTCAGAATTTCATATCTAACACCGTGATATCCACTTAGCACGTATCATCACACCTATTTCTCGTAAACCGAGAAAATTACCTTATATATCGATTTTTTTTTTTTTTTTATCAGAACTAAATCAAGGAATTATAATAATTTTGCGTTAATTAAATTAACGTCTTCAAGTACACAAAAGAGAAGAATGGACTGCTAAATAGCTCGTGTGACAGTTCGAGTGTAAATGCTGATCTGTCATGGACCGTTTCAAATCTTTCATTTCGACACGGATTTTGAATTAAATTTTCATTTTATGTGTGTGTCTCTGTATCGCTTCCGTATATAACAATCAGATTTCGTTTCATTAAAATACTATGAAAGATTCTTGTTCTTATACTCGATATTTCAATTGATAGGTATTAGATCGTTTTTCAATAAATCCAATTAAATTAAGTAGACAATCTAATATACTTTATAGTAATCGGTGCAAAGCTGTCGAAAATCCAATTGTGATTCTCAACTAGCTGATCATGATAATACGCCGGATCATAAAACTGATTTAACTACCGGAAATAGGATATAGATAGTAAGACTCGGATAATTGCACACTAATTAAGGCATCAATACCTAATAACAAACCGATGCACTCCGTTGCTCTTGATTAACCAATTTGGGGATATCGGGTGTAAAAATGGGTACTCGAACGTGACGAAGATTAAAAAAAAAAAAAAAAGAAAAAAAAAACAACAACAATTCGATGAAATTTTTTGAACGATTGTTCGAGATTTGTTAATATAATAAATGCAACGTTCATTAATTAATTATTTGTGTATTCAATTAATTATATTGAGAAACGGTATATGTATATACCTACTATATAATTCTGGGTAACTTAATTACAAATAATACATAACTATAAAAATAAGTAGATTATCTTCGATTGTTCTCGCTTTTGCAAGACTCCATAGTACCTACGTAGGTGTATATAGTTATATACTTGGAAATTCGTATTTGGTAGGTAATATATCGGTAAATGTAATAAATTATCAGCTTGCTAATGTACGGGTTGTATTGTTATTAATTAAAATACCATTTTGGGTATTAGCTGGCTGTATGCTGCGTAGTATGCTGGGAATTCGTAGACTTGGGTAAAACTGTCACCCGTTTGTCACCTCGTAGTATATTTTATACCTGTATAGTAACTACAAAATTCGGACCTACGCGCGTCTAGGCTAAGTATTGACAATAGTACCTGCCCACTATTCGGGTACCTGTTATACGGTCAAAATTAGGATTAATTACAATGCCTAATCACCAACGATTGTCTTCTCCCTTTGGACTATGGGTTTTCCCACCAGTTGTACATCGGGGCGTACCGCAAAATTTTCTCGAAACATTTCACCCTTTTTGTTTCAGCTATTTCTACTTTATTATACAACCGCATGCAGGGGAGTTTATCCCCTTGTCGCAGAAACTCTTCGGACTTAGGACCTTAGGTATACTTGGTAAATATCCTGATATGCACCACTGGGTCATCTTTGACGACACATTCTCACCCCCAAACCCCAAACCCCAACCCCCAACCCCCAGCTCCAAAGACCTTCCGATTATTCGAGGCTATACAATTGTTTCTTGTTTCTATATCAAGAGCTGTATGATCTATTTCTTGAAATTATTTCTCAAATTCGTTAGTTTTTCACCCTATATGTGAACAACCTATGTGAGGCATATTGTTTTAATATATAGAATTCAAAAGTATTTTCTCATTCGGATTTGACCTGGCTAATATATCTTTGACACGAGTTAACCGACAGGAATTAGAGATTAGAACCTTATTTCTCACAGGCTGTCCTGGATTAGGCGATAAACTAATTCCGAAGAAATTTTTAGACTATACAAACTCTTAGCACACCGGTTTACATTTATTATATTTTAACACGCGCCGGTATTGTAATGCAGATTTTAGTATTGGCATTTTCACTTTATTCAATTTAAACAAGATGATGTTAATTATTTTATACAACTGCAGCTGGTATGTCTCAGCCAAATATGAGCTCTTAACATTGATATTTAGAACTGCCCATTTTAGTTACTAATTTTAGTTACGAATTTGAGTTATAAAATGAAATAGGCAGTTCTAAATATCATTATTAAGAGCTCATATTTGGCTGAGATATTCTATTTGAGATGCTCTACCGAAATTTTGATGCGCGGTTGAAAAAAAAAAATTGTTTTTCCCAGAGTCATATGTCTTCATGACGCTATGACTCGATGTTTATAGGCGAATATCTCTTAATCGGTGAGAGTTAGGAAAATTTTATCTCATTACTTTTTTATAGAGCGTGAAATTTCCTATAAGAATATGTCTTCAGATTGTTTCTAAATCAAGCCGCTTACGAGAAAAAACAATTCAAAAATTTTCCGATTTTTTTTTTTCACATGTTATTTAAATCAAAAATGGGAAAACAGAGTTAGGCATTTCTAAATATCAATATCAAGAGCTCATATTTGGCTGAGATATTCTGTTTAAAATGCTCTACCGGAATCTTCATGTGCGTTTGAATTTTTTGTTTTTTTTTTAGGCACACCCTACTGTGTATATATATTCCGTCAAATTTGAGATCTCAGGCAAAAGACTTGAGCTTCTTTTTCTGCAATAGATTTTTCAGCTCATTCTCCTCATATATACCTTAGCCCTTATTTTTCTCGTCTTCTCGTTTTCCTCGTGCGTTAGAATCTTAAAGCGAGAAGGTATACTGCGTATACATATTATTGATTGATTATCGACATCCGAATGATGGTTGAATGCCTCCGGGTATCCTACTTAAAATTGTTACAAGCTACAAGTTTAGAGTATAGAAAATCTCTACGCTCATCTTTTGGCTGATCCATCTTATTCCATCCCTCGACGTCACAACACACTTGTGCTAATCCCTGCAACCGCATCAAAGACTTCTGTTATAAGTTACTATACGTATGGCTTACGCCAACATCCGGTAACGCGGTAAAACCGTTCATCTTTCAGCATCTCTTCTTTCAATTTTTGAGTTTTAAATTTTGTTCGCAAATCTTGATTTTTT
The DNA here is from genome assembly GCA_943736025.1 of Tenthredo mesomela. Taxonomy (NCBI): domain Eukaryota; kingdom Metazoa; phylum Arthropoda; class Insecta; order Hymenoptera; family Tenthredinidae; genus Tenthredo; species Tenthredo mesomela. The sequence continues at coordinate 27,927,518 of OX031018.1, forward strand.
TTTTTATTTCTTCGCAGTTCTTAAATTCTTAAATTCAATATTTTTTATTAAAATGATTATTTTTTCTCGTTCTTGATAACAATCTCATAGGTGAAATATTATTCTGAAGTAGATATACCTAGTTTAAACAAACGCGTTCCTACACCAATTTTCCACGTACAAGAGTCAGGTATTGAAATATTTACTCTCGGAACTCGAACTCTGAGACATAATTACAACCGAAATTCTAATCTCCTGCGTGAAAGGTATAAGAAAAGTCTTGGTTTCTCCCACCTTATTCCCATGGTTTTAGAATACCTAAGGCGGTAGTAGGATTAAATTTAAAGGACAATGAGACAGAGCGTGCGCCTCGACGCAGTTTGACACCATTGTATTCAAAGCACCACCGTCTCAATAAAGAACAAACAAATGTACAGATAAGTAATATACCTAAAGTTCTACTAAATATATAAATACATATATATATATATATATATATACTTTATACTATGGGTTTTTCCCATCTTACGATATACTACTTCTGCACCTGATCCGTAAACCGTCGCCTCATACCTGTCGATATTTTATATATACCCACCTAGCTATTTACTTATCGCAGTTTATAACAGTATTTAAATATATTTTACCCCGACGCCCCTTTTACTTTTAGAAAAATTCTATGGTGAATACTGTTATAATATTGTTTCATCCTTTTTCGAAAAAGAAAAAGTAAAAAAGAAAAAGTAAAAAAAAAAAAAAAAATGAATCTATCGTGGAGAGAATGACCGATCGATCGAGATCATTTCAGGCACTGGCTCGCGAATTCGATTGTTCGAATCTGTCGTACGGGGGATGACGAATCGATGTATGTGAATAACGCAATTCTGGAAACTCAGTCATTTTTGTCAATGCGGTCTAATTTGTTGGGCAAATTTTTTGCTGGAAATTCAATTTTTTGTCACGAAATCAAAGTATTCAAGACTCGTGTAACGTGTCAAAATTGAAATGACCGATTCGTACTTGTTGAGATAAAAAAAATCCCGTTATAGTATCGAGGAGGACGTATTATCTTGTTTTAGAATCCGACTTTTTCTATTTTTTTTTTTAGCTCGTATCTCGTTATACAAAACCGAATGGCATTTGATGAAAATCGTATCCTTTGCGTGTCGTATAGTATGCGCCTATATTATGAGCAGGATGTGCCATAGATCAAATCCATCGTTCGCATCGTGTGCTCATGACTTTTTGCCCAGAATCGTCAAGCCCCCAGCCCCTAGCCCCCAGGGTAGGGATGATTTTTGGCTCTTGCCTCTAGCCTCTAGCTTTTGCCTGCTTTTGCCTGCTTTTGCCCGCTCTTGCCTCTCGGCCTTTTTCGTCGCACGCTCCCTCGTAGCTACCAGGGTTACCAAACCCTAACCCCTTATAATAGTTCTGGGGCAGGACCCACCCAAAAGCAACGAAGTGCAACCGCAGTCACCGCCCCTGGCATGGCGGGCGAAATTTTATTATATTCTTCCACACGGATGATCATGCATGATGCAGGACACCCTCGAACCAGCTTCACTGACGGGTACCCAATATACATATAAATACACACACACGCATATAATATTCCCTAACTTGTGCGCGGAGTGGTACAACTCGTGGTTTTTGCTCATATTTGATTTATGCGAGGGTGCACAGGCTGACAAATAGTATACGTGGCAAACGCTACGTTATGCTTTACTTCCTGCGGTATTATATCCTTATCGAATAAGTATACGTAGTAGGTAAATACATAGTATAATACATACCCGATCAACGTGATACGCTGCACAGATCCTTTATGGAACCAATTTTTCACAAGACATCAGTAGTTTTTCTCTTATTTTTGGTGTAGTAGTCAGTAGTTTCCGTTTATTACAGACAATCAAGGACCTTGGTTTCCCAGGAAATCCGACTGAAATCATTACTCAAGGATATACCTTTCTGCATATTAGTTATTGAAACTGAATTATCAGCAAATTCATGGCCTGCGAAAAAAATCACTATGGCTGTGATAAAAAATATCTTGATCTCTGCAATTTTTGGTTCACAGTACAGATCAATTTCAATGTAATAATTTTGCGTTTGACTTTATGTACTTTTTTTTTTTTTTTCGAAATATAAGGGCTGAGATATTTTTCTCGTGCCTTTTTCACTCCTATATGAATTGTGATACCCCTGTTATCCTCGCCCCACTACCGGACTCGTCCGCAATATGTATGTACCTTTGCTAAAAGGTTTATACTACCTATACTACGTTCTCTACGACGATGGCAGGACCAGAACCACAGATCACAATGTGTTCACACCGCAATGAACGGCAACAATGAGGCGACGTTATATGGGATTATTTATATACCTATATTATAGTTATACGTGATTTCAGTTCTCTCTACATCTCTCTTTTTCTCTTCTTCCTCTACTACGTTTGTCATCCGTTTTTGGTCCTATATATATATATATGAAATGCACTTACGTGGCACGGGCCATCTGGTCCGTGGAGAGTTCGATTGTCTCCTTTGCGGTCTATACCGTCTCTTGAAGAGCGGCTTTCCTGAGAGGTGGAGTCACTCACTCGTCTGGAAACTAGAATTTGATTAATAACACATAGCAGATCTGAAGAGTCAACCACTCCAACGGCACAAACCTTTCTGTGCTACTGAAACGCGCATCGTATACCTATATGCAACGAGTAGGTAAAACACAAATTCGAACTATCTAGTATGTATACAACAATCGTTTGATTCCACGTTCAGCGCCTGATGAATTTTTCGCGATCATCTTCATCTTTTAGTTTGCACAAAAACTGCCTTTTCGACCATCTATGAACGTGTCAACGGCTGCTTTAGAACCAGGACTCATTCTTAGGACTGCAGTCTAATAATGTAGTAAGAAAAATATTTCCTACTGCAGAGTTTGGTACATCGGTATTACCTCCATTCGGTGCTATTCAAACTCAGTGTGCTTTCAACCCTTTCTTTCTTTCGGTTTAAACCGCGTCTATACTATTATGTCGCCGACAAACTCAGCCGCTAACAAATGCGATACTATATTCTGAGAATAATTTTCACTAGTAGTATTATTAGTCAAAGGATGCTGAGACTGATCTTAAAATAAAAAATAAAGGAATATAAATGGTAAAGAACAAAACGCATCATATATTTATATAAGATATAACAGCAGTCTGCTGGTATTGAGGATTTATGGAATAGTGGGCTGTCCGTTTAAGTTGAAACAAATTGAGCGCTCACCCGGGTCCCTAACACTTTTAGGGGATCACATAGCGAATCGGAATTTGTCACGCGAAACCCTCGCAGTTTCGGTTTTTCGTCAACGTTTTAGTTACGTGTGGCTATTTAAGCTGTTGTACAAGCTTTTATGAACCCACCTATCTTCGAGTCTTTGGTATAGTAGGTTACGAGTCCGTCCGTATACCCGGACGTGTTTGCTATTTAGAAGGCCGGGATAACCGCGACTAATTTATAGACTCGTTCGCTTCCAAGGTGGTCCATCATCTTCACGCATCTGCTCTCTTTATAACAGAAAATGTCTAAGCTACGTTTTTAATAACCCAATGTATTCGCTCCGTGCACGCACATATAGGTACTACTTAAAAAATAAGTGTGTAGGTATTGTGTATACGTTTAGCATGAAAAAATGCTGAGCATGATTTTAGATGGCGCTGACAATATGCATGAATATGTTACACACTGATAATCAAATAGTATTAGTAGCCAATACCAAATGGGAATTAGACAAGTTGGAGTTCCTTTTTTTAGTTTCATTTCTTTTTTTTTTTTTTGATTCGCAAAGAGGGTTTTTGCTTTCGCGGACATTCGCTTTTACACTTTCGTCAGGATTGTGTATTATACTCGAGTGTTTCTTCATCTCCACGCGATTCAGTGGAGAGAAAATAAATAATTTCTAAACCGTGACGGTATGAAATTTGACAAACTTCGAAAAGACTCTGGACTGCACTGTACTCTCGCGATTGAAAGTTTTCTTGATGGTACGCGGTGCGCATACCTACCTAGTCGGTTGGTTGCACAATGGGGTAGAAAAAGCCACGCCTTAGCACGCCAATCGTGCGAATTCAGTTAATACAAAATAGTGCTTAAGGTATAGGCCACTCATTCATGTTTTCTGGAGTAAATTTGACGTTAACTAAATAAACACATTGAGAGCGGCTACTTTTGAAGTGGCACCGTTGACAGCCCGGAGTCTAACGCTTTTGTCGTACGGTTATACCGGCACCTTTGAACCACGCTGCGGGAAATTCTCTACAAGTTTTTCACTTCAACTATACCGACGCGGAATCAACGCCATTCTCAACATCGCGACGGTCAAAAGACCGCAAGACCTATTATAGTCAAACAGAGTCAGAATCCATTTTCACCTCTCTTACTCTAAGATCTGACTTTCAAGTCCAAACTTTGACCAATCTTGCCGCTCTCTTTACACTCAACTTCCAGATAAATAATTCGAAACAATTTTTCCATTTCGGATTATATTTCATCGTTTCAAATCATTATATCGAAAAGGAATAATATCTAACCGAAATTTATTCATTTTTCTACAAAATTTCAATTTTTTGATTCACATGATCAATTATTCCATATCGTAGGTTTAGAAGTGGATAAATTTCTGAACGATTTTTTAATTTTATCACTGTCGCCAGTTCTGTCATCGACCACCTTACGATCATCGTTGAAAAATTTCTTCCCTTCGTAGGTATGATGTTTAGATTTTTTTAGAGACGATCTAATCCTCGGCTTTTGGATCATCGTACTCATCTCGTTACTTTTATTCTTAGCAATACGATCAAGGTACTCTTCAGCCTCGACATGGGTCCTCGATACAACATCCGGTCGTTCATCGTTATTACGTTTATAAAGTTGTTCAGTCAGAGGAGCACGGATAATATTTTTCAGTAAATTAACAGCCTCTCCTTTACCAGATGCATTAGAATCTGACTTCTGGCTTCTTAGCGGAGATTGGGAATGAGCTGGGGTAGCGAACGGCGATTTAAGAAGATAATTAGCCTCGCGAGATCGCTTGGGAATTATCCTCTGATGGCAACTTGATGGAGTATTTGGTCTGACAGATGATATAGCCGAAGCTTTTGTAGCCAAACTAATTTCTGAGGGACTTAATCCTGTCTCGGTATTAATCTCCGTGGTTGAAGGTTTTCGCGAATTTCTTGGTATGAAGTGAGACAACTGATCGGGAAATTCGATCTGATCAAATTTGTCATCGCTTGTATTTTTACACAAGGTGATAACTGCATCAGCGATTTTAACATCGTCGAAAAACGAATGTCCGTCGTATTTTTTAGCCAAAATTACGCTCGCTCCCGAATCAGCAGTGTTCAACTCAATCAAATTAAGGATAACGTTTCCTGGCGCGTAACCACCACCGTATTGTTTCTGCAAAGTCTCTTCTATCAGCTTATGACGATATGAATTATAGCTAACTAATCCATAATCGTAAGATGAAATTTTTTGGTGAAAATTTGACCCGAAATTTTCACCAACTTCTGACAAAACAGGGATGGTGGTACTGCGCCTTTCGTCATTTTCAACTATAGATTCTTCGCGAGGTAGATTTACCGGCTTAGGATATGACGAGTGAATTTGAACTGCAGAGGGTAAGGGAGTCTCGAGGATTTTAATCCTGCTAAAATTTCGCTTCAATTTTCTGGACTTTTCCTGAAAAAGAACGAAAATGAAAATAGACAAGCGATCACATACGATTTATTTATCGTATTATTTTTCACTCACGAATAGTATATTGATGTGGTATGAAACGAATGGGAGAGCTAGTAAAACTGCTACAGTAAAAATGATCAATAGGGATGTTCCCTCCAGGACTAAAGGGGCGATTGTTCGCAGGGTTACGCTTGCTGGCAGCGTTCCTGTGATCAACATCTTAGTCCTTTATCGTTGTCTTGATATTTTTTTCTTCTTTAACGAATCGTCATTTAGTCGGATGATCATTTTTACCCCAACCCAACATGTTGAAGCTGAGAGAATTTATATTGACGGAAGAATTTCGTTGACTCTACGAACTTAGATACCAAAATGACACATTTGACAATTTGGCAGTGACTCTTTTTTTTTTTTTATTTACCTATTTCTATTTTTAACAGGAAATCGATTTTCTTTTTATACAAGAAGCAAGCCAATATTCATTAAGGGGATATGAAAGGTGAATTATACACCTCGAATTTTTGGAATTCGTTACAGAGCACTCTTGATATAAAACTGTAAATTTTATTTTCGATTTTTGGAAATCCAAGAGCATCATGCCCTTCGTTCACTTTTTCTACGTCACTGATATCAATTTCACATCGATCGGATGTGTTTTAGCGGGGAAACGGGCTGCCAAAAATTCGAGGTGTATAATCCACCTTTCATATCCCCTTAATCATTATCAAAATACGAGCGCCTGCGATTGGAGCAGTCTTGGAAAACGCTGATGTAATGCGGGTTCCATATCCAAAATCCTGCAGGCGTTTCTTTTTCAAAACTTTCTTTTCGATACAATATTATGTTCTAATTCGGCAAGATATGGGTTGTTTTTTTTTTTTCTTTCTTTTTATTTTTATTCAAATGAATTAATTAGCTGTATGCTAAAAATATTTATACTTTCATTCAACGTAGTATTTAAAGATTACAATATATAGTGCAGATCTGGCGGTAACGAAATCCTTCTTTTATTTTTATATTTTCGGGTATTTGAGTACGAGTAGATCTAATAATTTTAATCAACGAAAAAGGTATAATATTGAAATTTCTTGATCACAGTCGAAGTCGCCAGGATCTCTAAAGTAGAAATAATCGATAATGGTAATATTTTATAGACTGAAAACTGAAAACGAGTACTAATTAAATCCAATTGTCTTGATAAGCTTAATAAGTAATAGGTATAGTATTATTTTATGCTTAAAATTGAAATGGATGAATTAAATAAAATGAAATTTTAAATGTGTCTGTATTGTTTTGAAGTGTAAAAACTTTGTTGTGCCGATAATACGTAATTAAAAAACAAATCAGTGTTTGTTTATCGTAGAGATGTAATATTAACGCGTCAGAAATGATATATTTTTAAAATAGCGATATTTCGATCCATATCGTATATCAGGCTACGAAATTATATCTTCGTCGGTTTCAATGAGGTCGTTAAGTCCGTCGAAGACAACCTCGCCTCCTTCTGCACCGTGCATTTGCTCAAGGTGTGTCATTATGTGATTATACAATCGTGAACGACTCTCAAACGTACTAGGGCACAATGTACACGTGTGTTGTTTCGTAACAATCGTATCTCTGTTGGTCGGAGGATCGGAAGCTGTTGAAATCAAAGAACAAATTGAAAATCTTTCATATATACGAAACTGCATCATTAAGGGGATATGAAAGGTGAATTGTGTGTACACCTCGAATTTTCGGCAGCCCGTTTCACAGCTAAAACACATCCGATCTATGTGAAATTGATATCAGTGATGCAGAAAAAGTGAACGAATGGCATGATGCTCTTGGATTTCCAAAAAGCGAAAATAAAATTTACAGTTTTATAATTTTGTATAAATTCACCTTTCATATCCCCTTAATCACCAAACTTAAGCCTCCTCTGACCTTTGTTATGAGTCTTGAAATGTATCCTCAGTGTAGTTTTATTAATAAAAGCCTTATGGCACATTGGGCATCTATGTGCACGCGATAAGTGTCCTCTCATGTGACTATTTAGAATAGTCTCAGTTTTGAATATCTTTTTGCATATATTGCACTTGTGTTCTTCCCTCACAACTTCCATATGAGTTTTCATGTGCGTTTCTACAGCATCTAAGCTATTAAACTCCTTGCTACAAACTTTGCAAGTAAATTTAAGTGTACCTAAATGTCGGGCCTGATGTGTGGCCAGATGTTTAGCAGTCTTAAATCTCTTGCTGCATAAAGCACAGTCGAATTTTCCATCACCCATGTGCAATTCAACATGAGTTTTGTACGCATCTTCCTTTTTAAATACAGCGTAACAATACTGGCATCTAAAAAGCACCTGGTTCTCTGATTGCTTCTTGTTCTTTATACGATTCTGTTTAGTCATTTTAGAATGATTATCAGCATAGTGTTGGCACAGGTCAGCTTTCACCTCAAATATATCAGGACACCTGTGACATTTGTAAGGAAGTAATGGATCGGTGCTAACATGAAGTCTAATATGTTTGTCGTACGATATCTGCGTGCTACATTGTGCCTGGCATATATCACAAGTGAAATGTATACGTATATGAGTACTTAGGGCATCTGGACTGGACAATACTTCCTGACAAATGTAACAAGTCCAATTATTCACGTCGCTTTTACTCTCCTTAACAACGTAGTATTTGTTACAACGTTCGCATTGGAATACAGGTTTCGAATTGAGGGTAGTTTTTATCAGTTTACAACCAGTTTTAGAACAGGGTTTTAAAACTCTACCATTTTTAACTCCTATACCAATACTAGCTCCTGTTTTCGTAGGTTTTAATTCTTCTGTTTGTTTATGAACGACTTTTGTCTCCTTTGCAGAATCCCTTTCGTCAATTACTTTGTCTATTCTTATTATAAGCCTGTAGACTTTCTTTCCCATATCTATCTGCTTTGTAAATACAGAAGATGATTCGCCGACATTTTTATTCAGGCTGTTTTGTACCTGATCCATTGTACCCAAAGGCATATTTTCTACACACTTTGTTTCTTCTTCATCCTGTAACAGAGATAATTCATTAATCAACACACAAATTCGTTAGATTAACAAACGAATATATCTATTAGGGTGTGCCAAAAAAAAGAAAAATTCAAACGCACATGAAGATTCCGGTAGAGCATTTTAAACAGAATATCTCAGCCAAATATGAGCTCTTAATATTGATATTTAGAACTGCCTAACTCAGTTTTCCCATTTTTGATTTGAATAACATGTGAAAAAAGAATCGGAAAATTTTTGAATTGTTTCTTCTCGTAAGCGGCTTGATTTAGAAACTATCTGAAGACAGATTCTTATAGGAAATTTCACGCTCTATAAAAAAGTACTGAGATAAAATTTTCCTAACTCTCACCGATTAAGAGATATTCGCCTATAAACATTGAGTCATTGCGTCATGGAGACATATGACTCTGGGAAAAACAATTTTTTTTTTCAACCGCGCATCAAAATTTCGGTAGAGCATCTCAAATAGAATATCTCAGCCAAATATAAGCTCTTAATAATGATATTTAGAACTGCCTATTTCAGTAACTAAAATTCGTAACTAAAATTCGTAACTAAAATAGGCAGTTCTGAATATCAATATTAAGAGCTCATATTTGGCTAAGATATTCTATTTGAGATGCTCTACCAGAATGTTGATGCGCGTTTGAATTTGTTTTTTTTTTTTGGCACACTCTAATATCTATAGACAATACTAAATAGCTAATAACATAAAAACATTCATTACTAAATCTGGTTTAGATTGACTATGAGAAATTTGCGCCAATTTTATAACATTATCCTGCTGTTCCCCGTCTGCTTCTGCTTCTGCTTCTTGAGATTTTCTTTGTTTCGACGGTGGTTCTTCAGGTGAATCATCATCGGCCTCTTTTTCCTCCTCCTGGATTCTCCTTTTGTTATTAAATTCTATAAATATTGCATAAAGATCAGAATTTAAAAAAAAAACCAAAAAAAAAAAAAAAAAACACCGCAGTCACATCAGTGCGATCATTATATTATCGTTTTACCAAAAATCGTTGGCACAGCGCCAGGAGTTAAGGCGGTTTTATCATCCGATACAAAGTTTGAAGATCCAAAGTGCAATTGGCACAATTTTAACTCTGCGTTATCATTATCCGACGATTGAATACTAGTAAGCTTAGAATTTTCTTCCCATTGTTTAACCAGCCTGTAAATCAAAGGGTTTTACACATTAATTCATCGAATTGGGAATGATTTAAGATATTTTTTTTTTTTGCCACATTTTTTTTAGGTTATGTTAGGTTCATCAGGTCCGGCACCGTTGCCCCAGCTTAGTTTATCGTTAAAAAATAAAAAAAAACTTGATGAAAGCAATTGTTGATTATTATTATTATCATACGCATTTTAAATGATAGAAAAAAGGCTTGTAAACAGACTTACGAATCGTCGTAGGTTGGAAACGAGAATAGCGTGATTTTCTTTCCGTTTATTTTGGTGTTTTCGTTAGTCGTACATCCTGCCGCGCCGCATTTCAACATCTTCGATTCTTTAGTTTCACTTTTCACTGATGTTTGATGAATATTTTCGTACAAACTAGGGCTTTAAAAATCTTTAACTTAAAATATCAAACGGGTATATAACCAAGCAGACATTCAACATCCGCCATTTTTATAAACAGCAGAGGTCTAGTCCGTGACCAGGGATGCCAATTATCTGACAATTTTTTAATCGTGTTGGTATCACTGGAGCCAAATATCACTTGACTTATATACCGCCAAAATTTGAATTGAATTTTAAATTTGAGGTGTATAATTCACCTTTCATATCCCGTTAATTTGATTAAACTTTGTTGCGAGAAAATTTATGATTAGATATTGAAAATCCATAAAGTAATATTGAAAATTACGTTTTATGAACATAGTTTGCAGAAATTTTTATGCATTAGTATATTATGGTGACAAATAATTTTCCGAAAAATTCTCATTCTTTTATACTGTAATTTTTATATTATACAACGAAGTTTCCGATTATCAATATTATTCAGTTCGTATACTAATATATATCGCGTCACTAATGGCATAAGGTCGTAAGCGCAAAAAAATTATTTTTTTTTTGCGGATATGCCCAAACGATGTTATATGGCACGAAAAAGATTTTGCCACCAAAAACACGAAATTTTTTTTTTTTTTTTTTTTGGCGCTTACTTTTGGAGTGAAAAAATTCACTCCTTTTTTTTTTTTTTTTTTTTGGACTGGTGTTATTTTCAATCAAAGGAAGTGAAAATTCACTCTGATTGGAGTGAAATTCGCAATTTTCAATCCAAGAAATGAAGAGAGGAGATTTATGAAATTTTTTTTACAAAATTCAACAGAACTATAATGTTCGAATTTGTGCTGTGCATGTGTGATCACACCTTTATTTGAAATCAATTCACTACACGGTTTGAGAATTTCACGTAATACTATAATGAGAGCTATGCATGCGAATGTACTCTGTACTCTGTATACTCTGTATACTCTGTACCCGTGCAAGTCGATGAATAACCAGGCCTAAACACTGTAGTACCATGCGTTGTGCAGCGATCTATTGTGAGTCAAACCACTCAACTCTATATAGGCAGGTTCAACCACTGGAGCAATTGAACGCCGGCTAATTGATCGGATAATGCTTCTACCTCCGAGTGCCTACATTCCTCTTGACTATAGCAATACAGTACTGCGTTCAATGTTCGCGGATTTCTGCACTTCAGCTATTTCCACCTCATCTCTATACCCCCATTAAACCCCTGCGCACGAATGAGACAATCGCTAATTATATACACCACCGAGTTGTAATTGGTACTACAATTTATTTGTTCTAGCGGAAATTTGATGACCATTTTTTATTTCATAGCGATTTCGATTTACTACTGCGCCCTATATGGCGCACTGAATGTATACTTCCGTTGCACTCTGAGAGTTTTCTGAATTATATTCTTTTTTCTATATAGTAAACGAAACGACGAGTTCCCTCTTCGTGCGTACGATCTGCTTCAATCAATCTTAAATATACAGCCGCGCGTTGATCCAAACTCATGAAAGATGAAAAAATCAATATTCTTTCTAAATGACTAACGCTTTTTACTCTTTTTTCCATCCTATTTCTTTTCCTCATCCGGTGCGCTCGTTCGCTCTTCTTCTCTTTATTCGCCCCTGAAGAGATATATATCCTATATACTATTCTTTGACCAGTTATCTTGACTCATCCTTCACCCTCTGCACCTAATTGCCATCCCCAACTCACACTCACACTCTGCACCCTCCTCTCGCATCCCTCAAACCTTTCGCCAATCCCCTCGGGGCTTTCGAGTCTACCGCTATAGTATAGGTATAGATCTGCAGTTAAATGAACTTGACTAACGGAGCTTTTCATCTATTCTTTTCAGGCATACTATATAGGTACCCGAATCCCCTATCTTGAATTCAGTTTTAATTAGTCAAAATTCATAATTACTCCACCATAATTACTAATCCATGAAAAGTTTCTCATGATTTACTCGTTTATCGAATCATTTATGTTATAACAAACCCTTCAATTTTTTTTTCGGTTTGTTTAATTTTCTACGCGGGGGTCTTTACCCTCTGCAGTATATAGTAGGTATATATGCATGCGTGAGTAGATATATCTTGTACAATGAATTTGTAGTTAGGTTTATATCTTGATAGTATAAACGCGATTTAACTGCGGCGGTAAAAATAAGGGGGAGGGGGAGGGAAGATCGCGGTTGATAAATGGGGTAAATCTAGCCGATTTTGCACAGTTCAAAGTGAACGAATAGATCGTTTATAAGCTATATATAGGTATACCTATACTCAGTCTGAATTTACACCCCCATAAAAGCAACGTTCTCGCCTGATTAAGCCCCTTGCACCACATAGCCAACCGAACGATCTCTAGATCTATCGTCAGACCAGGTTGTAAATAAGACTGAATTTTGTCTAATCGTATAATAGTATAGGTAATAAAAGATGTGTGAAAAATTGTTTCTGAATTAAAAATAAAAATAAATAAATTATAGAATTTATTTTCTATACGACTTCACCTATTTATATAATATATATATATATGTGTATACATGAATATACATTTTGGTATAAACAGAATTGCGGTTTAGCGTTCGTCCTCCTTTTCGGTATATGGTACGGGGTTAAAATCCCTTGGGAGTCGTCGGTTTGAGCGCGTGAGCGAAAAGGGACTAGAAACTACGGCCGTACAGTCACGCTTTTCAAACTTCCCGCATGTTTCTCGAAAGCACTGATTTCCTCGCATCTCGTAATTACTAATTTTCTGGCTGGCCTAACGACGGACTTAATCACGCAAAATTGTATTTCCATTTTGACACACACGCGGTTCTTGAAAATACCTCCATAATAATCCACGTTCCTCATTCATTAATATTTATTCTTCAATTTCGTATATAGTATTGGAGTTAAAAATGTAGAAAAAAAAAAAACAACAAAAAAAAAAGTAGTAACAGTACCTACTTTGATTTTATACGGAAAATATAAATACGAATTTTTTTTATACTCACAAATTAAATTTTTGATCAAATTTTTGTGCTTTCCTTTGGCATAGATTTTATATACGGGATATGAAGGTGTAGAGTCAAGCTTTTCCCGCAGTGTTCCACAGTCGGACATGTAATTCCAGCCTCGTTCCCAGAGGATTACATTCAAACGGCGGGTCAACAGTTGATAGAGGTTTCTACCGCGGTCTTTTGAACCTTCGAAATAACCGGGAAGAGA